>VXBH01008416.1:210123-270789 GCA_013400035.1 Rynchops niger
CCAAACAAAAAACCCCAATGCAAAAGACATTAAAAGCTCTTCCTAGGCTATATTTACACATTCAGATAGCTATCAGCACTCTGTAGAGCAGAGAAGTTTGCTTTAATAGGTGAGAGAAACAGAGTTCCGACCACAATACAGATTTACTAAATCAGGCACGTAGATAACTTGCATTTATTTTCTCATAAACAGGGACCAAAAGGTGATATTGGAGGACCCGGATTCCCAGGCCCTAAGGTAAATCACACAGAAGTGGTTCTATAATTACAGTAAGGAATTAGCAAACTATAAACCTGACAGCAAAGAATAACACATTTCTTTGCTACAGGGTGAAAACGGTATCCCAGGTGAACGTGGTGCACAGGGTCCTCCAGGACCTCCTGGAACAAGAGGTGGGCCAGGTCCTGCTGGCTCAGAAGGTGCCAAGGTACCCAAAGACTTGCTTGCTTCTTGCTGTTATGTGCATCATTCAGGTTCCTGTTCTTTTTTTTTTTTTTTTTAAATCTTTTCTAATTATTTTTTGTTACTCCTTAGGGTCCTCCTGGACCCCCTGGTCCCTCTGGAGGCACAGGGCTGCCTGGCTTACAGGGAATGCCTGGAGAAAGAGGAGCTCCTGGAAGTCCTGGACCAAAAGGCGATAAGGTAACACCCATACACACACACACACACACATGCTCCGCCAATTTTATGCTAACTCAGTGTTAGTTTCCCACAAGGCCCTGGCTTTGTTCACATCTTCACTTTTGGCTTGATTTCAGAGGTACTGACTGCGTAGCCGTATTGTTGATTTACCAGTGTCGTATGGATCCTATATGTTAAAAAATACAGGATTTTTCACCTTGGTTTAAGATATGCTAGATATTTTGCTATGTTAGGTCTCGTGGGGGAGGGGTACATGAAAACAGTTCTAAAGAAGATAATAAACAATGAGAATAATTCATACCGTGGGCAAACAATTTGGCATAGAGACTCCATTTTGAATCAATTTGGGGTATTTTCCATCACAGTGGTCAGTATCTAATGCTGAATACTGGGCAAAATGTCATCCCCAATTTTATATTTCTATGATCACAATAAGGAAATCTGGTTATTGAGATACCCCTAGTATGAGATCCTCTCCTCAGTAATATTTTAATTCTTCTCTTTTTTTCCCCTGTTATGCTCATCTTATGCTTGCTTTTTGCTTATGCTTTTTATGTCTTACAATTGCTAGGGGGAACCTGGTGGCAAAGGTGCTGATGGCATTCCTGGTGGAAGAGGAGAGAGAGTGAGTAGTCTTTAAACATCTAACAGTTTATCAATTAGCTTCACATAGTCCACACTTAGAATATGAGTAAACTTAAAGTGAATAAATACTGTCTAGGGGAGGTAAAGTAGTAATCCCATTTTATTTCATTCTGGCAGTGCAAATCTGGTTTGATAAGCTAAATTAGACTTAATAACAGCTTTTGTGTTTGCAGCTGCTTTTTTGCTTATGGCAAAAAAGAATTTTTTGCAAGCAGAAGATCACAATTAATTGGGACAATGTTTTGGAGGGAAAGCACCAATACAAAAGTAAAGAAAATGTTACTAGCTTCCTAAACCTAGCTGACTGATGAGGAAAATGCTGGTTATAATGAAGCACAAAAATGATAGTAAGTATTCTCATACAGAATACTTCTACAGGTTACTATACATGATATATTTATACATCTATATAGCGTATACACATATGTCGTGGCTTAACCCCAGCCAGCAGCTAGGACCACACAGCTGCTTGCTCACTACTGCCACACCAGTAGGGTAGGGAGAAAAGGACGGGAAAGGACAAAAACCCATGGGTTGTGATAAAGGCAGTTTCATAGAACAGTAATGTAAGCAGAAAATAACAATAATAATATCGATGATAAAAGAATATACAAAATAAAGTAATAAAACACAAGTCACGCTCAATACCCAACGATCGGTTGCCCAGCCCATTCTGAACAGTGGTTGTGCCCCCCCTCACCCCAACCATCAGGTACACATTAAATTCTCAAGAAAGAAAAAGTCGGGAAGCTAGTCAAGAGGTGTTGAACATACACTGAAGAAATATGGACCAATTATCTATATGAAAAGTTAGGGCAATGGAAAACTTATATTGCCTACCATTGAAAGAGACCTGTTAAATTTAGGTGACTTTGAATTAGGTTTAGATAGTGGAGCGGGGTGGGGGGAGGAGGATAAGTCCATTGGAAATCTCTCACATCAGAAAATGGTGTGATCTCGGATTGTCACTCCAAAATTTAGTGTGCAACAACACCAACACGCTGGCATTGTAGACTTACTTCCATTTAAATATCTTTAACAACCTGTTTACACTGAAAAACAAACACTATTGATCAAAACAGAGGAATTAACATTGTCATATTTTGATAAAAAAATATATTGTTTTCTAATTCTTTAGGGTAATGTAGGTCCCATCGGTCCTCCTGGTCCTGCCGGCCCACCTGGAGATAAGGTAAAGCATCCTCCATAATCATGTTTGATACTGCAAATGTCACACTGGTGGCTGTCTCATGGGAAGAGGAAAAACACCACGTAATCATTCTTGTTCCTTACAGGGAGAGACTGGTCCAGCAGGTGCCCCAGGTCCAATGGGTTCCCGTGGAGGTCCTGTAAGTGATTTTTCTTCCACTATAACTTTACCATGGCTCCTCTAGCCTAGTATAGACATCAGTGTTGCACCCACCTGATCAGGAACACATGTGGCTTGAGTTCAAAATAAACTAAGTTCATTCGGTTCCTGTTGACCCTTGGGATTTTCAGGCGCTGAGGACTTCAGAACATCAGTGCTTTTAACAATGTAAAAGATTTGGAGGACTGCAGTGATAGGTCAGGGCAAGAGTGTGAGCAATAGTTGTTTCCATCTTGTCTTCAGTTAACCAAACTTTTTAAAATACTCTTATATTTACATTTTTAGATTGATAAAATAGTGCATTTGGATCTTGATTGTATCTGGGGAACACCATGGATTGTACTCAGGGTTTATACAGATGTAACAGAGATCAGTTTGTCACACTTTAGATAATTATCAGATAATTCCTGAACAGGGATTTTCAGAGCTCAGGAGCAATTGTTGTTTTGGGTTTAGTTTTTTTCCTCCAAAGGCTGATGAGACAAAGAAACTTCTGAGGTACTCAGGGGAATGTTCTCTAACTTGTAAAGTGAAGCCTGTCTTTCCAGCATCTTCCATTGCTGACATGTTGTTTTCTATAGGGTGAACGAGGAGAACAAGGTCTTCCTGGACCTGCTGGTTTCCCTGGAGCTCCAGTAAGTATAAATACTTAAGAGCAATTTAATGTGATTATCAGTTTTTATTTTCTCTTAAGTTCATCCACATCTCAGAAAGGCTTGCTGTACCCCCTTTAACATAAATACCCACTACATACATTTGATTCATGTATTACTTTTTCTGTACTCAAGTCATACATAGAATGACATTTCTTTATCCTTCCCTTACTGTACTGGTGGAGCAATAGAGTTCAACTGCATTCACATTTAATTTAATCTTGAAATTCCCTTCAGAAAGGTATCTGGGTAGGGTTTCTCCCCACAGTGATATCATCTGTATTTTTTGAGTTGTAATATAATTTTTCTACAGGGCCAAAATGGGGAACCTGGTGGGAAAGGAGAAAGAGGCCCACCTGGTCTAAGAGGAGAGGCTGGACCCCCTGGAGCTGCAGGTCCACAAGGTGGTCCTGGTGCACCAGTAAGTTTTTGCTATTCCTTATTGCTACAAAGAGAGGTTTCTCCCGTTCTCCCTCAGCCTCAAGGTGGCTGGGCCCAAGGGCAAGCATTTGAACTGCCTGAAACTTAATGACACTTCCTATAATTTAAATCTATTTATCAAATAATTTGCTTTACCTGTTTCCTTCCATGTAGGGTCCACCTGGTCCCCAAGGAACAAAAGGAGAACGTGGATCTCCTGGAGGCCCTGTGAGTATGGCTTTGACTTAGTCACTGATAAATGACTCTATCTATTACAACAAACGTGATGTAAATGAAAAACAATACCTTCAGTGACTTTAATAACTACTGTTCAAGAATAATTAAAGTGTTCCAGAAGGAGTAATTAAAGGAGTAATTAAAGTTGAAGTGTTTAGTGATCCAGATTACATTGATTTTAATATTAGTAAGGTGCCAAAATAGCTTTTGGCACAATGACCCAAAACTATAAAATGGCTTATCTCAACAGTTATTAGATTTACATGCTGTCTTTGCCAAGTTTCTCAGCGACCATTAGCTCACCTTTGAGGAAAGTACGGGACCTTCCCTTAATGAATGAATGAATGAATGAATAAATTAGTGAACTACTGCTTCAGTTCCAGGACATTTAATTTAAGTTTTAAGCAAAACGGCTTATAATTCAAACTCAGCTGTTGTATAAAAATCTAGTTGTTCATGTTTTTCCAATCTTCAGAAAACAACAACTGAAAGTATTGATCTCTTATAGGGTGCTGCTGGTTTCCCTGGTGCTCGTGGTCTACCTGGTCCCCCTGGTAACAATGTAAGTTGTCTTATCCCCCTTTTCTTTTGTTCTTACCTTGTGGATATATTTGGACATATATTAATGTATTAAACTATTTCAAGCTGTACGTACCTTGACATGAATATAGTATATATAACATCTCCTGTCATCTCTCTTGCTCTTTTATGATGCAAAAAATATTCAATTCAGGATCTTGAATTGGTATGCATTTTCAAAACATTTTGTATATCACTTTTGAGAATTCTTTTTTAGTTGCCTGTAAAATCGAATGGCATAAGCTTAAATTATCTTGAGACAGAGGAGTTTGGAAAGATTCTTGTGGGAAATTTTCTCTAATATGATATGGGCTACATATGAAGTTTAATCTACCAGTCTGCAGTGTCCTATTATAAAAATATATGCTGATGCATTAGCTAATTCCATTATTTCATACAATAGCTGTGTGTGAAGAAAAGCTCTTTCATAAAATCCTTGCATGTTCAACAACCACCCATTTTTGACTCGCATAGGAAAAATTAGATTCTGATTTTTGATTCTTTAAAAATTAAGAAAATTCAAAGAATAAAATGGATTTACCCATTTAAAAATCAAAATTGCAAGTTATCCTTTGTTGTATGGTAACTGAGATATAAAGTAAGAAAACTTTTATATTTCAATCAAAAGGTGTTTATTTTCTGTCTAAAAGACAGATACAATTTTGAATATTGCTGAATAAAAAGAAAAAATAGGATTTTATTTAAGTATTATTAAAGTCAATGTAATTCTTTCCATTGATTGGCTAAGCTAAGAGTTTTAACAAAGGGTATTTCATTCTGCGTGTGTCCGGGAAACCACCTTAAAGGTATCTGGCAGAGTGATTCAAGAAATCAGTGGGGTCTGCAAGCAGTTCAAATGTCTGTGGCAGAGCCCTTGGTAAGGAACATATATCCTGTGTTGGATGCATTACAAACACTGGGCATCCAAACTGTGCAGGTGTTGTATTATGCAAACTGTATGTCCAGGCAGTAGGGAGAGAAAAAGCAGGTTTGAAAGCCGTAGGTGAAAGGAATCTCTTTATAAAACCAGATCAGATTTGGGTGCGTAGAGGTTGGACCCTAAATCCACCTTCAGGCAATGAATCAAGTCTGGTTGGCTTTCATGAGAAAAGATCAACACCAGTAAGCGTTTGCTACTGTTTCAGATAAGACAGCTCACACTATTCTCTTTAAAATTCCTTCTAGGGTAGTCCAGGTCCCCCTGGTAACGCAGGGCCTGCAGGCAAGGATGGGCCTCCCGGACCCCCTGGTAGTGCTGGTTCTCCTGGCAGTCCAGGACCTGCTGGAACAAGAGGTGAGCCGGGCTCACCAGGTGAAAAAGGGCCACCAGGTGCACGAGGAGAAAGGGTAAGTACGCATCCAGCCATGGACCATTATACTAATTGATGGGGATTACATTAATCAGGAATAAGAAGCCAGCTATTGAACGTTGAAGATCCTCAGTATTGACTCCTCTGACTTTTTCCTAAACAGGGAGCACCAGGAGAACCAGGTCCTCAAGGCATCGCTGGTGGACGGGGTAACATAGGTTTGCCAGGTGTGCGTGGCCCAAGCGGTCCACCTGGTATGGCAGGTGCCAAGGTGAGAGTGCATTCACTGCAGCAGTAGCCTAAAAGCTAACATGATGACTGTAATCCAGCTGCTAAAAATACCTTTGTGTTACAAAGAGTAATGAATATGTTGTATTTTTAGTCCAGAGACTACAGAATTTACAGTTATCTTTGTTTACATCCATAAGACCAGGCTTGAAAATGTCTGGTAACAAGTGGTTGAGGGATGTGAGGCTGTCTTTAATCTCTATTACCAAGAAGTATATAACCAGCTTCACCCACTTAAGGCAGGCAATAAACTCTCCTTGAGACAAAAACTGAGTGATAGTTTCACCTACCGCAAGTTGTTTATCTTTGCTTAATTCTCAATGTTTCTTGTTTAAATGTTATGACACAAAGAGGAAAATACTTCTACCTCCCTTCAGAAAAGGTGGTGTGAAGCTTGATTTGTATTTTATCGCTAATATTGTAATAGACCAGCCTTTTTTTCTTAACTGCTTTGGCTATTCTTTTTGGGCACATGAGACAAGACATACCCATTTATTATTTCTTAGTTGACAAAACAATAAGGAAAGTTCCTTGGGTTCAGTGGTCTAGCATGAATATTACTAGCAATGAAAAGAAACCAGTTTGGGCAAGTTTTTGTCTTTCTTATTTTGAGTATTCACAATTACCAAAGTCACACTGACTGTTGACTTTATTAGGTCTCCTTCATAATCTTGCATATGTAATTAAAGATGTATAATATGATGGTATTTCATAAGTACATTATCTGCAATGAAATCCTTTCCCTTTTTGTTCAGGGTGAAGATGGTAAACCGGGCACCAATGGTGTCCCAGGAGAACGTGGTGCTCCTGGTCCACAAGGTCCTATTGGACAAAGAGGCTTACCTGGAGAGCCTGGCAGAGATGTGAGTGGATGTGTTAGACCTTCCGGCTAGCTTGTGAGTTACAAACAGGAGACACAGAGACTAAAGATGCTTTAAGGTTCACAGAGCCTCCCTCAAGTGCCTGATACACAGGGGCCCGGGTAGATTACATCCTCATGTAAGGTGGTGTAGCCTGCTGTCTCTGCTATAACTTTTACTACCTGTGGACCATGTCTCTGTCTCACTTGGAACTGAACAAGACACTGGACTGCCTGTAAGCCTACAAAATAATGCAGGTCTGAGAGATCATTTATGGGGCCCTCCACCTCCAGGAACTCTTCCTTCTTGAAAATGTTCTCTTTCTTTGATGAGCATTATTTAAGCTTACTGGAAAACAAGCTGTCTATTCATCATCCAGCTTATGTACCACTCTTTTTTTTCCAGGGTAACCCTGGCTCAGATGGCTTGCCTGGACGTGATGGATCCCCAGGAGGCAAAGTAAGGAATCACCAATATCTTTAGATTGCCAAATAAATGTTACATAGAAATGACAATATACATAGCTAGTTCTATGCTATGTAACTTGTTCCTTAAATCTCTCATGCTCCACTGAATATACCCTTTACATTGTAATTCTTTAAACATTACATTTCTTATCCTGTCAACTGTGACTATCTGCAGGGTGACCGTGGTGAAAGTGGCTCTCCTGGCCCTCCCGGACCTCCTGGTCACCCTGGACCTGCAGGTAGCAGTGGTGCACCTGGAAAAGCTGGTGAAAGAGGATTTCAGGTACGACCAAAGTAAATAGCTTACTGTTTATATACATACCTTTCCTATGCAAAATCCATTTAATCCTGTAGTAAAGTGGAAATTTGGGAGAGTCATACATTTGTTACTATCATAGTTTTTTCCTCTTTTGTAAGAGTATCAAGAGGAAAGACATCCCAGTTTATGTTCCTCATAACTGTATATGTATTAAGCTCAAAATCCATGTAAACCTTAGGATGCCAAAAAGCACATCATCCCACCAGGCCCTATCATAATTTATATCCCATTTGTTGCTCATGTAGTACAAGTGATGTTATTTACTTAAACTAAGGGAGTAACTTTGGAAGTCTTCATTTCTGAGAAGTGCTGACAACAGCACAGCTTGAGCACTGAGCACCTCACAAAATGAAGATGGGGTCAAATGCACGTGGTATGTATCAGTGCCTACAAGCAGCTGAGGAAGACTAACATTGGTGGAAAAAAGAACTGAACAAAATTCTTGCTGATTATATAGTGTGTGTGGAGCTTCCCCTTGTTTCCAAACAGCTGCTGGCTTTGAACATACTGCTTATCTGGAAATAAAAAAGCAGTCTAGTCAACTCCAAGTGATCCATGCCATCTTATTCTTATTGTGTCACAGGGTCCACCTGGCCCTCCTGGCTCTACTGGTCCTGCTGGTGCTCGAGGTCCTGCTGTAAGTCATATTTAAAGTATTTGTTATATCATACATTCATTATTTCCTGATATTTGGGCATTTTTCTTATTCCTTTATGTATTCCTTTTATTGCAAATCTACTCTTAAAGGGTCCTCAAGGTCCTCGTGGTGATAAGGGTGAACCTGGTGAAAGAGGTAGCAATGGCATAAAGGGTCATAGAGGATTTCCTGGTACCCCTGGTCTCCCTGGTCCTCCCGTGAGTATTTTTCACTGTATTGGGAATTACAGCTGTTAGTTCCTCTGGTTTGGGTCCTAGGGATCAAGTTAGCCATAACTAATTTACTGCAGAAAGAAAGAAAATATCAAGAACCTGTGTAATTTGATTCTCAAATGTGTTCAGAAGTCCAGAGTCTCTGAATCAATCTGAAATAAGTGTTAATGAAGAACTGGAAGAAGCTGCTAGGAGCTAAAGCTGGGTTTGCTAAATTCTCTTTCAGCTGTGTCTGCCTTTTCCTGAACACTTTTTCCATTCATTTATATAGGCTACTCCTGATTAAATTGTAAAAGATAGAAACAGGGGTTGAAATATTTGTCTATTAGAAATCCATGCAACGCAGACATCTAAATCCATGAAAAAGCTACTCAGAGTACAAATACCTCTCTTCTGTCATGCATCTTTTGCGTTATTAATATTAGGGCAAAATGGGTGAGAAATTGTAAACTACTGAACTGGAAACATGCATTTCCATTTTGTCCAGTTCTTAATGGCTAAAAGAACTGAAGCGTGATAGACAGGCGTGCCGTAGGTATTTATGACAAGCAAAAATTTTAAGAGGGATTTGCACTGAAAAGAACTATTAATAGCACTCATGGTACAAGTGAGAACCAAGGAACCAAAACTCACCTAGTTGATCTACCAATGGTGGCAAAAAGGTGGAAGTGTTAAGTATAAATGCTGACAATACCAACCTATTTAACAACACGATACAACCTGTTACCTCACTTGTAACATGTATTAAAAAAAAGTCTGATAAATTCTCATTTACACTACGACAGCGAGATGATTAATCATTTTTAAACATTTTCTTTGTGGTGCATACATACAGCAAATTTTTTAATGCATTTGAAAACATGAATGTTTGTCAAACTATTTAAATAAATTTACCATTAATATGTTTTTATAGTAATATGCAGCATTTTGAGCCTATAGTTACGTATTCTCATGAATGCAAGATTTCATCTCATTGATGTCAGTTGGCTTCCTTGCATTTTGGATGATATTACATCACTAATACTTTTTCACGTGGAGAACTTCTGATAATTTTTTCTGGTTAAAGAATGACAAACTTTCTCATATCTGACACTGCCTTTTTATAAGGTTGTGTCTCGTATAATCTTAAAGATGTTTCAATGTCTCTATTTAAGGTACATCCAGATAGATACAAAACATTACTGGGAGGTGTATGACTTGCTTATCTTCTCTTCATAGGGTCCCCTGGGTCCACAAGGTGCAATTGGAGGTCCAGGAGCTTCAGGTGCAAGGGTAAGAAAAACTCCTTACTTAGCATAAACGGAAGGAAGATTTAGACTTTCTTTAAAAACAGCAAAACATTTAAAATTGGCCATCTTAACAGGCAACAGATGAAGAAAGACACCTGATAAGTTGTACATAAATGTTTGAAAACTCTCACAAAGTATTTCTGAATTTGAGATTATCTGGTAAACTATTTTGACCATATTATTTGTGTTCAACATTGTTCTAGGGTCCCCCAGGACCAGCTGGGCCACCCGGAAAAGATGGTACAAGTGGCTATCCAGGTCCAATTGGTCCTCCTGGCCCTCGTGGTAACAGAGGTGAAAGCGGCCCTGCAGTAAGTAAATTGTGGACACTCAAACAAACAAATCTTCAGGGATTATTCATGAAAGATAGGGTGCTCTCCCGTTTAAATATCTCCCTCAGAAAATTCTGCACTTCATTTTAGTTCACTTTAACTATTGATGCACTGGCTGTTGTGTTAGTCTCAGATAATCATGGACTTCTCTGCATACAATGAGAAGGCAGGATGTCCTCTTCGCTTCGGAGCACAGACTCCCTTTGTGTCTTGGAAGCTATGAAGTGGATCTCCTAGACTCCTCTAGAGAGGCCAGCACTGCAAAGGTCACTGGCATAGTCACTTCTCCTAAAGCCAAGAAATGGTTATTCTCTGGATTTTGGTGGAAAGGGTTCCTTCTCCTTCTCAAAACCCAGACAGAAGAAGGACAGTCACAGCTTGACAAGGTTATGAAAATTCCTTATTTTAGGAAAAAAAAGGCCTGGAAAGCCTAACAGATATCTATATATAGCAAGTGTCATTATTTAATGAATAAGTAAAATAAATGTTTATGTGAGAATTCTCATTTTTTTAATAGTAGGGCCCACACAGACTTTTAGTTTTAACCTGTGATCTCTACTCAGCACTATGTTCATTATTTTTTAGGGTCCACCAGGCCCACCTGGTCTTCCTGGTCCTTCTGGTCCTCCTGGTCCATGCTGTGGTGGTGGTGCAGCTATCATGGGTGGTGAAAAAGGTCCAGTGGGCTACGGGTACGAATATCGAGATGAGCCAAAAGAAAATGATATCAATCTGGCTGACATCGTATCTTCAATGAAATCAATTAACAACCAGATTGAAAACATCATTAGTCCTGACGGGTCACAGAAGAATCCAGCTCGTAACTGCAGAGATCTGAAATTCTGCCATCCTGAGCTCAAGAGTGGTATGTTAGGATCTCATTTTCATCAGTGGTAGCAGATCTCTATTTTTTTTTTGCATTAATGTTATTGTCTTTGAGTATTTAAATGCAGAGATATGCTATAAAAATTTGATTTGTTGTTTTGTGGTTTTTTTAACAAATGTCATGATAAAGATGATGTGTTTACTCAGTATATACACTGGCTTCAACTCCAGTCTTTACATGCTTATAAGTGAACATTTGTTTAAACAATTTTATGGAAAAAAACCCACATGACAAGTATAAATTCTATATTTATTTCAAATGTCTGTCATATTACAGTATTCACGTGAACTCAGTATATTTTTATATCATCTGACTTTCTGTGGCATCTATTCTGTCAAAATTAATATGCTTCCTAATGTGGCTCGGGAATCTGGCATAGAAATAAGCTTCACCATCATGCAGTCAGATTCTTCTCCAAATATATTAAACCCCTCAATATTTTTTTTTTTTTTTTTACCTCTAGGAGAGTATTGGATTGATCCTAACCAAGGCTGCAAGATGGATGCTATTAAAGTATACTGTAATATGGAAACTGGTGAAACGTGCCTCAATGCTAACCCCAGCACTGTGCCAAGGAAAAACTGGTGGACCAGTGAAAACAGTGGAAGGAAACATGTTTGGTTTGGAGAATCTATGAATGGAGGCTTCCAGGTAAGACACTACCACAATTAACATCCCAAAAGGTAGTACATATATTGTACCCGTGTACTAATAAATAATCCTGAAATCAAACTAAGCTAAACATTCAGTGTGTGAAATAATAACTGTATGGATTGTCCCTGTATGGATTAAACAAAAACTGTTGCTTATGTGTTATGCTTTGCAGTTCAGCTATGGAGATCCTGAGCTTCCCGAGGATGTCTCGGAAGTTCAGCTGGCCTTCCTCCGCATTCTCTCGAGCCGTGCCTCCCAGAACATCACCTACCACTGCAAGAACAGCATTGCTTACATGGATGAAGCCAGTGGCAATGTTAAAAAAGCTCTGAAACTGATGAGCTCTACGGACAGTGAGATCAAGGCTGAAGGAAACAGCAAATTCACATATGCTGTTCTGGAAGATGGCTGTACTGTAAGTAAACAAGACTTTAGTGTGATGTTTTAATAAATAATTCCCTCTAGAGGACTAGACCCATAATAAAGGACGAGCGAGCTTTGCACGACCTGGGTAAGGAAAGGACGCAGTTACACCTAATTGGGGAAGTTTAGATTCTGTACACCAGAAGTGTCACTCCTGTAGCAACCATAGAAAGTGAGGTGTACCCCCATTTAAGTCTGTGCTTTAGAGTTATCTCCTGGCTTTACAGTCAAAGTCAGTGACGTCACAGTGAGCAAGTTTTCATCCATCCCATGTCAACTCTAAAACTAAGAGTAATAGGGCTCACTCATGCAAAAAAATCAAGGCTAGCTGATTCAAGCCATGGGCTATGATTATGGAAGGGGGAAACACAGTCATTTCACGGATGCAACATTGCTTCACTCTGCGTTGCTCACCGCAGCAGAAAGTACTGGAGAGGAGCAGTAACATCGATGAGCATGCTGGTCTATGAGTATCTGCAGCCTTTTCAGGAACAAATACAAAACATCATCCACAATTTCTGCCTCTTGCTGTTTAATGTCCCAAAAGCACAACAAACAATGACATATATGGCAAACCTGCTGTTCAAGGATGCATGAACACACCTACTTTACAGCCGCTTTGCAGCCGTTTCTTTAACATGAACATGAAGAGCTACCTCATTACTGCTGTCACTTTTTCCTGAGGCCAAAACCCCTTTCCAAACACAGAAGCCATTTGTACCATCTCCCAGCATGCAGAGAACAGTTCAGTCTTCAGTCAGGGTACTGGCACCCCTCCAAAGTACTCTACTGTCCATCAGGGACCCCATCCCTCTGAGCAGCAAGGTCTATAATCCCACAAGACCTTGCATAAAAGATCCAGAAATTAAGAATGTCAATCTACATGTTAATTTCTACAGCCTGCAACCAGTTTTTATGGTGTTGAGAGGGACACATTAATATGGAAAGAGAAAATCACGAAATCCGGTAAACTGTAGGATAACTTTCACATAGCCTGACACTGATTTCTCTGGCATGGTTTTTCTTTTTAACTTCACAGAAACACACTGGTGAATGGAGTAAAACGGTCTTTGAATACAGAACGCGCAAGACAATGAGGTTGCCTGTGGTTGATATTGCACCCTTAGATATTGGTCGTCCTGATCAGGAATTTGGCGTGGACATTGGCCCGGTCTGCTTCTTATAAATCAAAGATCCTGCTCTTTCTGAAACTCCGGCAAACAGATTCACACTCCAACTGTGCTCCTTTGTTTTAGCCTTGTAAGCTAGTACAGGTGACCATCAGTATCCCAGTTATTTATTAACAAAATTTCTGGGGGGAAAATCAATTTGGTATCAAAGGTTATTTTTTTCGCTATTACACGAAGTACAGTAAAAATGCTTTTTTTTCTCTATTTTTTTTTACCAAATTCCATCTTCAAAACATGTCTCCGTGGTGCTATAATACAACTTCAACACTTAATAAAACAACACTGTGTTCTATTATTTGAATGTTAGCCAATTTACAAAGCACTGATTGCTCCCAGTACCAAAGTTTACCCTTCTTTCTAAGATGCAGTCCATAAAGCTAGAAAGACCTCCCTGTTTCAACTACCTCAACATGGACAGAAACTGGGATGTGTCTGATGAGTCAAACCAAAAAACAATCAAACAAATCGATCAAAACACATTGGACCCATTGGTCACTCCAGTGGACTCATTTGGTACAAAATTGTCTATTTCTGTACTGATTAGCTGTGAAAAAGTACAGTGCATTTTAAGAGTTTAATAATACCTTGATGTCAGTAGTCACCATGATTTTATTGTTGGATTGTATTCTGTTATCAAAGGTGCTTTTCTACTTTCCTGTCATTGCTGGTCAAGACCACTAAAATTAGGGAAGTGTAAAAGACTAATATGATGGTGCTAATGTATTTTTCACTCCTAACTCTGCAAGTCAGGGTTATTGACTTGCCTAAAAAAAATAAAAATAAAAAGGTAAAGGATTTAAAGCAATTGTAAATGTCTCCTGTCAAAGATTGTCATTGGCATGTCATAGTTGAGAACTTTCTCCCTTCACTCTGTAAAAGTCAACAAAGCCGCAAAATTGTGAACTTCTGTCACGTTAACACATTTATAGTGTTGAAGGTTAACCATCTTTGTAAGCTTTTATATGGTTGTTGGTCTATTCCTTACAGAGACACGTAATAAAATATCTTAATAAAACTCCTTGTTTCATAAAACTGACTTTTTTTATTTATTTTACTATTTGTATCTCTTTCTTCAAACAAATTAATACGGCAGGACACAACTCTGGAACCACTTTAACTGATTTTTTCTAAGATAATGTGTTTGAAGGAAAACTTGGTAATCCTATGGCATACAGTTTATGGCATCGTACTTTGAAATTTTCTTTCCTACTTTTTCCACTCCTCTCCATCCAGTGGCTCAGTTTCTTTCACGCTTCTCTGACTATCAGCACAGATTCAGCTCTGACAGCAAGATCCAAAACCAGCACCCAGGCACTAAGGCAGATCAGTTTAGAGGAAATATAAGAGTTTAATCCTTCCTTCTGCCCAAACCACCCCCCCACCCCCCCCACCCCACTCTAAATAAATAGGCAATCATAGGCTACTATCCTTTCAGATGGCAGCTTAAATAAATGGCCTAAGGGTCCCCCACAGAGCAGGCTAGAGGCACTAGCAGTTTGATGATCCTGACAATCTAAGCATTTTGATACTTTTTCTGGCCATTGGAGCTGCACAACTAAGTCATCTTAGTAAAAACTCAAGTAGATGCAATTACCACAGTAGTTTGGTCGTGCCTAAGCTTTGGGACAGAAGAAGGAAATTAGTCACACACCAGAATGCGGGCCCTGAAACCTCTCCCATTGGTAGATGCTGACGGATGCTACTCAGTCTTTCCCGTGAAGATACAGCGCCTGCTCCGACATCATTACGCACCACCATGCATTGCTCCACAGCCCATGCTCATTAAGGACCCTCTGCAACAAGGTCAGGCAACAAAAATTGTGGGGGGGGGGAAATACAGAAATACCAGATTCTTAAAAGTTCTCATTGCTGGTTATGGATCATGCATCCTCTGAGAATAATTTCTGGAGTGGACCACGCTGGAAAACTGGGCAGAGAAATGCTGCTTTTTAAGAAACCTCACCAGTTTTAGGCCTGAGCCAAGACACTGCCCTGCTCTGGCATCCCAGAATTTGGACATGCCCACAAGAAGCAGAATAGTGAGGGTCTGGGGAGACCTTAACAGCACAAATCAACACCGTCATGACCGTACCTAATTCAACATAACAGAATAGTGCCAACAATTAATAAAAAATATTGGCTTTCTCAGGAAACCTCCTCATTTTATGGTGAAAATAGCTACCGTTTACGGAAGATGAAAATTACATATATGTAATAATAGTGATCTGACACAAATTACATGTTAGGAAGTCTTCCGATTGGAGTTGAAATTTCGTGAAAGCAGCTGGTAAGAATGCTGGCTGGTGGAAACATGCATTAGAAAAACCTGTTCTCAACCTGCACAGCAAAAAGAAAAAAAATGCCCCTGTAATCTCCAGTATTTCTGTGGCTGAGTAGATGGCAGGTAGCAATTACTTAACTTAAAACTGAAGGTTTGGGGGCATTTTCCTAAAGAAAGCATATAGTCAACTAGACTTTGATTAATGATTTCTACTAATGAAAGGTGGTTACTGGAACGTTTGGAGAAAACAAAAAGAAATAGCCAAGACCACTATAAAATAATTTACTTGATCCAAATACCTTCATTTTTTTTCAGATGGTCACTTATTAAGCCACCATGATTCTGATACTTCTGTACGTTTTTACAGAAAGGCCTTTGAGGTAACAGATATATGAAACAGATCAGGTCAATAAACAAGAATTAACTTAGAAAATAAGGCTGGCCTTTGGAAGATTTAGACTCCAATCCTATTTTTTTTTTACTCTGATTTACTGTGTCAGCCTGCAAAAGGCTCTAGCTTTTATTTTACATATGGGAAATATAATTAAAAAAAAATCTTACCTGACATTTTCAGGCTAGCAGCATTGTTATTCATTGTTATAGAGCAGCACATCAAGCTCATAGACTACAGCACTTCTGGGAATTAGTTACCTTTTGCACAGATAACTAATAGAGGTCTTTCAAGGCTGTATGGAAACACCAACACCTGCCTTCAAGCTCTAAGTTCATTTTTAGGCGCGTATTCAAGTGTATCTTCCTTTGGCATATAACGTTAATGCTGCACTGGAGAAAAGGAAAAAAATATACTGTAGACTACATAGCTGAAAGAGAGGCATGAAGTTGAAAGAAAGGCATGAACAAACAAGGATAGCAGTTGCCTACACAGTAATAAGATTGATATAAGAAACTTCTCATTCTGATCCACAGCTTCTTATTCAGCCATATGTTACAGCAGTTGATATTCACACACTTCATAGCACCCCATTACTGTAGCTCTTTGGGGAAAACAAGAAAAGAAACAGAACCAAAAAAAACCCAACCAAACAAACAACAACAAAAAAAAAAGCCCAACCAAAAAACCCTGCCTCAAGTGTTTCCGGGATCATACCAACAGCTTTAAGAGATCACTAATTTAAATTTTAATATTTCTTTGGAACTTCATCTTTCCAATTGATTGCAGGTCATCAGCTAAAGCAGGACAAGAGAGCCCTTCTTTCGGTGAGCGTGTACTCCCTGACTATTGTCTGCAGCATGGGGACTATTTCAATATTTCTTTACAGAAATTAGGTGTAAAAAACCCAAAATATGACAACAGTCCCTTCTCTAACAGAAAAACTTTGCTATCTGATTTGGCCCAAATTTTAAGCAATTTGTAAACACCTGAGAATAACTTTCTCACACAACCTTACCTCCCTTTGGGCAATAGGTAAGGTATTCTCCATCTAGCAGCTGCGTGGCTGCGGGTACCGCTTCAAAACCCCACAAGCACCCTTTCACAGCCCTTGGTGGGCGCAACGTGAGAAATCACTGCAGAAGCAGCGTGGCTTCAGCAAGCTGCCAGGTTGGAGGGAACCACCCAGGAGGGACAGCTTCTGGCACCAGACAAGTCACTCAATGAGTTTGTGTCTGCAGCCCTTCACCTCACCAGGCCAGGGCAAACAACTGCTTAGAACGGGGTTGTGATGGTTTCTGAATTCAAATAGCTACTAGGAATTTTTTTCTGGAAGCTGGCTAATTATCAACAATTTTCCTTGCTAAACAAAAGGAAACTAGACATTTAAGAAAACAGTAGTGTAATTTGTAACCCTCATTTCATTGTGACGTCAACTAGTCTTAAGCCTCTATTTGCAGGCAGTAACTTTGAGGAAGAGCCGTCTATGAGAATTTGGAATTCATAAAGGGGAAAGATCTTCCCAACACACACTTTGCTATGCTATGTCTGTCCTGATAGCTTTAGTAGAGAAATCAAATTTCTAGTATTCCTTCTCAGCTGCATATTATTTATTTAATCTGGAAAATGTGTTATTTTGGAGGACTGGCAATCATTTATGACAGTAAAACAGCTTCATTGTCGCCACCAAATTAGAATACATTTCTTATTACAGATATCATGCCCATTTCAACCCAGACGGAAACCTGATTCTTTGAAAAATCCTATCCATTTGGTTTTTGCCAGGAACAAAGTCAGGTCTGGCAGGCTCTGATTTTTAAACCAAGTGCTTCTCTTCTACAAATGTAAGTAATGAGGTACCTTTGCATAAATCTTAAGCTACACTACTGTATGAAATATTTTTATTATAAAGTAGCATTTTAATTCAGCATGTGCTGGTAGTCAGACGTCCTTGATTATATCTTGTTCCATTCTTGAAGAAAATCTGTAGAAACCTAGATTTAAAGTACTAGAAGAGAAAGGTATTTTGCAGGAGGCTTGAGGATTTAGGAGATGGAGATGCTCTCTGTGTTTCTGCCTACCTGTTTGCTGGGAGGAGGTGAGGTGTAGTTCACCCTACACTGAGGGATTGCTGTTCCAGGATGAGTGAAGTCCACCACAACAAAATCCGGGTGGCCTTGGCTTCCCACCTGCTCTTCATCCCACAATACCTTCTGCCTAGAGGCTGTTTTCTGGAAGCATTGCCCATAACCCACACTGCTGTTTTCCCATCACAGCAGCCACTCCTGCTTGTGACACCTTCTTCCTAGAAGGCCATCGGTCATCATCTTTTCTTTTTTTGCCATAAGTTGTCCCTGGCAAAGCTATGCTTATCCAAAATGTCTCTCTGCCAGAGGAGGTTCATGAGAGACTGCATGACCTCCCTTCAGTATACCCTTAGCCACGGACATCTCTGGATTAAGGGTCCAAACTTAAGTTTTGTTGCTGAATCCATGTCCACATCCACTGAGAATGCAGTTGTTAAAAGATCGCTCTTGGAGGCACTGGAGTTGTTCCAGTTTCAGTGGGGTTTTGTGAATGTTCTTATCATAAAACTCACATTTCAGCCTTACTATCTTTGTTATAGTAACTCCAAGGTACCTGAAAAAGTCTACCCATTCTTCCTTTCAGTTTGGTAGCATCTGCAAAGCAGAGATTAAGATTCCTATCAGGAAATGGCTGAATTGATACAGCAACAGGACACGCTTTTGACTTATCCTGATTTTTCTTTGTTGCAGTGAAGATTGCTCCCCACAAAACATGTGCAAATATTTTGTTGAAGTTGCTAGAATTGTAATAATGTTCTTTTGTTATAATTGGTTGGGTTTGTATCAGATTTTTCACTCAGTTAACGAAGGCCAAGAAGCAGTTCTGTGATGCTTCGTCAGACATGAACTTGCATGTTTTTCTCCTGCACAAACATGCCTACATAAGGCTGAAGTCTTCTCCAGAGGCTGGATAGTAATACCTCAACTGTGAAACTAATTTACAATAGAAACATTCTCTGGTATTGAGAACACAAGAGATCATAATGATTATGAAATATTGTTCAGGGAAACCTTAAGCCAGAGCTTATAGAAAGATGGTTTCTCAGTCTAATGGCAATGAAATAAAAATGTGCAAGAAATTAATATGTGGTGGATGGAGGGAAAAATTTACTCTTCCAGCATCCGGTTCAAACTAGTGTTGCCTGATACTTTAATACTTTTCCAGACCTTCTCCCAACAAATGACAAAACCTATAATGCTGCCAGCACAATAGCTACATTACCAATCAAGTTCCCTGAGTTTTCTCCTATGTTGTGCAAATCTATAAAGCATTTCAGTTTTAATCTTTGCATCAGTCTGCTTAGGTGGTCTTCCTCAACATTGTCCAATCCATCGGCTCTACTGTGTCCTTTCTTCTTCAGCTTGTGGAAAACGTAGATCATTTCTTTTACTATTCCGAAAGATACTGGCCAATAATCACCTCATAGGAATGAGCAGCAACTTCACAAGAAAGGTCGTCTTTTGTACCTAGTTTTCCCTTCGTGACCATAGATATGCTCTCTTGGGGAGAGAGGGTTTAATGCAGGTGATTCTTAATCGTAAGTCATTATATTCTTCATAATGGTTCCCACGTTCTCTATTTGAAACATTAATAAGGATTACCTCTGATTTTATCATGAGATAAATATCTGAATAGCGTGACAGCAGGTAAAATAGGTTGGCTAAAACCATTCTACATTTAAGAAAGTGAATCTAACTGGTTCCCATCTAGCAATTTTCCTCAAGAAGGCTCCTCTATTGACTTTCTGAACTCTACAGAATATGCTTGAAATCACAAACTTCAACAAGGTCTTGAAACTGCTAGCAAGCAAATTGTGATCCACTGGGCATAATAATCCAGAACCAAAATTATTTTTTTTTCTTTAGCATAAACATGCAGTTTGGCCAGCTGGGTCCATGGATCTGCAGTTTCCTTGGCATTTCTATTTCAGCTATTGAACTGCTGATTTTGTTTTACCTTTTGTCACGACATCTTTTGACGATAATACCACCATTGCCTAATACTGTAGTTTTTACCTTCTTTTCTCTATGGTATTCACCTACTTGCAGGCAATCTTCCTTTTCTTCCATTACCTTTTCTACATTTCCATTTAGTTCTGCTTTTCCTTTTGCAATTGTTTGGCACTCTGTCTTCCTGGAAGTCTATTCCTTTTATAAATATCCTCTCTCAACGAAACCAACTGCCTAGCTAGTATTAAACCTTTCGGTATAGCTTTCATTTCCTGAAAAAAAATAATTAAAAAATCCATAGATTATGAGAGTGTTTACCAGTCCAATAACTACTTTGCTCAATCTCAGGCAGCTACATGAGATAAAAGAAACCTAGGGGCTCTTGCTCTACAGTCATTTTCCATTTTTAGACCATGTATTTGCCTTCATCGAGAAAAAAAAAAAAAATATCTTTGTCATTCTCCCCTATATGCTTGCTATGTTTTGTAGACTTTGGTTGTGCTGCTTCTAGCTATAATGCTGTGTCATTTTCTTCCTTACATTTCTGCGTTGCATGTTGCATTTCTATTGCACGTAATAGTCCTGCTACTCTCCAGAATCTCTTTAGTGTTTAAAAACCTTAGGGCTGAGTATTTATGATCATAGAATCATAACGATAGCCACAAGGAAGCTAACAGATAGGCAAGGAAGGAGTTTGGGATGGAGAGGCCGTGAGATCTGAACGTACGCTCTGAACTTACGCACCCAGAGACAACAGAGCAACCTCTGAGCTAGAGGCGCGTACCAAAACAGAAGAGAAAGGAAAAGGTCGGTACAGAAGGAAGGCGGAGGAGATGCATCTCTAAGCTGCTCCACCGGCATTTTAAAAGAGCAAACATTCAACCCAAATGTAAACTCTTCATAGTCACTCTAAAACTGAAGCATAAATCCAAAACTGTGATTCAAAAAAACCCCTCTTTTTCAGGGAGGATTTAAACCATCAATTCCTTGTTTGCCTTACATTTTAAGCATCCAGAACTGCTCAGTATAAAGAGCTCTCTGCAAGAAGCCTCTGATGCAGTAGGGTGCCATGACCTCATCTGAGGTATGCATTCAGTGCCAGGCTCCTCTAGGAAATACAGAAGGAGCAAGAACCTTTTTTTTTTTTTAATTTTTACAATATTAGTATTACTTAATTATACAGTATATAAAGCAATGTTACTACTGCCCAGTTAAACCACTGGTCACGTTAACTGATGTATCCAACAAACTGTAGCACTGTGATCAGTTCTGTCCTCTGTATCTCTTTCTGCTCAAAATAAATTAGGAGAAAATGTCAAGCAGGAATGAGAGAAAAAGCCTTGGAGAAGGCATTATTAAACTCCTTGCGAAACACATTATATATTTAATATAAAGGTGAAAGATCACTAAAACTAGTCAACAGCAAAATAAGAATATGCTCGGCAATCCTTGAATATCAATCCTTTGTTCATTGTGCTTGCAGATAAACAAACTTTTTCATTTCTGGGAATATTTATCATAACCTCCAGGGCCCGCTGAACATATCTGAAAGATCTTCAACATTTTTTCTCCCTCCGCAAAATGTAGTCTTTCAGTTTTAACTTGAAAGAAATCTAAAAGTAAAATACACTGTAAAAAGTGCTCAGTGTTAGGAGACGCTGCTTGAGAAAGGAAATCCAAAAGGGATTCTCCTGTGCAGCTGTCTAAAATCTGAGCCATGAAGGTGAAAAATTAGTGGTTAAAAAACCTCATAGCCCTATAGACCAAAGCTGTTGCTTTTCATACTTGGATGCTTTTTGTTCTCAGTGAGATATTAGGAGAATAGGCTCTCATTCCACTCATAGGGCCCCTCACACTAGGTAAACTCTACTTGGTCCCAAATCTGTAATCAGCTGCGTAATTACATACAAAGTCTGGTTATGTTATATCTAGACTTCAGCGGCCCAGGGATAAAAGCGATGATACAAGCACCTTCAGAACAAACATTGGAAATCCAGAAAAATTGGTTAAAATCAAATTACAGAAGAATCCAAATGTCTTCCTCTAAATGTTCAAGATAAACTGCTGCATCAACTACACCACTGACGTAAACGTGGAGTAAGTGCTAAACTATGAGCAGTGAATAACAGAATTTTACTTTCTAGATGAGATTTTCGTGAACGGTTGCCAACCAATTATTGCACTACTGTTTTTGAGAAACCAAGAGAGAACATGTTGGCTACCGGCAGTCCTAGGGTCCGCTGCTCACTGAGGACAGGTCGCTTATGGAAAACAATACAAATAACCAACTCTTATAACTCAAACTTAATTTTAATGCAGCCTCTGAAAATATATAATCATAACCACTGTAAAGTGCCTTTTTTACTGTTTCTGAGGCCATTTGCAAGAAAGACGGAACTGAGCTAAATGTCATAAATAGCTGATATTTACATAATGCTACTTTATAAGTCAACCAACCTTTTGCAAATTGTCAGCTCATTCGTTCTAGGCCCGTGAAATTAAAGCTGTATTTCCATGAGGCTATGCCACTGTGCCTGGATAAGAGCCAAAGCAGTTTAAAGTAGTGAAATTCCTGCCACCTCCACCCCCTTTATTTTTTTTTGACTGCTTAAAAAGATTCTACAATACTCTGAGAAATACTTAAACAGGGAAAGAGATGTAATATGTATGTATGCAGTAAACATAGTTAGTCAAGAGAAGAAAAAAAGCACGTCCAACCACTTGCATTACAAAGACTCCTCAATTAATTACTCAGATTTCCTGAGAGCTCGCACTTCAAGTGAGACTTTGCTTCAGTGATTCTCCAGCGATGGTTTTTACAGAATATTACCTTAGAGTGCTTTCTAGTTAAAGCTTTTTCAGTGCTCAAGGCACCCAGTTGAGGAAATACTGCATGCTTCATATGGAGATAAAGATGCAAAGGGAGACTTGAAAAGAAAAAAAAAAAAGCGTCCTTCATAATGACACACTCTTCTCCTTCAACAACCTCACAAAACATTTATACTAATCGTGAATTACAATACCCTGCTGATGAAAACCAGAGATTAAAAATAACTTTCAAACGTGCATCTATACTCCAAATGTTATTTATTTTGTGCATCGGGATAAATGGTCTATAGAAGCATGATCACAGCTACTGTGCATCTACCTTTGGATGAATGTGTTGGAGCAAGCCATTACACTTCAGATTATTCAGTGAAAGTAACGTTATTTAAAACCGCTTAAGAATCCGATACGATAAGCTAACTCCTTAGTCACATACTTATAGCAATTATTTCATGCTAGTAAAGAAGAAATCATAGACTTCCTACTTGGCTAATCAAAGCAAACAGATAATGTCAGCATGAACCTGTCAACTTCCCTGCTCCCAGACCCTACCTACCCCACGTGGACACACATGTGAACGACTGGAAAATTGCAAAGCTCCCACCCTTTCTGAAGGAGGAAGGGAATGAATGTAAATTCTTGCCTGCCTTGCTACAAGGCAACTTTATGGCTTGTCCGGGAACTGTTTTCTATCAGAGATAACATACATTGACAATTGGCTAAGTCACATTTCATTCAGTCTGGAATAAAGGTTCTCTTTCTCTGGAGTCTCAAACAATCCTAGTTAGGTAGCTTTAATAGGACTGCTGGTGATTAATTCACACAAGTTGACGCCTATCTCATAAAAACTGGCAGAGAGGGCATCATTCATAATACCTTTATATTCCTAAGTGTAATATACTCCAGGAGAATGCACTGCAAATGAGTTATTCAAATAGCAACAAACCAAAAGTAAATACTTCTGTTTTTAATTTCCTGGAAACAAACTGATATGGGACATACTAGAAGGAATTCTACAAAAAGGAAACCACTTACATAGCGAGAAGCATGTATTTAATTAAATGCTTTGCAAAGATACATGAATAAAGCCATGTGCATGACTTTCTTTAGGGATGGCCCCAGCTGTTTATTTTTTTTTAAAGGAACAAACAAAAAACGTGGAGAGCACCGATGCAATAAAGAAACAAAAAGACTAAGTAAGTTTGTACCTACATACTTTACAAAATAAAGCATGTTACTGGTACAAAACATTCTATATAATGTATGACCAACAAATAAATGCACTGTAACATTGTTCTCTCAAACACCATAAGCCTAACAGCTAAGCTCTGAAAATTACATTGACAGTAGGCATTTTTATTTCATCAGCCTTCTACAGAGTCATTTAGCACCATCACTTTTTTGTTGGTTTTGCCCTGCCTATCTCCTTTCTCGAAATAACAATAGAAGCATAGCACCTTTTAATATCTAAAATAGAAACAGGAATATTAAATGCATCCCAACTTCCAGAGATGAGGTAGCTCATGCTAAGAAATGATGGAACTTTCTTGCCTTGACAGCTCAAGGCCAATTAATCAAATTCCTGGTGATGCATGTCTGGATGTCAGATAAAAAAAATGAATGTCTAACCTTTCTTTCTCTTTATTAACAATTGGTCTGGTATACATGTGAATGATTTGCAACATACATAAATTGGCACCATATATAAGATATCTGTATAATTTGATACGTAATGGCTTCTTAGATGGGCAAGTATTGGAAAATCAACAAGTACTGGGTTTAAGATGTATTTTGAAGATTAAGGACAATTTAATAGAATTACACAGATACATTGTGAGAAGTGAAGTCTGGCCTTAAAATTTAAGATATGGGAAACCCCTACTGAAAACTCATATTTGCCCCAGGAGTATTTTTACTTCATAAATTAATCGTGGCTATGGAATACTCTTCTGAGCAGGCTATTACATAGAAAAGTGCAGGAAAGACAATGCCAAATTAAGATGATCTCGTCTGAAGAGATTTTCTTCTACAAAAGACAGATTTCTGTTAATGACTATCACACTGGCAACCACAGGAAGACAAACTGGGGTTGAGGGAGTATGTATAATTGAAATATAGCCAGCGGCTGACAGAAGTGCTCTACTTCTTCTGTTATTCAGTATGCATCCAAGCAAAAGAAATAATCCTTAGAGCTTTACATAGTCCCACATTAAAACTACCTATTTTGAATATCTGTAAATTTCAAAATAATTTGAAACAAGAGCAAGGAAAAGATTCATATTACTTTTAAAAGGTGGTCATCAATCCTCTTAAAATTGTACTGTTGTACTAAAAAGTTGGTTTCAATCATTTAAAACAGAAGGTTTGTAAGTAAAATAAATATTCAAAAGGAGGCCGGGCACTTAAAAAGAACCGTATATACAATGCTGATCCAATATCAGCCATTACTTCAAGAGTCTCAGGATTAACTTCAATCAGTCTAAGTTCATGTGTTTAATTGCTGCTGTTGCTGGGTAGTGTGTTAATTTCCCCCCTTCCTCTTATACAAAGCAAACTGGCCCAATTTCAATTCCAAATTCCTGGTCGGTACTGCCAATGTCCACCGGTGCAATATCTATGATAGGTAAGCGTGCCACATTCTGTGTTCTGTACTCAAAGACAGTCTTGCCGGTGTTCCCGTTACGTTTCTGGAGGGGGGAGGAAAAAAAAAAAAAAGAAAAGAAAAAAAGAAAAATCAAAACTTAGGCCAGAGCTCGTATCAGAAACAGTCTGAACCCCAGCTCAGCTGGCGAGTGGGCTGTCTGACAGTTCAGAGGGCTCTCACTGTATCTTCACTGAGCAACACCTCCCCGGCCCGTACTGCAACTTGGTTATTTTAAAACGTACATATCTGGGTTTTACACTGACAAACAGACCTGTCAGATTGTCACAGCAGGATTTCCCCCTCGAGCTGGACTGATTTTTCTTTTCTTCTTCTTCTTCTCTATGTTTTAATATGCGCCTGCACACATATTCTTGGGCTATATTACTTTAAAGCACAGAGAGTACTCTAATTTATTTCAAGTGCAAAAGTAATTTTGGAAATATTTTGCTAGCACCTTGGGCTTGGCTGAGAATGCTAATGAACATGAAAAAATTTACTATTTGCTCATTTTTATGCCCACTAAGAACATTTTCCTTTCTGACTCAGTCAGGCATAGTACCGTTGGGTTCCCTCCAGTGCGTTGCTGCCACAACCTTACACATCTGACAGACAAATGCTTGAGGTTTCCTGACCTCTTTGTGTGATTACACACAGGGGTACACAAGCACTGCAAAATGCAAAATGGCAAGAGACGTACCTCAGTATGCTCACAATAACTAGTCATTAGTAAATATCCTCTGAATAATGTAGACTTCTACTACGTGAAGCTAGAATTGTTGTAAAATACCTATTTGACCAGTTACTTCTACAATTCGTGGTGAAATTCTGCAGCATTTTAATTACCCCATTCTATGTATTTTTTTTCTAAATCAAGGAAGAACTGAGACCACTAGAAGACAAAAGTCCTTATTCTCTATAACAAATGACAAAACACCCAAACTTACAGAGCAGCTGTCGTGCAGAACAGTGTATCTGAAGCGGCTGTTTCCCTCCGCTTTGATCTCCAGGTCATTGGCCCCTTTCAGAATTACAGCTTTTTTCAGGTTCTTAGTCTGGTCATCCATGTACCCAACACTGTTTTTACAAAGGTAAGTGATATTCTGGGAAGCTTCCTTTGATAGGAGGCGGAGGAAAGTCATCTGAGTGACAGCTGTATCCCCGTACACAAACTATGAAGGTAAAGAAACAGATGAACATATATTACAGGAAAATTCATTAAGAGTTCATGAGTTTTAGAAACCTGTCATTATCATAACCCTTTGCAGATATGACTAGCAGAAGCCCCGTTACATAAAATCTAAGAATGGTTTGTTTTGTAATTTGCTGCCAGTTGAGGACAAAGAAATGTAGACATGCTGTAATAGGAGAATTTTGACCATAAAGCTCTGCAGCTGAACAACTGAAAAGCAGGTGGGTCTCCACAGACATGCCAGGTTTTGGAATGAATTCTGCCTTCTTTCAAAAAGGGATTCAGTAGGAACTAAACCTTCTGCACGAAATAGTGCATAGAGCAACCTCAAACTAGATAAGGAAAGTCTTTTTTCCTTTTCAAAGGAAAAAAGAAAATCTTAAGCACTAATGCTGTCTTTTTTACAAAATGTATTATCTCTATTCAGCAATCTCAGACATACTTATTATTTAGAATCGGTATAGAGTGCATATGACTATTGCACAGATCATACTGTTATCAAATCTGACCGTGTTTTCAAAAATTAAATACTATTTTATAATATTGCTGAAGATAATTTTTTCTTCCAAAGAGCATACATGTAGCTCTGCAGGCAGCTAAACATGAACTGTGGCATCCTGGGTCATGGCAAGTTCTCCTGAATTTAATAATAAGTGAAAGCATCTCAATAAAAGCAATCAATATCACATCTGTTCTCAATATCACAGCTGTTCTCAATTGTTGAAGTTCTGAACTACCATCAGGAATCCAATTGATAACAGCACTGGTATTTTTACAAATCAAATACTTATTTTAAAGATATTTAATTACTTCCTATGAAATAACAATTGAAAATATTTTCTGTGCTTTTGGTTTTATGAATTAGAAATAAATACAGCAAAAGTTTGTAAATTTATTATATACTTGGCATAGCATGAACTTCGGTCATTTGGCAGGATCATTAAGCCGACTTTTAGAAGTTACCACACAGGGAAAGCCCAACGGAAAGCTAAGAGTGGAATTTTTGTCTGCCTGGAGACTGAGGCATTCAGCATTGAGCATTCTAACACATCTGATAAGAACCATACTTTTTTAAAAAATGGATTAGCTGAGAGGATTTATAAAATAAGCTTTCTATTTTTTAGCAGTAAAGAACTTTCTGGACAAAGAAGAGTAGAATTCAATTAAACCAGCAGTGATTTAAATCATATATTAGGGTAAAAGTACACTTTTTAAGAACAAGGGTAGTGAGTTACTAAAGTAGACTGCTAGAGAAGTTGAAGTTTTCGGGATCAAGAGAAATAAATCTCTTTCAGAAATGGCATCCTTACAGCCAGTCCTGCCTTAGATGCACCTGCATTGTTTCTCCCGGTTTTTTCCTATAATTACTGTATGGTAACACCCAATTGAATATAAGCCAGTCAATCAATAGTTATAATGTTCTGACTGTAGCAGAATCTGCTCAGAATAGCAGATGAAGTTCTAAACCAGGAAGAAATAAGTTTCATAGAAGTAGATTCTTGACGTTAAATATATTTAGTTACCTGTGATCCCCTGTTCATATCCAGGCCATACCAAATGGGCTTTACGTCAGACGACCTGCTGGCCCACCACGTTTTACGTGGTATAGTAGACGGGTTTGCCGAAATGCAGGTCTCTCCAGTTTCCATGTTGCAATACACTTTAATAGCATCTTCAACACATCCCTGGTTAGGATCAATCCAATATTCACCTACAAAGAACATAAAATGTGATTCCATTACATTATTAGGATTCTTGAAATAACTGGGGAGATAAGCAAAAGTATGTGATGACAGTACAAAACACAAGGAAAACAAGATAATGTTTCACATTATCTGATGCATGCGTTGATGTGTGCATCAGGTATACACTATAATCTTACTTTAAGATACAAGCTGATCAGTATTTCAAATATTTCAAAACTGGGGAACGCAGACCTGAAAGCTGTTCAAGGTTAAGGTTGTTTAAATCCATTGCAAAGCTCCTGGACGCTCGAAGTGCATAAAGAACACACAATGGGTAGAAGATAGTTTTCCCTACATATGAGAAATGGATGGCATCCCTTCCTAATGTTGATGTTGGAGGTAAAGAAACAGGGAAAAAGCTGGGAAGGCCTGCCACAAGTTATCTTCAAGTCTGTTCTGATTTATCACTGGTAATCCATAGAAATTAGGGAAAGTCCTAAATGGTACATTAGTGCATTACCACCTATGAATTGGCACTATGGAACAGCAGCAGAGAATTCTGGATGGAAAACCCTCACCCACAGGTGACGTTTTGAGATAATAGCACTTAAGCAAATATTCACAACTAGGTACCAATCTAGCTCTGTCATCATATAAGTGGTAATCCACAGTGAAAAAACTTTCAGAAGTAGTGTTCCATGTAAGTATAAAAAGATTTCAAGCTCCTAGTGTGAATGTCAATTTAGGCTGTCAAAATCTGTATTACGCTATTTTTTCCAGTGACCAAGCATCTACTGGAAATAGGACAGAATCATATGGCACATGCAGGAGATGGTGTGCTTATACGCACCACTCTTCTTGGATGGGTGGCACAGCTTCAGGTCATCACAAGTCCGTGCTGGGTGTTTCTTTGAACCGTCTGGGCTGCGCATAGTCTCAATCTGGCTGCTCAGTGACTTCAGGGTGGCATGGACTCCTGGGTCTGTTTTATTATGGTCATCTGGGGCTGCTTCGTCTTCAGTAAACTCTGGTAGCGGATCTGCCATAGCATCATCATAGTGTCCCATAATGTCACCAATGGCAGCAGTGAGATGGCCTGGAGGTCCTGGAGGTCCTGGAGGGCCAGGATCACCTGGTGGACCCTAAGGTTAAAAAAAAAAAAAGGCAATAGAGGCACAGCAGAGTAAATACTATGCAAAATGATAGCAAAGCCAGACACTAAAAGAGCAAAACTTCACAGCCAATCACCCTAATGTGCAGGGAAAACTCAAATATAGACAAACAATTCACATTTCCAGGTACAGGGCTAAGAGATTAGAGCTGTTTGTGTGGTATCCTCTCTGCTTCATGCCCTCTCTGCCTGTCTTAATACCTTGCTCAATTTTTTGTTTCTCCTGATTTCAGACTTAACAGCTGAAAAAGTCATCAAGGAATGGCCTCCTCATTCCGTTTTTTAAGCCATCTGTCCCTCCTTGTTCAAATCCCTGCCTAATAACTCTATTTCTCAAAAATCCCAACAGCTGTAAGTGATTTTTAGAGCAACCTAAAATTCCTGCTTCCCCTGAGTCACCTCAGGCACGTTTTCAACTAGTAAAGCCTGGACAGCAAATTTGGCACTAGAAATACCTTTACATTTGTCCTGCACAGTGCTGAGCTTTCTGGCCACAGGTGAGACAGAATCTACATCATCCTTACTCATCAGAGGAGGTGTTTTCCTGACTGAGAATGTCTTCCTCAAAGACGGGTTGTGACATCCTTCTGTCAACCTGAATTGTGACACTTGGGGAGGTGACTGAGTCTTGAGACAGAATGCACCTGTTAATATCTCCACCTGCAGGCTCTACCAGTTCTTCTTCAGCAGCAGAAAGTCTGTAACATACCTCCATTGTGAGTTTGATGCTCTGGTGCATCAGATGGTAGATCAGAATGGGGCATTTCCTTTGAGAGTAATTACTTCAGAATTCGCAACTAGTGCTCCAAATGTTTACTACGGAGCACACACCCAAACTAACACACGCTGCACCTTACAAAAGAAATCTTAACTTTCATTTCTTGCTTTGTGGTTCCGGTTGCAGCGAGCCACCAAGGAAAGCAAAACTAAAGTTACAGGTATGCAATATTTCTTGTACTGTCTCATCACCCAGATGAAGGATCTGGTACACATTGTATTCTTATGCTCTACCATAGACTATTCATTCAAGTCGTGGTGCCTCGGCAGAAGTGGACATACCAATAACTGGCAGGAATTCAAATTAAATAGGGTGAATATTAGCACACAATAAACACAGGGAACACCGTGTCTTACAAGACAAAAAAACAGCAGCAACCATTTTTAGTCCACCTTTCCCACTTCTTCCTAAAATAAGCAATACCGGTCTTTCAATTCTTCACGTGATCATCCAGATCACCCTTTTGTCAAATCCCTCTAATTTTCTAACTTATCTTTCTTGGGATAGTACAACTTAGATTTTATGACTTAGGGTATCATGAATCGGTAAACGTGAAATATGCCTGGGGCATTTAGCAAAGGTTTAGGACTTTTTCCAAAATGGTCAAACTATTTTTCATTAGTTGCGAATCAGTTAATGGTTGATGTATGTAAACCTCAGATCAGACCGAAGGTCAGCTGAGCTGAGTGGTAGAGTTTGGGCTGCTCATTTGGACTGAAGGATTTCCTGAAGGCAAGGCATGACGGAGCGCGCTGCTGGCAATCAGTCACACGGCTGTTATAATTCAGTGCCGCCTTTGCGGGACGGCTGACTTTGAACTACTGCTGGTTCCAGATACACCAACTGACCTATCCTTAAGCCTGAGGTTTTAGGACCCAACTTGCCAAACACCCAGTTTGAACTGCAGATCTAACAGAATCCAGTGAGCTAACTGCAGAAGTAGCCCCCAGCTGGCCAAAGGAGAGCATAGGCGGATAAAACCGGGTTCATCACAGGTCTGGAAGATGAAAATGAGCCCTTTCAAAACACAGGTACCCCGGCTATTTGTTGTAGAAACTGTATCAAACCTTACCATTTGTCTTGAGCTCATGGATGTTTGAGAAAGTGATGCAATGGACTGTATAAAATCTCATTATTTGAATGTAACCTTTTCCTTCCATATTCCCATCAACTTACCTCAGGTCCAGCTTCTCCTACACTCCCTCTAACACCAGGAGGCCCAACTGGCCCAAGTGGACCGGGACTTCCGTCTTTGCCGGAAGGACCAACTGGACCTGGAGGACCCTAGAAAGTGTAAGAGAAAGAAGGAATGCATTTTCGCATTTCCTAACAAAGTTATACAAAACAGGCCTTTACAAGCAGCATCTTTTCAGGAAGCAATCCAATTGTTTGCGTCTATTACCAAACTTTTCAAAATCACCCTTTTTCTTCTTCTCTAAAAGTAAGAAGGCAGCTTCAGTGCTGCTGTTCTGAAGTCAGTCACCTCAGCCAATACACCTTGCGTCAGCTGTATATTTTTTCCTAAAGCATTTAAGTGGGTTCAATTCCAGGTGCTATGACAACTGCAGTAGCTGCTGTACACCCACATGTATACAGACTCGGAGGTACACTGTCACTTGGGAACATCCGAGGGAGGGAGTCATATTTCTCCTTTACTTTTGGGTGAATGACATTCATGGGGGTGCGAAAGGCAGAGCAGCAATTAGCAGAGCTGCCACGTATATGGCTTTGTATCAGCTGCAGCAAAAGCGTCTATAAGAGGAGACCGCAGCCCTGTAGTTATTCTGAATTGACCTTTTATCTAGCTATAAACTACAACTATGTCAAAGTTTTACTATATTAAACAAGGTAATGTCTCTCAGCAAAAGACAGTAGGGTAATCACCACTTGATACTGAAGTCAACAAAAGCCAGTGAAATAAAAGTGATGCAGAAATAGAAACCTGATAGTGGAAAAAAACAAGCAAGAAAAACCATAAACCTGAAACATTATACTCACCCGAGGACCAAATGGGCCTGGAATGCCAGGACTACCCTGTTCACCAATAGGACCCTAAACAGAAGAAATTATCGTATCATTTCTACGTTTAAAGCACATTTTTGTGAGTGTGATATACACAATTCTGTGTGAATACAATTATAAGATACATGAAAAATGGGTAGTACCTTTCCCTCTTATGATTCATTTTCATTCTATTGTTCACTTTTGTCAGAAAGAGAACAACTGTAATCACAATTTAGTTTAATTGAAGTTGCTGGTGCTTGTCTATATATCAAGTTATTTCTGCAGAAAAGCCTTACTTTCATGACAGTTAGAATCAGACTAGCTTACAAAAGAGTAACTGACAGCGCCATAATGAAGTGGAAGGACGCTTTGGATGTTGGGGTTTTGCTGTTGATTCTCTTCCTGCATGATAAAACTTCCAGCTCTTGTACAGGATCAGTGAACAAATGTAAAAGAATTAATTTTTTCGTGACATTTCCATTCAATTGCCACTGAAATCATGACGTTAGTGACAGATACTAGTCCTTATGGCATTTTGCATTTGATTCCTTGACTGTAAAGAGTTCAAACACTGGTAAAAAGCATTTCACACTCTAATGTGCTTATCTCAAATTATCAGCTTTTGCTACCATCTTGTGCTGACAGGTCTGTGATCGGTCACTGTAGGACTGTCAGAAACGGAACAAGAGTAGGAGAGCACATATTTTGCAAAGCACAGGTTTACCTCATCATCCAATAGTATTGTAAAATGGCATTAAAAATATTAGCAAGTACAGACAGCTGGGACACTCACAAACTTCTTGTAGGAAAAAAATTACTCATGTCTGCTTTTTTTTCCATTTTAAACAACTATGTTCCAACTACATTATTTGACAATCAAGGAAATAAAATTATAGTAAAACCAGAACAACTTACAGGAGGACCAGGAAGACCTTGAAGCCCAGTGAAACCCCTGTGTCCTTTCTGGCCCCTGTCGCCTCTATCTCCATTGTCACCTTTGTCACCACGAGGTCCTTGGGGACCCTGTAAATATCAGTGATGAAATGTAAAATTCTGAACTGAAAAGAAAAAAAAAACAAAACCCAACCTCAAAACCCTCTCATTTTCTTTCAGACACTACATTCAGGCCTCCTTCACACTGAAGCTGCAAAGAAGGTGATGCTGGCGCAGCTTCAAGAATCTTAATTTTTTACCAAAGAATAAGTAAATAATTACAGAAAACTGTGTTGTGCTTAATTATTAATTAACAAAACTGTGTTGTGGTAAATTTAGTCTACTTAGCTTCATAACGCAGTCAAAAAAAATACTAAAATACTAAATTAAATAATTTACATAACAGAGTTTTTAAGATTGAGAAATTTCTTTGCCTTACTGGATAGGGCAAATGATTTTTATAGATGAGAGACTCATAATGATAAAGCACTTTTTCAGTATGAAATCCTCCATGTTGCATCTTTACTTCTCACAGCTCCTTTCACCTTCACTACGGTTAAAGTACAACTGAAGTTACATTCCCTAACTATAGAAAACAAAGTTCAGGCTCCCCAGTGCAAGTAGCTGGTACAATTACCGTCACAATTTCATTCTTGGTATTTTTAATAGTTCCAAACTTTTCATACGAATTTAAGAATCACTGGAAAAAAATGGCTTCTGCTTTCAATTCTATATTTCTCGGCCCAAATTGCATGCTAAATTTCTCAATGCCAGATTCCAAATAGTTTATCAATGGCATCATTATCACTAACCACTAAATAAACTTTTCCTGTCTCTCATATGACATCTGCTTAGGGACGGGACAACATTCTTTTGAATTTCCCAAGTTTGCAATTAATTTTTGTTCCAAGCTTGGATTGTAAAAGACTTACATAACACAAAAAGATGGCTCGTGTTTGTTTTTCCATTTGGACTGAAGTCAGAATCTCATGAGTTGAATTAAGGCAGTTTCATGGGAACAGGTGATTTTGTTATATTTCTGCCATTTTTATCTAAAAATGTGCTTTTTTTGTTCAGCATTCATTTTTTTACTCCTTATTTGAACTGCCAAACACAGACCCCAGCCATTTGCTAACTCAGGTCTTACCATCATCCGGACAGCAACACACTCCAAATAAAGAAGCTTTCAAAGCATTTGTTATTTCTCTGCAAAGTATTTTTAAAGAAAGTGTAGAAATAGTAGTGTTTCCAAACAGATTTGTACAGCTTTGCAGCTCAGAAGACTACCTGCATCCACTTGCAGTCAGAACACTAAAAGCTGAAGCCCTGTTTAGCATTCTTATAAGTAATGCTTATAAATACTTGAGGGGTGGGTGTCAGGAGGATGGGGCCAGGCTCTTTTCACTGGTGCCCAGCGACAGGACAAGAGGTAATGGGCACAAACTTGAGCATAGGAAGTTCCACCTGAACATGAGGAGGAACTTCTTTACTTTGAGGGTGGCAGAGCCCTGGCACAGGCTGCCCAGAGAGGTGGTGGAGTCTCCGTCTTTGGAGACATTCCAAACCCGCCTGGACGCGTTCCTGTGCAACCTGCTCTGGGTGACCCCGCTCTGGCAGGGGGGTTGGACTAGATGATCTCCAGAGGCCCCTTCCAACCCCTACCATTCTATGATTCTGTGAATCTAATTTGGGCTCAGTTTCTCATAAACACTTTCCTGTAAAAAATACATCAGAGAAAACCACAGTGACCATGGAGAACTTACAGGCAAACCTCTTTTTCCTGCACGACCTGGGGGACCCATCGGACCTCGAGAACCCTACAAAGATTGCATACAGAAGATATGTGAAGGAATGCACAAAAGCATACACGATAGTTTTTGGATAAACAAATATTAAAAAAAAATAGTGTCACTTACAGTTTCACCTCTTTGACCTGCATCTCCTGGAGGGCCAACAGGACCTGGAGTTCCTGGACCCCCTGGGGAACCTGGTAATCCTGCAGGGCCAGGTTCACCACGATCACCCTGCAAAACATAAGGTCAACCTTAGTTATCTACAGAGGACTGGACTAGACCAAAGCAACAGAACTCTAGCATTGCTAATCTATTTTCTAACAATTACAATCTACAAAGATATTGCTTCTGTAATAACTCAGGTCTGAGTTTGTGGAGGCAAGCGTTCTCAGACTCTTAGCCAGGTTTCTTCACCTTTGAGAGGTATTACTTGTTCAAAGCTGTGACACATTTTCACAAGTTCTCCATTCAAATTAACTGAATGAACAGAAAATCTATAATAAGTCAATAATAAAATGGAGATTTCCAGAAGTGACTTTAGAAAACAATACATTCTTACACGTTCTCCAACAGCTCCATCTCGTCCAGGAGTACCATCATTACCAGCAGGTCCCTAGAATTATGGAATAAAAATAGGGCTATTGGTTAGCTCTGTTATTGTTGCATTTCTATAAAAGAACTAGAAAGTTGTTCTCCACCTCTAGCTTCAAGTTGAGGAGAATAACCACTAGACCGTCTTTTTTTTTTTTTTTTTGCATGTTATGAAGCTCTAATACTTACTTCAGGACCAGCTTCACCTACAGGTCCAGTGGCACCTGACTGGCCAATAGGTCCTGGGGGACCTTTATCACCAGGTGGCCCCGTGGGACCTTGTTTTCCTGGTGTACCCTACAAAAGATGAGAAATATCATATCAAAATTTTAACACAAAACAGGGAAAGCACAAAAACACCTGCTGCCTGAAAAACAATACTGATTATCCAGTCTGAAGTTCCATCAACACTTGTGACTTCCAAAACCTGATAAATAAGGGAAACATTCTTATAGATTTTGAATATATATTTACTGCGTGTTTTTAAACAGTTTAATTGTGTTAGTTGCTTTTGAATAGGCTTTTATTCACTAGAAGCTACACTTAAAAGTTAGTCTGTCTGGTAGCAACTCTTTAGGCACACACTGCCTTGATATATCAATATGTCTGACGGCATTATCTGCAATAGGTAAGGTCTTTTTGACTCTGGAAAATTGTAATGCAGTTTGAAATAAGTAACAGGATCTTATTTTCCCTGTCTCAACACCAAGAAATCTTGTTAGCCTGCAATAATTTCTGGCCAACTTCAACTATAAATTCACTTTATGGATCCAGTGGTAATGGCAAATCCCCCATACCATCCCTTTTACTAATAGTCTATTTAATGGCTTGATCTTCTGGATCATTAGGCTTTCCAATAAATATCTATAAATCCTACATGAAAGCAAAGAGAACACAAATGGCAATTTTGAAGACTGTAGTTCACAATTTATGACATACCAGTTACAGAGTATTTACTCACATACAAGTGACTTTTGGGCACCTAAATGAAGAGACTGGGGTTGTTTTTTTCAAGGATCTAGTTTTAAGTCAAATAGGAACATTTTAGACAGAAGTCTTAAAGCTATCACCCACTCACTCTTAATTCAGGTTCAGACCTTCCAATTATGGCAGGAACCACTCCCACCTCATGCATTTCCAAGAGATTTAGTTTACTAAACTAATAGTTTACTATTCTCTCTATATTCACTCTTGCAATTGGAGTTTTCCAACTTTATCCTCTTGCAATGGGGCACTATGTTCAGAATCCCAGGGGGATGATGAGAATTTCCCAACTGGTGGCATATTGACTTGGTCGTTACTTACTGCAGGACCTGGCAGTCCTGGCATGCCTCTTTCCCCTCGCTGTCCTGGCATACCAACAATGCCTCTTTGACCAGTAGTTCCTGCTGGACCAGGGGGACCATCTGGGCCCTGAAATCCACAAAGGATAAAACAATGTCACTATCATTTAAGTATCAATAAGTATACGTAACAATAAGACCAAGCCTAGAGTTGGTCTAGGGAGAATTACTGACATCAATGAGGACATACCGGCTGCCCGTCTTCCCCTGCATCACCCTTGTCTCCAGGACCACCAGGAGGCCCAGATGGCCCTCGATCTCCCACACGGCCATGAGAACCAGGATCACCACGAAGACCTGGGGGACCTTCTTTTCCCGGCTCACCAATAGGCCCAGCAGGCCCTGGAGCTCCCTAAGAAGATTAAACATCTCATTACATTGGACACTTTTCTGATAAGGACAATGAAATTCTAAGAGCTGTGCTTTGATTAACTCTAAATACGCACACTCTAAGGAAGGCCCAAAGTGTGAATGAGCTAAGAGCTATTTTCAACTCATTTAAGATCAAATAAATGAGATGAAATAAACAACTCATCAAATTATGTCCAAGCTACATCCCCTCACCACAAACGATTTGCAATTCTAAACTCCCTCCTTTAAAAGACAGGGGTTTTTCCCCCCCCCCCCCTTNGTACAACTACGGCTAGAGAACTCACCCTTGCCCATTCTTTCCAACATCATCAAGCTAAAGTCCATACTCAAACTTTTCATTCATGTGTCACTGTTTTAATGGACATTTGTTCATTTCTCAATTTTTAAAAGACTTCACATTTATATTATGTTTTTCACAACTTCACACCTTTTGATAAACTCAAAATGACTGCAAGTTATTTTTCTCATCAAAACATTTAAAGGCATATGAAGAGGGTGAGACAGTTCTCTGTGTGGAGTTGAATCCTCTTTTGCTGATCCACAGCTATTTTATTTTTTTTCTTTTAGTGCTTCTGAAAATGTTTAGACATGAGAGATTTTGTGGTTTTGTTATGGTTTGTTTCTAAATTTATTTTAGTGGATCTTATGAGTAACTCCACCAATGAGATAACCCAGCAGAGGTCTCTTCTTTTTCCAAAAACTCTCCTAACTTCAGCCACCACTGAAGAGACAAAACACTAAAAAGTACAGGATGATATAGGTTGTTGTTTTGTTCCTGTAAGCAATTAAGTAATTAGAGCAGCTTGAACAGCTGAAAGCCACCTTAATGCCCTGAAAAATATTGCACTAATCTGGACACACTGACACTGGATCAAGTCCAAGACTAATGAGTTTTATTTAATGAAGTTGGATGTAAGCACGCAGTCACAGAAATCAGTGCTGACAAGCTGTTCTCTTCTATAGCATCTGGCCATAAATGCTGCTTCATGTTTCCAGCTTTCCTTAGTCTTCAGGTTTCCAATGACCAATTTATACAACACACCTACTAGGAATATAACAATTGACTTACAGTAGGTCCTGGAGGCCCAACTCTTCCAGCAGATCCTGGGAATCCAGTAGCACCCTAAAAAACATTTTAATGCCAACTTTATTGAAAGAAATAGAGCACTGGTTACCTCAAATGTTCTCAGCTGAATTAGTGAGCAAATGTTCTAATTACAGACTGTAATGCTGTAGTGCATTACACGCATGACATAATGCTGGAAATAATGCTGTAGGACATTACACACATTACCTAATGTGTGTAATGCTACACACATTGCATAAAATTTCAGTATTAGATTATCTGCAGTCAGGTCAGAAAAAAATAAAATCTACTCACAGGTGGACCCTGAGTTCCTCTACCACCTTTCAGACCAGGAACACCTGAAGGACCCTAAGAGGAAAGGAGAAAGAGGGGGGGTGATAGTGAACACCCAGGACATTTTAAATAAGCAAGATCAGCCTATGCCATTCGTTCTCTGACAATGTTATTTATACTTGCCGGTGGACCAGGAGACCCAGCAAGACCCTGTGGTCCTGGAGACCCAGCATCTCCTTTCTGTCCAGGTTCTCCAGGTTCACCCTTCACACCTGGTTGACCATCAGGGCCCTATAAGAAATAATATTTAAAAGAGACGTCAGCTCAGAGAATACCAAATCTTTCCAGCCTAATAAAGTCATTTTGTAGGGAATTTCTAGAAGGCAAAAAATAACAGGAGAACAAATCAGCCCAGAAAACAGTGCATTTGCTAAATGGTTCAGTTCAAGAGAACCGTAACAGTTGAGCAGTCTTTAAAATATCACAGATGGGATTTTCTAAAGTCTGTGAAGTCAGAATTTCTATTTAAAATATTTTATTATCTAGCTCACATTTTTGTTTCCTTTAGATTTTCTATTTTCCTCAGTAGCTGTTACATACCGAAATGCAAAAGGGACTGAACAAACATTGTCTTTTCTAGTCTTCTTTTTCCCACCAAGGGAAGCAGGTGCCTGACTCTCTGTGAAAGGTCTGAAACACAACATTTAGGCTGTGGGAAAGTTTGGGGTATTCACTAGAAAACTCACAAGCCTTCCATTTGGTCCATCAATTCATTCCAGCTTTCGCTACTCATGGAGCAAATCTTTGCTACCTTCAGTAGATGACATTTTTATAACTTGTCTCATTTTAATCTCAAAGGAACAACATCGCATATTCATGAAAATATGAAATCTGGTGAACAATTACATAATCTTACCAACAAAACCACTTTTCAACTGTCTAGAGTATTTCCTGGCCCTTTTCTTTACTTGATAGACTGATGGGAAGAAGAAACAGCTCTTTTTGATCAACAACAGATGTCACTCACGTTCAAGAACACTGCAGTATTATTCATAATGAAGGAAACTAAGTATGTCAGAGCATTACTGCTACAAAACACATACCGGAGGACCAGCAAAACCAACAGCACCAGTTGGGCCATTTTCTCCTCGGGACCCCTGGTAAAAAAATGACAGTAACCGTATTTAACATAAAAGTCTTTCTATATACAGTATAATTTGCAGTTAAATATACAAGAAAGGATGTTAACTATTTACTGTCATAAGTGTGATTATACTTTTACTCTATTAATCAGAATCATATGATCTTTTTATGACAAAATAAATGATGTTAACTATGTTAAGGTCTGCCATGTGTTCAAGACTATATGTAAACTTTCAGAATTTAGAGATGGAAGGCATGTGCAAGCACTAGAACTGCAACAGCAGAAATTCTGCTCACTACCACTTCCAGTGACAGCAGGATTAGCCGAAGTGCGCACACTTTATGCAACCTATCATTCCAACCAGCTAGGCTGGGAAAAAAAAGAATAGTTCAAAGATGTGTTCTTCTAGAAGGTCAGAATGGGCTGTTTCAAATGAGCTTTCCACACAACAGCTTTGTTTGGAACAGAAGGAGCTGAAGGCTGCCCAGCTCCAGCACTCCCCAGAGGGGTGGAAGCTATTCCAATTTACACTGGAAATAAGGCTGTTCTGATCTATGACAGAGACATAATCAATTCCAAGCAGTATGAAGGATCTAGAAGGGCTGAGTCTTTAACTCCCTAATCAAAGCCAACCCTTAAAATCCTTAAAATCACAACATGGATGGAAGATGACAAGAGTCAGTATAATTAGATGAAAACTAAGATATACTTCCGTGATTTGTCCACCTAAATATTTGTGTGGGTACAGTAGGATCTGGTACGGACATGATTTTAAAAAGATGTAAATAATTAAAAGTGGTGGTATACTTTCAGGAGTGAGACAAATGAGGGTAACTATGTAAAAAATTGCCTAAAACAAGCGTAGGACTGAGGAACAAAATCTGGCAACAGTTTTGCAAGTGCACAGCATCAAGACAGAGATTTTGGCTACAAAGAAAGGGCAAGAAAAAAGAGGAAGATATATCAGCAAATGAGACAAAACCTGGAGTCTGGATCAGAGCTAGATGTTGTTAACTTATGTCAGGCAAAAACCAAACATGTTTACTCACAGGGTTTCCACGGGAGCCAGGAGGGCCAACTAGACCTCGAGGACCTGGTTCGCCCTTAAAATAAAATTAAATGTTATTTCCCAAGTAACTTATCAGACAAGTAGCAAAAGTGCCAATAAAGTATGATAATATTAAAAAACTTCAGTAGGGAATGGCATAAAAATCTGTTTACCTTTTCACCCGTGGGACCTGCTGGACCCATTGGGCCTATTGGACCAGGGAGACCCTTTTGAACAAATTAAGATAAAAGGAAGTTAAAAAAAGTGATGCTTCAAAACAGTCAATTTAAAACTTCTGGTATGGTACTACTTCCATATGCTTTTTTATTGCTTTAAGTTCTTCTCCTTTACCTCTGAAATCTTGTTGGGTCTTCTTCACCTAAAATTTAGTTGCTTTTCCTCTCTCAGTGACCAAAATCCCATATCTCAAAAGCCCTGCTTTCGTTCATTCTCTCTTTCTTCACTAACTTCATCTTCTACTTTATGCAGCATTTATGAATAAGGCCAATGATAAAAAAAGCCCTGGATTTGTTTTGCTCTCTCAGGAGGAAACAATGTCCTTTTTTTTACCACTTGTATAGAAGCTCTCTATTTGTTTTATGCTAGTATTTAATTGTTTAAATTAATTTTAACATGTTCATTATTACTTTCGAAGATTAATTTATATCTTGAAAACTCCTCAAAATGTTCTTTTTCTCTTCATAGGGCAGTTAAGCAAATAAGTTCCAAGCTCTCCATCCAAACCCATCAACTGCACACAATGATCCTGCGGAACTCCTCATATCACATTTTTGAATATTTAGATATCCCAGTTACGATTCTCTTCTACTAGAAGCGGAGTACCCCAAACCTGCATCACGTTTTTCTCAAAAAAAATTGTCCCTCCCCTAAAAATCTGCACTGTAACTTAGTTCAAACTGCAGAGAAATACAAAAAAGACAGTATTAACAAAGGATATTGCATCACCATCAGTGCTCTAGTCATAGGTAGAAGAGATATCTGCAGATATCTAGCTTTAGAAGAGGGATGTACATTTTGTTCACCATTACTTTCTTTGTTACTGTAAGCTATAAATTTGCCTTACAATGACTAAGAACTGTTCTGTACCTTTGGATACTATCCAACTTACAAATAAATTCCAGCTCACAGCTGCTAATTGTGAGTTAGTGTTTCTGTATCCTAAGGTTTCTCAAAAAAACTTCCCTTCTTCAACTAGAAATTTAGTCCAGTCAGAACCCTCATCTTTCGTATGTATCTCAGGTTTCCAAATGCCTAGCAGTTAGTACTCCAATTGATTTGCAAAACCCAAGAACATCAGGTAGATGCAGTTTATGTAAAAACTAACTCCAACAGCTTCTGGGAAGAAAATATAGTCAGTGTCTATATGGCAAACCCAGTACATTGAGGATTAATGGACAGCTGGTCTATGCAGAAGTGTGCGTGCAACATGTCTTGACCATACCGGATTTATTACATGTGAGCAGACCAGCCATGTTCTTTATGCACAGGAGGTTCAAAGCTTTCCAGAAGCGTCAGCGACTTACTGCCCATAAGGAGCTCAGTACATTTACAGGAATTTTCACCTGTGAAACTCAGGACAGACTGTGGGCAACTCAGTCCAAAGAATAAGAAGACATCTGCCTTAGTCCAAGAGGCAGAACTGGTGGGTTTGGTTTTGGGCTATTCATCTCTGCCTGTCCTTTTTTTCATATTTTTACTATTGTTAGCTTAGCTGAATCCTAAATGAACATGCTACTTCTGGGAATTCTTTCCATTGACATCTTAACATCCACTATTGATTATACAAAACACGGGCTCAGCACACAGATATCCTAAAACATTGAGTACAGCAGCCTTGAAAAACTTGAAGACCAAATTTGGAGGGTAGCGGGAATGGGAATGAATGACTGTCAACCCATGATATTGCCAAATTGAGTACTGTTTAACTCTATGAGCTGAGAACCTCTAGCACAATAAACATTCTGCTGTGTGGAGAGTAGGTCGAAAAAGAGTGAGAGTTACTTACTCTTGCCCCGTCATTACCAGCTGTACCTTCAGCACCTTTCTCACCTATGCCGCCCTATGGAAAATACCCAGAAAGTCTCAATTATGACACCAAATGGTAAGCAGTTCATACCCTGGAACAATTCGAGTATTAAGAGACAGGTAATTCTACTCAGCACAACAGAAATAACTGAACTTACTCTATCACCCTTGGGGCCAGGCGTTCCAGCGATCCCTCTTTCTCCAGGCATACCTTGAAGACCCGGTGGGCCTGGATCACCAGGCGTCCCACTAGGGCCCGGGCTTCCCTGAAACAAATAAAGAACAAGTTGTTGTCTATTCATGTGAGAAGTATCCCTGTCTCTAGGCTGCAGAACACACTGTGCCTGTGTTGAAGTCTCTGGGGTACAGTTTTAAGTAATAATTTTCTCTTAAATTTGGACTTTATCCATGTCCAAATACTTTTCTTTTCCCATTGTGTTACTCAGGAAGTTCAGTTGTAATATCGTAGTCCTTCCAAATACATTAGTATTTACTCAGTGCATACTGGGGATGAGAACAGGCAAAAAAAGAAGCTTGAGCATCTTTCCAACTTGACCCTGATGCCACATGGGTCTCTTACACAAAGTAGCTACAGGTAGGAGTTGCCAGGAGCAGAGATGCTTTATTTATGCTTTGCTTCTCACAGCTCATGTCAGTTACAGGTCCTGCATTACTAGAAACACCCCCTATCTGGGGTGACCTTCTGAGGTCAAATTATATCAATTGCAGGTGAAAGAAAGGCACGCAGCTTTCAGTATTTCCTGTTAAACACCCAACCCTGCCAAGACTCTTCGTGTAAACTGACATGGTTCTTAAAATGGAGCCATTGCCAGAGGGTTTTCTGCAGTTCAGAAATGGCTTTGCCCCGTTCTACTGAGAAACAAACAAACAAATTTAAAATTTTGACCTGTATAAATTCACAAAATGTATTTACATTTTAGTATCTTGCAAGTTATTAATAATGTTATACTGGAATAACTGTATGTCCTAGAATCCTTATATAAACAAGACAACCCTTCATTAAAAGAGATCCCTTTTATAAGAAAAAAGCTCTCTCTTTTATGTTCATGCAAATGAGCAGAATGATACGTTCCATCACTGCAGCAACACAAATCTCCACTGAGCTTACCTTTGGACCGTCAGGACCATGACCTCCAGCCATACCCTTTTCACCCTGGAGTCCTGATGCACCTGGTTCTCCCCTTTCCCCTGGATTGCCACGTTCTCCCTAGAAAATGAAAAATTATTACTTATTTAGAAGTCCGGGTACAGTTCTGGCAGACAAAATCCTAAATACACCCCAAGCGCAGCACTGCTATTTGAACAAAGAGCCTGTGAACAAATTCTAGGAGAACTGATCAAACAAAAAACAGCTTTATGCTTTTATTGTTAAAAGGTAGGGAAAATAGTACGTTGCTCAGCAAATTAAATACTGTCATTTCACAGCTGTAAACCAAATCACTTAGCAGCCAGTACTCAACACCACTTCATAAGCCATGCAACCATTAAAGGTGCTAAGTTTAACAGAAACCATTTTAATACATAGCCATGTTTACAACTATTTTATTGGTGGGAAAAAAAGTCCAATGTTCACTTTGGCTGTTAAAGTCCATATTATATATCAACTTCCAAGCTCAGAGAATTGTTATGAATGTTTAAACTGTGAAAGAAAATACTTACCCTAGGGCCCAGTGGACCAACAGCTCCAGGATCTCCAGGCACACCCTAAGCAGAACAGAACTTACCATTAGAATGAAAGCGTTATTCATAGCCTTATAGTTATGGAACTTAGAGATAAAAAATTTTATTTATAAAGTACTGTGAATGTAGATGGCTAGTTCTTAGTATTATCTATCCATGACAAGAGGAGGTAGTCCAACTTCCTCCACGAAGATGGTCCGATTCTAGTAAACGTTTTATCCAAAAGCAGTTCTCAGACAGCTTGCAGACTATATCAGTACATATTTTGAAACAGAGTGGGAAATTAAATTACAAAGAGAAGAAAAGGTAAAACTACTTTATGAAGTGAATTCTTGTTAAAGTACACAGAAATTACCTGATCACCTGGTTTTCCTCCCTCACCTGGAGGACCTGGTGGCCCAGGCAAGCCCTGCGAAAAAGTAAATAAAATGGTCACTAACATGATAGAAATTTGTGTAAATCCAGATTTAATTAAGACACAAATAATATGAATGTATTATTATACACAGTACAAGAGTATGCCCTCAGAGATCCCCAAGTGAAATAGTTACATGAATATTTCACCCAAATGTTTTCTCCCCTCTAAATGAGATGGCAGCCCTTCTTTACCATTTGTAGGATATATGTATATCAGCCATAAAAATAAAGATATCTACAAACGCAGATTGACTTAACTTAATTAATACTTCAGTATCAAAGCAATTCTTTTGCTCCGTATTTGGAAAATCTTTGGAAAATCTCCAAATTAAAACTGAAAACCAACAAAGGTTTTCTCATGGGATACAGAGCTGGTATTTAAGCCTTTGCCAATTCAATTTAGTGTGCAGCTGGTGGGAAAGCTAAGTATCACTAATTATTCTGAGCATCATTGCCTTAGTTCTGAAGTTGTGTTTTGTTAAACATCACTTGACTGAATTTCTCCAATTTAAGCTGATAAAGCCGTGGATGTTTGTTTTTTTCTTTTAAAAAAATGAGTTCACATACCTGAAACCCTGTAGGACCTGGAGGGCCTTGTTCTCCTCTTTCACCTGCCAGACCCTACACAAAAGAAAGTAATAAGTATGCAGTAGAAAAATAGAGGCAGGCTCCACAAGTTTTCTTCTCTGTGAATATGTTTATTTTCAGCTACGCATTTTTTAATTATACATTTTTACTTACTCCAGGCCAAGATACACCCTATCTAAAAGATGTAATAAGATGTATCTTATTTCTTTATATGTCCCTCCTCAAAAATCTGTGCTGACAGGAAAACATACAGTTCCATTGAAACAAAGGAAGCTAGGAAAATGAACTATGAGAAAATTTTGCTCCTTACACTATTTTTTTAAACGGTCAGTAAAAGGAATTAGGCTACTAATGTATATATTTTCCAATATAAAATTTTTCTAGGAAATTTTTTTCTTTAAATGTTCTCAGGATTTTTTGTTTGGAATCAACAACTGGCATGAAGATAAAAATCAAAGCATAAGGAGCAATGGATGGAGTGACAGGCAGGCAGGCAGAGTGGTAAAAGTTGACTTACCGGTGGGCCAACAGGACCAGAAGGACCAACTTCACCATCTTTACCAGGAGCTCCCTAAATTAAAATGACATAGGAAGAAGTGAACGTATATAACAGAAAAGCACCATTTTATGTAATCACTGCAAATAACAGTCACACTCACTCTCTGTCCTGGGACACCTGCATTGCCTGCTTCTCCAGGTTTTCCAGGATCACCCTAATTTGGAGAAATAAAAAATGACTATATTTACATGCTGTTCTAATCCATTAAAAGATATGCAAATGTTTAAAGTTAAACAGATCTTGGGTACCAAGTGCCATACTCACACTACTACCCTTTGGCCCAGGAAGGCCCATGCTGCCTGGCTGACCTCTGATTCCTATTGAACCTGCTGGACCTGGACGTCCATCTTCTCCAGGAGCACCCTACAGAGAAACAACATTTTCCACATTAAACGATAAATATATTTTATTCATATGAACCTATTTACCCCTGGAAAATTTTGTATATATATAAAATAACATTAATGTGGTTTGGTGCTACAGCTATCAGTCAAAATATCTTTAAGCAGACATAACTTTAGGCAAATACTATGCATTTATCATCATTGAGCTATTATGTACAAAGACTTTATTGTTTCCTTAAAGAGACATTTAGAAAAGATATTTAGTTCAAAATGGTTTAAAAATACCGCATCAGCTGCTAAACAACAGAAATGCCATACAGACAGACACTGCTATACAGACAAAACTAAAGGAACGTCATCTGCACTGCTTTGGGAGGTAGGAATTTAAAGGGAACACTTAAAAGAGAAGATGAACCTTCAGAAATCAAGAAAACTCAAGTTAATAAAAGTAATTTCAAGAGTTGCGATTTGAATTATCATTTCCTTACGGAAAGGACTAATTTTTGTGTCACTTACCAAGGGGCCAAGTTTTCCTTCAGGGCCTTGAACACCTGGATTTCCTGTCAAACCCTAAAATCAGGAATAATATTGGTGTTAAGTTCTGCATATAGTTCTAGAACAATAGACAAATGTAAACAAATCCAAAAGATACGCTCAGTTACTACCATGGTACAAACACCAAGAGGTTCTTTACACAAGAACATCTTCTGTGTTTCAAAGGTCCTCATCCTCATCTTCACTTCACAGCTTCATCCCCCACTATCTTTGATCTTCCCTTTTCCCATTCTCCCTTTTCTTGTTTTTACACTTCTTGAGCTTCTCACAGGTCATCTTTATTTCTACCAACATCGCTCAGTGATCTGTATCACATCTTATACTTGCTGTTCCCTTTTTCTCCTTTTGTGATATTCCAAATTCTCCCCAAACATTTTTCCTGGAAAAAATCTCTAGATGACATGCACCACTCAACTATGTAAATTATCAGTCACCAACTTAATGAAGGTGTGGCCTTCAGTTCACATTATTTGTGGCAACTATGTGCTTTATGAGCACCCTTCCTTCAGTTTCATTAGCTCTCAATCAGGGCTTTTTCTCCTTTTTCGAAGAGAAATGGAACCCGTGCTTCCCAGCTTCAGCAGGAGAAAAGACAGGTATTTTGGCCTTCACCCTCTAAGTAGCCCCACTGAAACAAGTCAGTCCTTGTATAACAGCTTTGTACTGCTGCGAAGTTCATTGCTGCCTTTTGAAACTGAAAGATATCGTGGTTAATAGTCATGATTTATAGTGTACTGTTATTAGTTCCTTACCCTTGCACCTGGGAGACCAGGTTCACCAGGACGCCCAGGATCTCCCTGACCTCCTTTAGGTCCAGAAGAACCTGCTGCACCACGCTCCCCTTGGGCACCCTAGAAGATACCGATGGGCTACTAGTTAACAGGTGGCAACAGTAAAAGAACAGCAACAGTAAGAGAAGGTTAAATAAAACGGGTATCTTGTATTAATGACCTATTTTTGCAAACAGAGTTACAAATCATTAATACTTTTATTATATTATTAAGTTTTTTTCCCCAACAATTATTACTTAAAAGTTGCTTCTGCCATAAAACAAGTTTATATAAAGATTTTAGAATCCCTGTATTTTCACCAAGAAGCTACGAATTTACAGAAACACTGGACAAATACATATGTGAGTCACTTCCACAGAAGTGTTATAGCACTTGGGAAAGCCAAAGACAGATAAGACCATCTGTTCAAGGGGCACGTCTAGAAAAACTATACCAGACACAAAGTAAAGGCAATTCTTCAAATAGTTAGCTACTATAAAGTAATACATAAATATTACTATAGAGTAATACACAAAGCAATACAGTAGTAGAAACAGGCAAACATCTCTTATCTATTCACATTTCAGCATGAGGGAGCATTAAGTCAGGGACAAGGAAGGAAAGCTGAACATCACAGGAACTGAAAGTGACTTTTCCCTAAAAAAGATTTTAGGCATTTGTCCATTCCTTTTAACCCTATTTCCAATGATTTTGAGGATCTGCCTATTTGCCAAGGAGCATACATTTTCAATGGAACACTTTCTTTCTGTATATCTCTATGTACGTAAATTTTAAAAATTACCCGAAAAAAAGACAGACACTTTAATTTCATTTACCTTTGGTCCAGGCAGGCCATCGGAACCGGGAAAACCACGATTACCAGGAGCACCCTAGGAAAAGCCATAGATACTAGATTATCATCTTAATTTTTACATAGCATTGCAATAAAGTACTAGATTTATCGTTTGGGGGTTCAGTTTACTTCCTTACAACTTTCTTATTTCAATACTTTGAACTTGGGGTTTTTTTAACCACTTGGAGGGGTAAAAATGTCAATGTTTTATTCAAGCGTGCTGAACAGCTCACATGTGAACAGACTCATTGAAAACAAGATGGCCATTTGTACAGGGGTTAAGCGAAAAATCTGCAGATTAGCTCATCATAACTCCGTCACTCTGCTACCCCATTATCCTGTGTGCTGACAGCACAAATGAAAATATCCAGGGAAAAAATAATGCACAGTATGACAGATTTCTTTTCCCCAAAAATAATAATTAGAGCACAAAAAACATGCCATATTTTTATATCCTGATCCTCAGGGTATCATTTTCAAAAAGAATATTTCACAAAAGACAGCACCCTAAAATCATTAATCAGATATAGAACAAAGTTATAGATACAAATTAACTACTGTTAGGAAAATAAAGTTTGACTACACCCACAATGGCGTTGTAAGAAAGTTCATGTTTAGGTCAAGAGGTTTTTTGGCTTAGCAGCGCACCTCTCAAGACGTATTATTCCTTTGGATTGCTTACCCTCTCGCCAACAGGGCCTGGTGGACCTACTGACCCCGGATCGCCTCGAGGACCTCTTTTCCCTTCTTCACCTACAGGGCCAATGGGACCCTGGGGACCTTGTGGGCCCTAGTGAAAGTAAAATGTTTTTTAAAAAAATCATTGTTAAGCTCACCACTTCTCAGGTATACTGAAGACAGGTAGACTGTCTTCTAAACATCATACATGTTTTTCCAAATAAAGGAGAAAAAAATATAGTTAGGATTTGAATCAGTTAAAAAATGCAACTTTTCAGCATCAGCTTTTCTCTTTTACAATTTTTAAAAGCTAATAGTTTAGTAAGAACTGCACTATGAATAAACTGTAATTCTGCAGTCTCACCACACAGTGCTTCTTATAATCACCTATTTGCTCAGATACAAGAATTTGTATTTATTATTATGAATTGGACAAGCTGCAAAGGATGAAAATTCAGTGAGACTGCTGTAGAAATTCTCAAAGGAGAACAGTCAGTGGTAAGGAAACCATTACTTCATCTGTACAGTTTTGTCACTTATTACGTGATGGTTTAACTAGTGAGAAAGAAAAACTAAAGATTGGTTAACAAGTCAAACTGACTCCAACTCCGCAGAATCACTTTTCTTCCAAAATTCACATGGTTACAGCATGAAATGAACCACGTTCTCAAATAATCTTAGCTGTGGGCTAAGCACCTATTCATAGCATACAGGTATAAATATTTATATTAATTTATAAATAAAATATAATTAATGTATACATTACTGCATAAGTATAAAATGTATTAAAAGTAAGTTTAGACTAAAAAGGACTTGTTAATTATGTTTAGCACACAGACCTGTGTGCTTCTAAATGTCCAGAAGCAATATGGACCTACTTCTCAGGAGATGAAGAAATTAGAATAAACTTATTCCGCATGCTACAGAAACCTCAGTAGATGGATGAATTGGTTTCTCAGTCCTTGAGTCCTGTAAGGTCTATACTGAGTAGGTGATTTATAACATCAAAGGACTTGCTTCAGCATTCATTCTTAGTACCGTATAGCCAGGTTCACCATGGTTTGCCTACCACAACGATTACTCGAAAAACGAAAAGTAATCTTCTCGTGATTACAAATGTCAGAAGTGTCTTGAAAATTGTAAGAAGCTGTTCAAAATACTAATACAAGCCTTTGGGATTCCTTTTCATCTTACAAAGCATATGGAAACTTACAGGTTCACCTTTGGGTCCTGCTTCTCCCTTGAAACCCGGGACACCAGGGTCTCCCTGAAAACAAACATGAATAACACCCATAAGGTTAAAACTCCACATAAGTCATTCAACCATTTTAGATTACGCTGTTAAACAGAGAAACATTCCCTAGTTTAGTAACTAGTTGCAGTTTATGCTTACAATTGTTTGTCTTTCCCCTTAGCGTGCTTGTTTATTATAACATTATCAAAACAAAAATATAAATGAGACCATTTTGGGAGGTAGTTGTTCCTGTTTGTCCAAGTTTATATAGACACTCTTCCTTCTTAGGCCTCTAAGAAAGCAAAACAGTATTTTGGACACACAGAAGATTCACAAGATCCAAGTCTCAGCATACTTACTAGCTTGTCATTAATTTATTTAACGGAACCTCACTGCTAATCACTGTTTTAGTTTCATAGCGTGACACATTTACTAGACATCTTAATTTCCAAAGACAAAGACATCATTACCGGCTGGCCTCGAATACCAGGTGGGCCAGTACTGCCTTGAGGTCCTGGGGAACCAGGTGGACCTGATAAGCCAGGGGGGCCTCCAGTGCCTGGAGATCCCTATAAATAGAAATAAGAGCAAGCACGGTAAGGAAAAATAATAAAAATACAGAAATAAAATAAATCCACTTACACAATTTCTTCAACAGGGGATATGATCACTTACAGTTGGGCCCTTAGCACCTGGGGAACCATCTGTCCCTTCGGTACCCTAAAAATAATGTACCAATCATTAAAATTAATTTTAATGAGCAGGGTATCAATAACAAGAGCAGAAAATTATAGTTATTTTATCCACTTTACAAGACCAGATAATAAAGAATATTAAATATACACAGCAACGTAAGACCTACTTGTATAAATGAGTCGGTTAACATGAATAACAAAGTGTGTAAATTAATGTGACTTTTCATCTTTAAGATCCCATGCTGAAGCTTAAGCTTTAAACTACTTGTAGGATTGAGACTGTATCAGGCTGTGTAACTTTCAGTTTTCCGAGTTGTTTTAATTAAATAAGGAAAAGTTATCATTAAAAAAAAAAAAAAAAGCGCAGAACAAATGAATGATATGTTTTCTTTCCTGAGGAAAAAAGTAATTTGAGCAAAACTCAGTGTCTACCAAGTAGGGTGTTAAAATCCCCTATAAACAGGCAACACGTGCAAGCTGAGCACTGAGGAACTCAATTTAATGTACTTACAGGAAGACCCTGTGATCCAGCTGGGCCCTGTGGACCTGTTTCACCTCTTTGTCCTTGAGGACCTTCAGGACCACGAGGACCTGTTGGACCTGCTTCACCCTAAGATTTCACAGGAGAAAACAACTGGGGATTATTTTCCTCTAAAAAGTAGCACCTCAAAGTAACTAAGGAGGAATACTGAGAAAAACAATTCAGGTCTATTATCAGCAACAATTCAGTTTATTACCCTTAAAATATATTTTTGCTTACTTAATTCTGCTTCTACTACTTCTACGTGAATGTAAACTTTAAAAATACAAACAGAATTTTTCTTCAATGTATACAAGGACAAGGAAACTTTCTACAGAGAAGCAGCACTATATCCAGGGACCTAAATCTGATGAGATATTTTAGAAACACATCTCTCTCTAAAATCCCAGTATGCATGTGTAATTTGACAGCTTCGTTTTAGCTTTGTTAACAGCTAAGGCTTAATATTTAGAAGGGATAACAAATCTGGGGCTCTTTTGCACAGTATAGATTAACTCACTGTTGCAGCACTATATTAAATATAAAATCCATGAAAGATTGGACTATACGCTCCAATAAAAGAATTCCTCCTGGCATCTCCTTTGAATTTTATCTTTATACCGGAAATTTGCCTTTTGGAACTGATGACTGTTAATATCGCATCTTCACAACCGAAGTCCACCTCTTCATCGTGTACTTCGCTTAGCTTTTATGAGTTCAAAGCAGCTATTTCAATTTTACATCATCTGATGATCAAACTTGAATGTAGCTCCTCCTTTTCAAATGCTTTCATTGAATCATCATGTGACAACTTCTCCAAACATTTATGTAGGCATTAAGTAGTGCTTAGTTATACCAAAACATTCTATGACATGCACTAAAAGGTCTATCATTTAATTGTATACATTATGTTAATACTCTTACTCTTTCCAAAAAGCTGTTCTGTGAATGTTGCCAGCTTCACAACATCACAAAACATCTGCTGAACTTGGCTATCTGACTAATTGAGAGTTTCTTCTTGTATAATTTTTTCCTATTATGTTTTAGGAGTATAAAGGAACAAAGAGAAGGAACTGGGTGGAGGGCAAGTATAAGAAGCATAAAGAAGCTGTACAAGTTGTCTTTTCTATCTTTGCAGATATATTCTCAAGGCTAGGGGAAAAAAAATGATCTCTTTCTTGAAAAACAAGAGAGGAAAGTCCTGCAAAGACAGTGCTGCAGCCAGTGAAAGTTTCCCATTTCAGCCCAGTTACACAGAGCCACAAATGGTGGTAATCACCATTTGCTCTATTGTGACGAATTGTCGTACACCTCTGTTGGTGTTCAAGCATTTTCCTTACCTGTCTACGTCATCTCAAAAAGTGTTCTTGGCCAAAAGTGGAAGTGTGAGCACTAGAAGGTACTGCTTCCATACTGTCTGAGACTAGTTCTCACAACTTAACTTGTAATAATGCATCTTTTTATCCTTGAGTATACTAGGCAAGATTCCTGAGGCACAGCATGACATTGGTCTTACAATCACCCCTTAGCTCAAGCGGAAGTGAAAGCAAAGAAAGTATCCTAACTGTGGTGAATTGCAATTGCTTCATTTGGCTTCTGATTTCTATCTCCTGTCTCAAGGTCTTGACTGATTTCACAGCCACTGTTAGGGACCTGTATACGTGTCAGTCTGATCTCTGTGTAGTCTAGTACACAGTATTTAATTCGGTGTTGTTAGATACATTAAGAAGATATTTTTGCTTTATTTTTTACCTTTACACCAGGAACACCTGGAAAACCTGGAGAACCGGTTATCCCAAGTGGGCCCTATAAAAGACAGACACACAAAGCTATAATTCTGCAGTTTAGGTCACACAGATTAGTACCTCATTACTATGGTTCTGGAATTAAACGTGCTGTTAGTCATAAAACATTTGTTCATAACAAACCAAAATAACAATAAATATAATTTTTCTAAGTGACACACAAATATTTTATGGAATTATGGTGCAGTATTTTAATAATGTGTTTACTGAATTCAGCAAAGTTACAATTCTTGATTCACCTATCAATGCCCAAATTGCAATGTACACAGCTGACAACTATTGTTGCAATTGTTTTGCAATTTTAGTTTTTAATGAAATTTTATATCCTCTTTTTATATCTAGGCTACTGTGGTACGGTAATTAAAAGACCAGATATTTGTTAAGCTGTCACAATTTTGTCCTACAGAATGTAGCAAAGGAGAGTTTCAATCCTTTTAAATTGAAAAAAGTAATCTAGAAAAAAGAGAAATACAAGCCTTGTCTACATTGAAACAATTGGGTTGCTAGACAAGATTTTTGACGCAAGCAACACGACAATAGAAAACATAATTAAAGGCCACATGCCCTACTTCCTACTCTTCTGCCCCATTGAGATTCCCAAATTCATTTGCAAGCTTTTAAGCACGGGTTTTGAGCCAAATTTTCAAGGCTGCACGGACAAAGACGTACAGCAGAGACAGTTTACTGCTTGGATCTTTGTTCGGAAACAGGCAGGTATTTCTGGAAAAGGAAGTGGAGGAAAGGCTGGGTTATGCCACACCACAAAACACAGTCTTGTGCAGAGGTACCCCTTCAGCTCCCACCAAAAAAAAAGAAGTATAGCTCTTCTCAAATGGAATTAGATCTTGAGATAGTCGATGCTGGATCTAAGAAGGGCTGGCAGCTTGAGCAGACCAGAGCATTGATGTGGCTACAGTATTACTGGTTCTCGAGCCAAATCCGTGGTGCGTTACACTGCAGAGTGTAGGCACACCTCATGTGGCTGCAAGGACATGAAGTTTGGGCAGGGGTGCAAACAGCTGGGGCTGCGTTACATGACAGGCTGTCCAAACTCACTAGAAAGCAAACTTCAAGTGTATACACTTGAATATACCCGTATGCCACGACACAAACTTCCCAAAGACTTCCAATTAAGGGCTTTAAAGTAAATTTGTAAATTGTTTCCATTTTCATAATGCCTCTTGTGCTGAACAAGACATTCAACAGAAGACCTTTCTACTGTATTATAAACTCTCTGGATGGCGGCACACCGTGGTTATAAATATTCACTACAACGCTATTCCCAGATGATCCCTCTTTATCTTTTCCTGATTTTCTATCTTGTTGTAAAATATGACGCATGCTGTGAAAAAATGTTCTATGTAATACAGTTCTGCTGAAAATCTTAATAAAAACAATCTGTCCCACTGAGCATTAATTACAGACAACATTTCTGCCATGACCTTGCACTGGATTTCTACAGAACTGATGTAACAGCTCACTAAGTATATTTTTGAAAACCTATGTCCCGGATTATTGTATCACAAATACACGTCAGCCAAATCTCTCTCTTGTTGCAGGAAGAATTCCAGAGTTATGGTATACCACTGCACTGACCCAAATAACAATGCATTTCATTAACGCTTCCTCCAATGAGAAACATATGCATTAAGTACCGGTATCTCCCTTGTGACACAACATGGGATTTTACCAAAAATATTAGCCAACCAGTTGTCACGTCCAGTGAAGCTGAGCTCATATTTTATGCCAAAGGAAAATTTCAAGCTTCATGTAGAATTTCATAGCTTGGGATCAGGCTTTTTTTAACTTAATAATTTGTTTTCAAAACTGAAAATCTTTTCATTGTTTGAAACTTTCTTCTTACAACTTACCCTTCTTTCACGATATAGTAAATAATTGAGTTATGCAGTTTTTACACACTTAAACTCATTTTTTGAGCTTCTATTACAGTTAATTATTTCTTATGGAAATTTTTAATAGAACAGCCTGTTCATTAAGGTGACACAGGTAAATGAATTTTTCTCAGGACTTGTATCACTATTAAATGAAGATTATGCATAGAATGAAATTTAATTGCAGGCAGGTGTGTTTTAGGATTTTGAGGGGGTTTTTGTGTGATGTCTTCAGGGCGGGTTTTTTCCCTTTTTTTTTTTTTTTAAATTGAACTTCACAAAGTGGTAAAGGTTCAGGTTGGCTATATCACAGGGCAGGAACAGTCAACCGCATTCTAGAAGTAATGCTTTCAAAAAAGCAAATGAAAAAGAATGCCACATTTTTAAAGGGCCTTGCACAAATCATACGAAACCATCATGAGCTTTCATTTGCAAAAGCAACACATAATTAACTGCATGTATGTGAATAATCCCACTGGCTTCCTAACAGTCATGTAAATTCACTCACGTGCATTTTGCAAACGCCCTGTGAGATTCGATTGTAGGATTGAAACCATCCCCCTTTGATACACCAACACCCACAGTTTAAACCGCCACAGTCGTCTTCAGCCCTGTTGCGATCGGGATTGAACCTCTATAGTCATGCATACCAGGCTTTCTCAATTTGGCGGACATTCACACAGACGCTTCTGGTTCTTCAGTTCAATGTGTGATGGCCCATAATTAAAAGGCTATATCTGTTATACGTTTTGTAATGGATCAATTGCAATTTTCCTATCAGCGAGTGGCATTTTTTCTTGCTGATAATGGGTACAATCTCATTTACCAGCTTTGTACATGAAGGAAGACAATATGCAATCATAAACTGTTTTATATTACAGTGCATGTCTTTGGGACACTTATCGCCCTGCAATATGGATCCCACTTCATAAGAGCAGCAAAGCATCACCTCTCCAGGGAAGATGCCACTCCTCTGCAAACTAAAACCTTTAGATGACGCAAACTACAGAGTATCATACCTCGGAGGATGGCACTAAAGCTAAATTGAGTAGAACTTGGAATCACTTACAGGTAATTCCAGTTGCATTTAACTGTTACCAGCAACGGCCAATAATTTTTTTGTGCTTCTTCTGGTAGTGTCAAAAGGCGTGTGGGAAGTATAAGGTGAAAAAAACAGGTGATTAAGAAACGTACCATAGGCCCTGGCTTCCCAGGCATACCATGTTGGCCACGTCCACCCTAAATATGAAAATAGACAAGATAGAGTATTTAGAAGAACTCTAATTACTTTATTTATTTATATTTATTTATTGTTAGCATTTGTGATAACAGCCATACATACTAAAGCAATCAAAGAAATGCTGGATGGCAGAGCCCTCCAAACACTGGCATGGAAAACTGCTGGAAGAAATTATGCTCCCCTCCAAGTTAATGGATTTCTCTACTTTCAGAAAGGTCAATATTTTTACTGTGTGATTGTATGGAGCACATAACATAAATGGAGCACATAAAAGTCATGGGGAGAACTGCCAGAAAAAACAATATTTGATGGTGGATGCAAAGCAACAGAAAGAACTTTCTACTCAAATATGATCTCATGTCAAGGCTAATCCCTCCTTTTGCTGAAAAGCAAAATATTTTTTAGGAAGAGGGCTTTATTACCACGAATTAAATCATATGACTTTATTTTAAATGAAAGCACAAACTTTCATTTTAAACTTTTTATTTCTATTTCAGTATTTTTGGTGAAAATAGCCTCTCAAAAGAAATTTCACAGAAACAAAGACGACGTTTTTGTATCACAGAAAAAAATGTTGTGAGGGTAATTGGCCTCATGGGCAGCTCTGCTATGAGAAATTACCATAAGCTAGCATTCTCCTTTTAAAACTGTTTTGAAATTTACGGTAAAGGTCTCACCCCACAAAACTCTGCTCAGCACTAACCTTCTTAAGCTAGAGCTGAACTCACCATGGAAGTGACTAGCAGCCACGTGAATAAATGCTTTCAGGTCCAAGGATTTAAATTTAAGTAAAACAAGGGAAGAATTACAAGAAGAGAGAAGGAAAATCCTACTTACAGGGGCACCCTGTGGCCCAATTCGACCTCTTTCTCCTGGCATTCCTCTAGGTCCCTTGAAGAGAGAACAAAAAGTACATTATGTAGGAGCTCATCATGGCAGAATAACAAAAAGGGGAGACCATAGTTCACTTGCTTTTTCCCCCCATAGAGGAAAGAACACATGCTACCCCTTCTTTTTTTTTTTCTCCTGCTCTTTCTTTGCTTTTTACTTTTTTTTTAAACACACTTGACTTTTCCTTTGCTTCCAGTAAGTCCTGCACCGCATTGCTCTTCAGCGAGTTTCTGCTCAGTCTTCTTTATTTGCTTTTAACAAGAACATGAGTAGGTTCACTGAGACTACAAGCATGGTAAGGACAGATGATGCAAACAACAGTTACAGAACCAAGTTATTTTTTTTCCAGCTGCAAGTGTAGCTTATCTTGTCCTATAGCAGGAAAGAAGTAGCAGCTTATATAAATCCTTGCAGCCTCACAGGCTTGCCCAACGGAAATTTAATAAACTGTAATTTCTCTTTTCCTGTTCCAACAGTATTTCCAGTTTTAAACACATCAGAATAAATTCTGTATATACTCACCAGGGTCAATAACGCAATCTCATTTATTACGTCTCATTCAAAAATTAGGTTCCACTTCAGTGATATCACATTCTGCGTGACCCAAGACAGTGCTTCGCGGAGACATGTCATTATCTGATATCAGAAAGGTGCTTTACTTCCAGAAGGACTGCTGAGAGTCAATTTTTGGCGTGTTGGCACTGCTCACAAGTATGCAGTTGTCCAAAACCACATCTGAATGAAAACTACTCCGAGAAAAAGTTTCTCTGTTTCACTCCCATGTCACGCACGCTTATCCTCACTGTAGCCTCCAAAATCCTCTGTCCGCGGTTTTCTTAGCTAGTGCGTTTCTGACCTAAATTACTCCTTTTCTATCTCAGAGCAACTAAAACAGTTTTTCTCATACTGAAATTGCTCCATGTGAAGCAGCAACATGTAAAAAAAAAATTTTGTCACCCTACACTTACATGAGTAGGTAAACAATCACAAAATCTGCAAACAAGGTTCTGTTGAGCCTTCTGATCTATTATTGTTATCTATGCCTGTGAATTGCAAAGAATAACAGCTTATAGTGGACCAAATTTCCTGTTAGCGTAATAGAAAACAAAGCCTTAATTAAGAGAAAGTTCAGCTTCATGACACCAAGTACAGATATCAAAACCTTAAATTCCTATTGGCAATAGTGTTTACAATCTGAAAGCCACTTCTGTAATACCCAATGCACGACACTCACTAGAGGACCCGTTGCACCCATGGCACCTGTTGGTCCGGATTCTCCCTGTAAATGGAAATGAAATGACACAATTAGAGGAACTGGGTTAGAGGAAAATGGAGTTACGTGTTTCCTCCCTGTCCTCACCCTTACATTAGTCCTAGGAGGCAGATTTGCACAGTCCCCGGAGTGCATCACGGGCACTGTTTCCCACGCTGGTGGGAAATGCCGTATTTACTGATTCTCAGTGAAGCAGATTTAACTCCCACCTGTTCTAGCTAACAGCCCACACCACCTCCTGCACTGGTTCTACCAAGTCTCCTGCTGTTGTTGCCTCCACAGAAAGTGGTAAGCAATCTCAGGAAAGAAATCTTTTCATTTACAAGCTCTCCTTAACTACTGATTCCGCACCCAAATTTAGATTTTGGAAGATGCACTTCATTTACTACATTTTTAATCTAAAGGAATAGCTCTGTCACATCTGTGATTATCGCCTACACTAGGCCAAAAATGTTTCAGCATCAGCACTGATCAATGTGGAAAAGCCTGAAAAAAAGTGTTTGATGCTCTTGTAAAATATCTTGTAATTCATCTTGAAAGGATTGTCTCCAGCTGGCTATCCTGTGTTACCACAGCTTTGAGCCGAAGTTGTAAGGGTGCTGCAGTACCAGCCAGGGTCAAAAATTTTAAGGGAAAAAAATTGTTAGGTGAAAAATAGTCAGTTCAATAAAATATATTCTCTCTCCTTGCCAATGCCTGTTTCGTTTAAGGCAGTCTCTAGTATGGTAATCCAAAAGAGGAGAGTCAGGCTTTAGTTATGCATTGCTTTTATTTTTTTATTTTATTTTGGTTTATTTTATTTTATTTTATTTTATTAAAAAAAAAAAGTTAGAAAACTGTTTTCCCTCTCTCAGCTTGGTCACATAAAGCCAATAAGAACAATAAACTGGCTAAGTGGAAAATTGCAAGATGTGCATGGCCCCTGTGTTACCAGACTTTGCTGTCTTACATAGGTGTCAGAGACAGACCACAGTCACTTCACCTAGTGACACCTTATAGGCCTAAAACTGACCCCAGCTGAAATTGTGACTGGCTCTATCAAACTCTCTTCCTGTATAAAGCCCAGACATGTCCTCGTATAGCCGTTTGTATGGATCAAACGCACTGTAAAAACAGACAATTCCACTCTCGCCCCTCCACTCCATACCAGTAGCACTGACAGGAGAGGGTACAAAGCTGCATTTGAAAGATCAACTATCTTTCATTAATTTGGCATTATAGAAAATATGCTTAAGCATTTAGTTCTTTGGGCCATGAATATACCTTTGCTCCAGCTGCTCCAATTTCACCTTTTGGACCGTCGAGTCCTTTCAATCCCTGTAAGAGTTATAAAAATATGGAGAAACTATATATATGTACACACACAGAGCATTCCTACTATTATTGTTAAAATAACTTGATACTAAAGTGTTAAGAATGGATCTGAGGTGGCAAAAGCAAGAAAGGAAAAAAATAAAGAAGAAAAAATCCAGATGGAATAAAGTTTTTAAACATTTCCTAAATGGAAACCATTTGTACAAGGTACATTTCCTTGGATTTGGTTTCCTTTTTAAAACAAGAACGCTAAAAAAAAAAAAAAAAA
>VXBH01008416.1:270804-284797 GCA_013400035.1 Rynchops niger
AACAACAAGGAGTCTCTGAGCCATAGGAAACCTATTTATTCCTCCCCAAAGTACAATTCTGGCCAGAAAACTTGGTAATTTGTAATCACTCCATGTTGCAAACACATCCACCTCTCCAGTTCCCCACCCTAACGCAGGACTCGCCAACAAAGTGAGAGAACTGTCAGGTCTGTGCCTCCTGAAGCTTGGCAGGGCTCAGGCAAGCTCCTTCCAGATTCCCAGGTCATTTGAAAATGAAGTGAAGAAAGCACTAGAGAATACAGTACAGAGGTCAGCTTAAAGGGGAATAGCGTTGATTTTGATTTTCTGCAAGGCCCCCTTTCTCTCAAACGCCAGCGATTCTGCTGGAATTGGCAGGATTAGAAGTGTAGTCAAATTCGCCACTAACACAAAAGAAGTTGAGTATCTTTATACTGAAACTACCTGGAAACATCATCTATAAGGAGAGGGAAAAACCTTGTTTCTTACCCTGTGACCCTTGAGACCCGGGAGACCAGGAGCACCGGGAAAGCCTCGAGGTCCCTAAGTAGAAAAAAGAAGCAACAAATAAAATCCTTATTTCTGCAGATAAACCTAGAGATAAGGCTGTTAACAGGGAAGAGGGTAGAAGCACTAACACTAACATCCCTAACGCTCCTTCATCTTGGTGACATGACATAGTGAGGCATAGCATTTGAACGGGCCACAGCTGAAACAGCATAACATGCTATGAAGTTAGACAGTCTCAGCATTATGTACATTTTCTCTGATATGAAAAGCTTTACTGTTTATATTGTGGATGGCCAAACCTCAAATAGAAGTAATAACTAGTGGTAGGTCAAGTTTTGAAGCTTGAAATAAAGAAAACTTAATTAAATAGAGATCAAAAATCAGAGCTATCATTTAAAATAAAATAGAAACTGAGACCAAACTGCAAACTGTACATGTTCTTTCAGAATACGTCAGCCAAGTAGCACGATAAAAAACTGCTATTAAAACACATTTAACAATTAAACCAAAGTTGCCTTGCGCTTAGTTGCCTACCAAGTTTCCCAATTTCTCTTTCAGGAAAGACTAAATAATGGAAGGGAGTGAGGTGCCTCCTGTTAGAATATTGGTCACGTGATTTTATAATGGAAATCACAGTAACGCCATCATACTCTCAGACAACAAGAATTCAGCAAACTGTTTAAACATATCATTTCTTCATTATAGTGCCTCTGAACCAAAGTTCTCAAAAATATTCCAGTTCATACCTTTAGTCATAGCAAAAAATCATTAACATATATTATGGAAAACGAAGCATCATGAAGCAACACCGATATTCAGAGGAGCAAAAAGAAACGTCAGATCTCAGCGTTAGAGAGGAGAACTGCACATACAGACAAGCTGGTTCCTTGGTTCCTTGTTAGCGTCAAGAAAAGTAAGAAAGGTCTTTGCCCTCCCATAGTCAATTATATGGATAATGTTTGATCACAAAGTTCAGTGGCAAATTATTCCAGAGTTGGCAGACTCCTAAAGGAAAAATTACTTTATGAAGGTATGAAATTTCTGAAATTAATAAACTAGATTGCTTGAAATTGTTTATACTCAATGAGTTTCTCAGTGAAGGATGAGCTTTGTTATCATACAAGTTCTTGTATATAAATTTGAAACTGTACAAATTATGCTTGTTTAGACTGAATGTCGCCTATTAAAACCCTTTATTTGGCCTGTGCTCAGTGGTATATGTATTTTATGCAACGAGGGCAATCAAATGATGAAGCACGCACCTGCAACAAGGCACATGGCAAGGAGGGAAATCACATACAAGGGGAAAGAGCCTTGCGAATGGCTGCATGGTCCTGTTGCCGGCTGGGGTTAAACCACAACAGGGCCAAAATTATATAAGATGATAAAATTATGTCATTTTATCATTGGATATACCTGTTTTCTCTATTTCTGAAGTAAACCATTACAAGTACCCTCTGCAGCACAAGTATGTATTATTTGAAAATCCTTTAATTACATCTGCATATTGCAAACATAGATAAAAATAAATTATATACATCTATGATACAATCCCCTCTTCCTCTGCTTTCAGACTGACTGTTATAAAGGTAACACAGCACCACCCCAACATGACATCATTTTATAGTCTCTTCTGAGCACTTCCTGCACATGATTGCCAATGACCACGTGCAATGCTGGGAAATGGAGTACAACTTTTATGCACCGCCATCTGTTTTATGCGTATTTCATCTATGAAACAGTTGAAACGTGCACCCGTGAAATGACTCTCAGGGTTAACTCCAGGATTTTTGAATCACCTGTTTGGTTCTGAGCTATCACACTGGTCTGGATCAGCAGGGTAAGCCAACGCAAGCACTTCAGAAATTGAACAGCAGAGCTTTGCACTCATTATTAAAAGAGAGAGTGGTAAGCATGATTGTTTTGCTAAAAAGTAAATAATCAGGCTCTTACTGGAGATCCTGGAAATCCAGGCTCACCGGATTGTCCTGGTCTACCGGGTTCACCCTAAGGAAAGAAAAAAAAAAAAAGACACATGAAAACAGCAGATGTGAAAATTAACTTCTTAGTCTTCCATTCAAACAAATGAGGGCATTCACATCAGTATCACATATCATCTCTTTACTGTAACAATTTCAGCGATATAAATCAACTGCACACATGACTAGAATTTGCATTAGACGCATTAACTTAAAAAAGGCTTTTAACAAAGCATTGTGTCAATTGATGACTGAGTCCAAAATGCATCTCAGCATCACAAGATGGCGCTGCAACGTAGTTTTCCTACCAATCAATGAGGTAACCTTTTGTTATCCTCACGCAGAGTCACATTACTTTAATTTTCCATGGGAACAACAATCTAAAACTGCCCGCATTGTAGCTTGTTAGTTCAATGTTATTAAATGTGTATAATTTCATTCTAGGTCGGTGACCCTTTTCTGTGCGATGCAATAGGAAAGAAAATGCGCATAATACATACATCTCACATGTATGTGTACATACATGGACAGAGTCATAAAATCAGCTATGAGTATAATAAATTATTTAAATGATCAAAAAAATTAAATGCTAATATTTTATTGTCCAGATCCAGCTGAATGTTATCATCAGACAGTAGTTCTAACTCATCATGCAATCCCCAAAAGAGGAGATGCCTCCAGTTGCCCGCTCCTAACGGTGGTATATTATTATGTTTGATTTCAAGAAAGACATCTCAGTTGGGAGAACTGGATGAGGAAAGAAATAATAAAGTGCCAGTGCTTAAACCTTAGGTATGATGGTGACATGTAAGGAAAAGTTTGGAGGGATTTGAAAAGGGTTGCCAAGATCTATGGTTTTGACACTGCACTTAATGAGGAGTATGATTACAAAGAAAAGTAAATAGATAAAATTAGTTACAACAGGCATATCTGCTGGTTAGTCACTGTCTCAAAGATGCCAATATTTTTTTATTAAAAATAAAACAAGATACAAAGAATAACAAACTTACATCTTCACCAGGTTTGCCTGGAGGTCCCTCTGGTCCACGAGAACCAACTGGACCCTAAGAAAGAAATATATTTGTTGAGAAGTCAATTTAGCCATCACTAAAATATCTATTTGCTCCATTTCAAAATCTGGTTTTACAAAAACGGACATAGAAAATGGATTATTTTATGACTAAACACACTTGCTTAATTTTGTAGTGCTCTTTCGAACCATCCTGCCACTATGAAACTTGCATTATGTTATATAAAAGTATAGGATGAATTCTTCAGGAGAGAAAAAAAAAACCCACACATTAAAAATCACAATTGCTATTGTTCCAAATCTCTGGCTCTTACTTTTACTTTCAAATCATTTTATCGCCTCAAAAAGATAAATAGTCTCATCATCCTTTGTGTAAGTTACACTACCAGGGATGGGTTTACCAGTGCTCAAACATCCATCCTCAGGTCTGTGCTGGACAAGTAATAATGATTGTTTATACTATAATCATTATTATGCATGTTCAAAAAAATTCAAATTCGTTGATTCAGGACAACATGCGCTGAACACTACAACTCTTGACTGAAGTTACTTAGTAGCTTCAGCTGAGACAACACAAGAAAAACCTTTCTGAAGTAAGGAGGTATAACATATTTTTTGCATTTTTATTGTAGAAATCCTTGTGTTTATTTGTCTTACCATAGGTCCTGGATCTCCAGGTTCACCAGGTGGGCCTGTGGGGCCAGCACCGCCCTAAAATTAACCAAAGATGAACACAGTTACAAATTCAAAAAAGTAAATATATAAGGATATAAATTAACATCCATGATCAGGAAAATCACAGCCGTGGGACAGCCTGGATACTAATTCAGAAGCAGTTCACATTGCAAAATGAGTGAAAGTTGGATACTAAAATCCCTAAAGCTTTAGATAAGCCTTGCGCCGTATACAAATCCCAATGCAAACTTAACACCATGCCAATACTGAAACCGAACAGTCACCATTTTCATTGCTGTTCCCCGATTAAAAAATGTCTGTTGGGTTAAAACCTTGTTAAAGGTCTAATAAATTGTTCTTTTTGAGTTAATTTCTGCGTATAGGGTATATCTGGAGCAGAGCTCTAGAGAGCCAGAAGATGCTGCTCCAGACACAGATGCTTTCATCGACGCCTCACTGAAGGCAGGCGTTGCCTCAGAGACACACACGCACACCAGTTACTATGTGCTTTACCTTCCTTCCCTCCTGGCTAATTACCTTAAATCCCCTGGAGTGAAGTACTTACTTGTTTTCCTTGGAGACCTTGAGGACCTCTTGGACCCACTGGACCCTATCGAAAACAGAACTTGTTACACACTGCAAATCACCATTTCCCAAGTAACATTCATCCTACAAAGGCAGCAAAATGGCCTGATAGTGACCTCCAAGATAACATTTCTATGGTCAAACTCTCTGAAAGGCTTTTACTCAGGAGACTGATGTTATGAAATACAAAAGTACAAAGAATGGAAATCTTCAAACTCAAAAAGCCACGGCGGTGTAAATTCATTAGCAGCTGAAAATACGGGCTTGTTTCCTTTCTGGAACCTCAGTGTCTCCGGAGTCAGTCAGAATAACCGAGTTGCCTGCATAGCTCCACGGAAAAAAATTGTAATAACAGAATCGAGCTGGGGAGAATATTCCTCCCTTGGAGGGAATCTCATTACTCAGATTAATCTCATAAAGGAACCAATGACAAAATAAATTCACGCTGCTGTTCTCAGTTGTGAACAGCAACAAACAGCGATGGAAGGACGTTATATTCATGAATTGTACAAACCACAAGACATCTTCCAAACAGTTGTGGTTTGTTACAGAAAATTCAGATTTCCCTTAAAAAGTTTCATGGAATTTTTAGGAAAAATCTCGTACTTTATGTTTACGTCACGGTATAAATTACAATAATCTTGTCTAAAAGTAATTCTCTTGTTTATAGCAGTACAGAAACATCTATAGTAGGCAATAACTTGCACATTGACAGAGGCTCAAGATTCATGTCTTTTACACACAACCCATTAATTTTTACTAATTTTTAGAAAGCAAATGTAGAAGCGTTAGTAATAGGCCATTTAATAATTCTAATCAACAGTAAAAACAAACCAAAAAACAATGCTTAAGCTGAGTGACTGTCAGTGTACAAGGAAAGGAAAAAAGGCTATCGCAGAACTTGAGGAATCAATCCAAAGACAGTGGGTAACACCTGGCTTTAGTAAACTTTGCGTAAGGCCTTAGAGATACTGAAAGGCCTAGATATTGAGAAATAATTTAAAAGATATATTAAAGATATATCAAATCATATTTGATAATGACAAAAGAAGAGGCAGTACAAGAGATGCAATATCTCAAGACAAATTGAGTGAAAGGATTAAGCAAAATGATGGAGGGCAACAAAATAGGACAGACTTCCAGAACAAATCAAATCATTGCATGGGCACACGGCAAATTCACTGGAGAGAGACAGTCACAAAAAAGGAAAGTTCTTTGAAGAAATCACTGCAAAATTTAATCCTAAAGCAAAACATCAGATTACCTTTAGCACCTTTCAATTTGTATTGAAACTGTGCTTGAAAGTTACTAGTGGGGTCTTGGAGGGACAGGATTCATGTAGGCAAACTCATGGACAGTACAGTCACTAAAAGATGGTTTCCTTAAGAATGAATGTTAAAAATAACAGCAAAGAGGGTAACCGTATCTTCAAGACATCACAACGTGATAAAAGAAGTGAAAAGAGATAATACTAAAACACAACGCCAGGAGTTCCAGCACAGACAGCTTACGGTGGTGAAACAGCTTTCACAGACAGTAAAAAATTTTACTTAAAAGTAAAGGGTATTATCTAAACAGTGAGAGTTGCCAATGATAAAACTGGACCCACTGGAGAAATAGAATGTCTTTCTTAAAATAATGAAGCACAGCTTTCTGTTAACAGCTGGCTTCAGAAGTAATTTTTTTTAATTACTAACCAAAATAACTATCTTTGATGTCACAATGTGAAAAGAAGCCTTCAAAGTTACATATTTGTTTATTCTGCTTTGCGTTACACCTCATGCTTTTCAGTTACTCTGCAGTGACGCAAGACAAGAGAAGATGACCAGAGGGCTGGAGCACCTCTCCTATGAGGACAGGCTGAGGGAGTTGGGGTTGTTCCGCCTGGAGAAGAGAAGGCTCCGGGGAGACCTTACAGCAGCCTTCCAGTACCTGAAGGGGGCCTACAGGAAAGGTGGAGAGATTCTTTTTACAAGGACATGTAGTGACAGGATGAGGGATATCGGCTTCAAACTGAAAGAGGGGAGATTTAGATTAGATATTGGAAAGAAATTCTTTACTATGAGGGTGGTGAGACACTGGAACAGGTTGACCAGGAAAGTTGTGAATGCCCCATCCCTGGAAGTGTTCAAGGCCAGGCTGGACGGGGCTTGGAGCAGCCTGGTCTAGTGGGAGGTGTCCCGGTCCACGGCAGGGGGGTTGGAACTAGATGACCTATCTTTAAGGTGCCTTTTAACCTAAACTATTCTATGATTCTATGAAAATCAGGAGGTTTTTTCTTTTTCCTGTACCTTACCCTTAGCAGCTGCCGTATTTCAGAAGGAGGGAAGGAAGACAAGAAAGCTAGAGGTGGGAAAAAATGCTTTCACTTTAACAGAAGAATATTTTTTCACTTTTTTCCAGGTCCTGTGAAAAACTGCGCTAGAACATACTGTACATCCAGGTTCTAGAGGCATAGGAAGTTGAGGAGGATGAACTCCCCTTTGGGTTTTTGCATGTGCCCACCACTTCCACCTCATTCTACAGTACAGGTCTAATTTGGTCTTACCACTGCACCAGGCATCAGTCCCATCTGACTACCAAGTCCAGATTTCTCATCCAGTCCTGCCATCTGAGCTGAAAATGGCTGGAAAAATAAGATGGGTGATTTTAGCGTTAGTCATTTTGACGCTTCATAAAGCAAAATTTCACGCAACCAAATCTTTGCTGTTCACATTGGCTTTGCAGCACTAAGAACTAAATTCTTGTTATAATCATTAAAACAAAAGTTGTCTTTCCTGTAAATTTAAGGTTTAAGGCTTCATAGACCAGTCAAATGGATGATATTGTCTGCTTACTATTCTGAGTCTACTCCCATTTGAATATTAAACAAATGAGAAAATTACCTAAAAAGAGGACAGCCTCCCACGAATTTAATTTCTTTTACCACCTTAAAATTTAAATCACACCTTAACTTCATCTGCACTATTCCTCTTTTTCTTGTAAGCCTTTCTTTTGTTTTCATTTACTGTGCTTCAAGTTCAGAAATACCTTAAGGTAAACAGAAACGTAGCTGATTTTAGGATTTCAAACCGCAATATTTAAGCGTGTTGCCCTTATCCAGCAGAGCTGAAGACCACTGCTGTTCATGACAATTCACACAGACAAATGAGTTAGTGCAGGGAGAACCTTCAGTGCCCTCCGTCTTCTTCAAGTATGCAGTTGAAATAACAGTTTTATTTTGCTTTGTTCAGAGCCAGATCCTCACTTGTGGCAGGCAAGGGATTACAGTGGCTGAGAGTGAGCAACTGCGCAAATGTCCATTGAAGTCATCTAAGATTTACCATTTGTTCTGCATCAGATTTGTCCCCAAACACATTTTTCGCAAGGCTGGAGATTGCCTAACTTCAGAGACAGGAATACAAACCAAAAATGTCTTAGATCTCTGGCCACACCTATTCTTTCATGTTTTCTGTGGAGATCTATAAAGGATGGTGGTCTAATACCCATCCTGGTGCTTCTGTGATTCTACGGGATTCCTCTGTGCTGAAGATGATTACTTGGGCTGAATCTGCTGGATTCAGAACTATTTGAAAAGGTGGTTAAGTCAAGAAATGCTGCCCAAACTTGCAAGCTGTTGGCCTAACATGAATATTTCAGCTTATTGTCAGTATAACTCTATTGTTTTCCGTAATATTGCAGGAACGATGGAGTAAGAACTCAAAACAGATACCTTCCAAACAGCAATGAATGTGTAACTGAATATACTTGACACATTCAAATACGTATTTCATTATCAATCGCAATTAGTGTTCCATGGAATTTGCAAGGCCAGGGAGCGGGAGGGAGTCTTGCAGAACACCTTGTCTGTGTCTGTGGCTGGTTAGCACTGCTTTTGACAATTCCATGCTTGATCTCAGTGTTGGTCCAAACATTTACATCAAGATGTATACTTAAGCACATTTTGATTTCTCTTATTAGTTATTCTGTTATTTATAATTAATCTTACTTTTTCTTTTCCGTATTCCTCATTTGGCACACCAGTTGCCCTGTACTATTGCCCAGATCCCTTGGGTTTAAGTCAGGTGGAAGTAACGGAACCCTGCTGAGAGTTTTAGATTTGGCCACCTTGGCTTTTCTAGATGCTAAAACCCATTGTGAAAGGTGTGGGTGTGTCCTTTCCAAGGTTTCTCATGTTCAATTTGCCCCACTTTTTGGCAAAACTTGGACTGTTCACTAGCTGCTCTCCCTCATGACTGGGAGACAGGAACTGTGGGCACAGAGTTCCACATTCACTGAAGCAAAGAGAAGTTACTCTTTGTATCGCGTGGATCTGTCCCAACACTCACTTCACTTGCTATCAAAGCAAGTGTAAAACTTACCCTGCTTAGTCCATCTGGTCCTGGGTGGGTAGGATGCCCTGGAGGACCAGGGTCACCAGGCTGGCCAGGAATACCAGGTTCACCATCAATCCCTTGAGGACCACGAGGACCCTAGAAAAAAATCAGAAATGCCAACAGTGTGCAAAGGTATTTATTAAAATCATTGTAATTGGCAAACAACTGCCTAGTCTTTGTGATAAGTTAGTGATAAGTTTTATGCATTTCTACAGAAAGATCTTCAAAGAAACAACATCCCTCAGGATCTGTTCCTACCTTCAGATCAGATGCGCTGGATAAAATTAGTCTCAAATCCAACACACAAGTAAACTGCAGTAATTTGTCTCAGAGACTCTTTTAGAAACTCAGGTTTCCTATCATTCCATAGTAAAGTATACTACTCCTGAAAAACTATTTGGCTTTGCACACAATATAGAATATCACAAATTTACTTCTAAAATACATACCGCTCAGAACCACGTACATACATGTTTAGGAAACTCCAGCACAAGGCTGGATTTTTACAGCCTCTTGACATCAGGAATGGTTTAGACAGCTCACACTATTGCTGATTTCTCAACACAGTTACACGGCCAAAAATGCGGAGTAACTCCCTTGGTGTCGACGTTATCTCTAGCTAGTATTTGCTGAATAGGCTAGGAGGCCATCCCTTTGCTCCCATTTTGATCACCCACTTTTGATTCCTAAGCTGGATTCATCTTATCTTGTGTCAGTACTAAAATTAAACACAGAAGCAGCTAATAGAACATAAGTGGAAAGAAATCAGCAGGGTCAATAAAGATACACTTCAATCATAACAGACTTTAATACTGCTTCCTTCATTAGAATAAAACATTTGATGATGGCAAGGACAAATTTTATACTGTATGATGAGCTCTTCTATTTTAAGGATCCTTAAACATAAAACTTTGGAAGCCTGGCTCAGTGAGTCATTTTTACAAACACAATTATGATCAGACAGATTGCTTGTCTTTCCTTGAGATGAGGACTGTGTTTCCTTGCAGTCTGTGACACATTTCAGTGGAATCTGTGTCTGAACTAGTATGGTTTGAACTGGTAGGATTTGAACTAGCATGGTTCGCATGTTAAAGTAAAAGATTTCCCTTGGGAAAGAGCTACACTGGGATAGCATTGACAATAGGATTCCCGGAAACTCCCAGTGAATGAGCTAATTCTCTTAATTCTCACTCTATCTTTATGGTCTGAAATTCCTATAAGCCTCGCAATCAGGGGAAAACCCTTGTCTTTTCAGACATACATGTACACACACCCCCCTCCTCGCAGAATGAGTTGTGAACAGATGGTATTCTGAAACAAAGGAGGATTCATGCATGGTGGATGGAAGCAGGAGGTTCTAGCAGAAAACATTATTATTTAATATTTCTATTATAAACAGAAGTACACACTGCCAAACCTAAAAGTGCATACTGTCCAAAGGAGGAAAAGAATGAGTTATCTTCTTTTGCTTGTTCTCAAAACAAAAAGAAAACAAATCTAAGCGTTAGAGAAAAAAAAAAAACAGTTCCCTATAAGGAATTAAGCGAGCTTCTACACAACTACTGATTTTCAATATCCAAACAAAGACACCTTAACAAAATCTGATCTAGAAAAGGGGTATCTTTTTTCATTTCTTTTTAGAAAAGTACCTACTTCCTAGTCACCAAAAATCAACCTACTTCAAGAGCAACAGTGCAACCCCCCCACCTCAAACGTCCCTGAAAACCATGTTTTGTATTTGTAGGCGGCAACTAACCAGCACTATATAACCAATATTTGGAGGGTTTTTTAAGAAAATCTTTATTATACTTTTATTTATTTTATAGTGTTTATCTCTTCATATGTATATTTAAAAAAAAAAAAAAAGCCTTTTCATTTTCCTTCAGTAGCTCAAGGTCAGAGAGGTTTATTTTTTTTAAAAAAGGGGGAAAAAAGTTCTAATACAGGCCACGAGGTGGCACCGTTTAAACACGCAATTTACTCATTCTGGCTCATTGCTGATGCTGTTCAGGAAACTATTACAGGTTTTGCCTGTAATGGAATAAAAGGAAACGCAGATCATGGTGCAACACTCTTGAACTACTATATATTTTAAGTGCTTCTGCAACTACAATCGAGTGTAAATCCATATGGAAACAAAACATATCAACGGTTCTGCGGATGCTCAAGCTTATTTTCTGTCTTCAAAAGTTCATTTGTAAACACCTAAAATTTTATCATGCTCCATAACTCCCTCTCCTTAGATGCATTTTGAAAATGCAAACATGCTATTCCCTAGCTGTTTCAGTCTCATTGTTACACTAACGCAGAATTTGGGGGAAAAAATATGCTAATACTCCTGAATTCATTTTACATGGGTCCTGCTTTTGTAAAAGGCAGAGATTTTTAGCAAGGTTGAGTCCTTCCGCTCGCTAGTCAGTAGGACCTCATGTAAAGACCAAAAAAACATCCAAAGAAACAGATAAATGGCTTGGAAATGTGCTTAGTGTTTTTATAACAGCACTGGTCAGTAATGTGTTTACCCAGATTAATTTTATAAAGGGTGTCTGTACAAGGTTACCTGCTCCTTGAGGTATTTTTAAAAAAACTGCAAACAACGTGCAGAGAGGTTTTCATAACATAAACTGCAGCTGTGAGCTAACATTTTTGTTCACGTAAGTATAAATAAAAAATCCTGCACTAGCAGTCACTCTGTATCTAAAAGCCGTACTTTTTGGCCTCAGACCTGCACTCTGACATACGCACGGCTCACCAGAACCTCTGACGTAACATTTTTAAAGGAGCTGACTGGTTCCTAATCCCTTGATATTCCTTGAAAGCAGTATAATAACCTGTGTCAAAGGAACTCAGAACTATTGGTAACAGCTTTTTGGTGTTTTTGGTGCTTCTAGCAACCACTCTATAGAGACATACAAGGGATGCATGGCAGAGAATCAGACAATAATTAGCATCTCATTGATAATACTGCACATTAGGAAAACCTTTCAGACATCTCTATAAACACAGTCAAGATTCCTCTACACACCACAAGATTTCACAGTTCCTCCCAGAATTCTTTTAAGCATCTTGATACTCATTCAACAGACAAATGTCTTACGGTGATTTAAGAGCGGCAGTGGCTTTGGCATCCATCTCAAAGAGGCTACACACTTACTCCACCGCTTTAGAAGTGTCTTTACCATCTATGGACAACAGGCACTCACTGGAGGACCAGCAGAAAGGAGTCATTTTTAGGCCTATGCCTGAACTCAGTATTGGCTCACTCTCTCCTGAGGGATAGGAAAATATCCACATAGCAATTACAATGATAAAACTCTAAAATCTGCTTTTAGCAGCTTCTGCTCTTTGACCTAGGATTTTCAACAGGAACACGTCGTCTTTGGTATTTTCAGCACTCCCTCTTGGCCTTTCTGTGGTTCTCCACATGCAGACACTGAAATTCCCTTCTGAAGTCTTTATTTCCACTGAGCAATCTTGATTATATTATTCACCAGCATACCAACATATGTAGTCACATATTAACTCCTGCTAACTTCCCGAGCTTTGCCTTTGCTGAAATACTCTGAGCCACACGGCTCACGCTGCTGCTGATGCACAGTAGCAACCAGCAAAAATTCAGCAAGTTCTTAAACAGGCAAACACGATGTTCCAATTTTGTTCTTTTCTTTTTTTTAAATCCTGAAGAAAGCCGTAGTCTCAGACACTACTTTGGGGAAGTGTTGAGAAAGGATGGCTTTTAGTGGAAATACTGCTAAACCTGTCAACTATGTGAAAACATTCAGGTTTCAGTCTACCCGGGGAACGGTGAGATATGAACGTGTTTCTGTTTGTTACCTGATTCTTGGAAAATATGAGGAAAGTTCTGGTAACTCTAGAAGACATGGAGACAATTAAAAGCCATCTAACCATTTGAGGTTAGTCAGTACTTGCCTTCTGGGATATTTAATAACTTACAGGTCTTCCCTTTGGTCCTCGTTCTCCTCGTGGTCCTTGTGAGCCTGGAGGTCCCTAAAAGAAAGATCAAAAATATTAAGTGCCTTTTAATCCAACTAATGATTAATAACGCTCTGAAAATATGAAATGCAATGCTTATTTGAAAATTAATTGGGCGGGGGGGGGGTGTTCACATTATCATAAAGAAAACAGCTACAATCACCAACTATTCAATATTTCTTCTCAATTGTACATTGCCTGTAGGGAGTAGAACCAGGATGCAGAGATCTACAAAATAGTTTCATCTCTCATGTGCTCCACAAGTTAATTTAGCAAAGGTTTTCTGAATGCTGGAGGCTATTAATGCAGAAATGTACAGGTTTGAGACATCCTTCTTGCTAGCCCAGAACTGGTCTCTGCTTAGCCGCAGCCGGGGGGCGTACTGCATCTCCTTCTACTCCTGCTAGATCCCTGCTAGAAAAGCATTCCCCAGCATCACCTCGCACAAAGGTCCTCAGCCATGCCTGTACTACAAGCACACATCCATTCACTTAGGGCATGGGCTGACCTGAGACTAGTGAAAAATCCCATAATCTAGTTGCCTCCTCAAATCCAGCGGCTTTGCAGGCAATACCCACTACAGGCACCTAAGAGTCCTCCATCACATCACCCTCACCGTACAAAACAGAAGCGGCAGGAAGTGGAAAATGCCATCATCAGAGAAACAGAACATCAAAAATTACTCACAGCTGGTCCTGGGCGGCCTCGTATTCCTGAAACCTAAAGAAGGCAGTATAAATGAAAGTTACCAAACACATTATGGTATTATTTGTCACGACTACTCTACCAAAAAATTAGTTATTGAAAAGTAAATAGCTAGAGAGAAGATTAAAGTACCAGGGAAGGTGTCAGGCTTTTGGGGGGAA
>VXBH01008416.1:284808-402256 GCA_013400035.1 Rynchops niger
TGTTTGTCTTAATGCTGGAAAGGGACAATAAAGATAGAAAGTGACAACTTATTTCACCTGCTTTCTCAAGTGTCTCTACACTTTCCAAATACTAATTTACCATTTTACCCCCACAAAATTCTACCTATAAAGATTATGACAGACTTAATTCAGTAAAATTTTTTTCCCAAAATACAATTGACAGGAATTTCTAATGTTATATATGTGAAACAGTGTAACTAGTTCCATTCCTGTCATTCCTAGGCTGTACATTTTTGTTGTATTTCCTTAGTTACTGCAATTTGTCTTTAAAGTACTAAAATGTACACTTCTAGGGTGTGCTGATAGATGAAGAAAAAAATGGACTTACAGGTGGCACTATTCCAGGTTCTCCTTTTTGTCCCTGTAGGAAAAAAACACAAAACCATCAGATGGCAGAAAACAAGTGAAAGTACAATCAACAGCACCAGTTTCACCGATACCGTCCCTGTGACTGTGACAAATGCTAAGACTTCCCTAAGGATACAACTGAGACTAAATTGAAGTACCTGTGATAGCTAATCCGTACTATTTTTAATGACGATGGACGCTGATTAAACGAAAGCTGTAAATTAACAGACTTTTTCTAACTGCATAACATACTTGCTGAAAGAAGAGTCGAACTAAAAAATTACCGTGATATTTAAGTACTAGAAAACATGCCATAGTTCTTTTATAGGATGATTTGATTCATAGGAAATGCAGAGCCCAGAGCAGCATTCAGATTCCATTTCTTCAAGGTATTAAATTAAATTTCATATCATTAAATCTATAGACATAAAAAACCCAAAAGTTCGTCTGCAGCATAGGGACAGAATAGAAAATGATACCGTATGGCTTCAGAGTGAAGGACACAGCAGTGACCAACTGAATTTTCTTTGATCTGAATGTGTTGGCAATGATTACGTTACATAAAATAGCTGGATTTAGACCTCTTTGTGTTAGCCATTTTATTACGGGAAAAAAAAAAAAAAAAGAGGATTTTGTAAAGAGAAAAAATTTCCTGCCTCATTATCAAGTAATAATAAGCTGGTTACAGTCCATTTATTTCGTTAAACTACCTCTGCACAGAGAGCTACTTGGTTTCAGCGGGTGTATATACTTGATCACCTCAAGATTATTTCCATTATATCTTGTGGCTTCTGTAAGAGTAAAGCTTCTCTTTGTTTAATGGCACACTATGAGAGATGCCGCCCACAGAAGTACAGCTCTGGGCAAGAGCGCGTGGTCCCACTGCTACCTACTGCACACCGGGCAGCTAAGCCCAGCAAAAAACAAGCTGCAAGCTGTAATAGTTTGGCGTCTAATGACCTAGTGGTCCCTTCCCTCATTTTGTGGCACTGCTAGAGATGAAACAACCAAACTCCTCAAACCGGAACTCCTTTGATGCAGGCAGCAGGGATTTCAGCCGGGGGTTCTCTACAGTAAGACCATGATTTTTGCCTGCATCCCAGCGTTCTTTCCACGTGGACTACAATTTCCCTAGCCACTGAAGAAAACCAAGAGGAAAGAATTAAGTGTTTTTAACAGAGGTTACATTTGATTTCTGTGAAGCACTCCGAGGAGATGCAATAGATTCTTTTAACGGTTGTAAAACATTAAAAAAAAAAAAAAAAAAAAAGGAAATCTTACCTTTCTTCCTCTACCTATCAAAAAGAACAAAAGAAGAAAAGAGAGGAAATTAATGTTTTTACTCTGAGAGGCAGAACGCAGTAAGAGTTGAGTGAAGGCGTTGCAGCTAGAGCCACCCTTGATCCCGGATGCCCAGAAGACGGTGCATCGCCTACAGGGAGCTGGGGAAGTCCCAGGGACGCACATACTCTCTTGATCGGGTGTGAGGAGTCAAAATGGTTGCGATGATGTCCCCTGACTCTCAGCCTTTCTCAGTGTTGCACAGAATAAGAAAACACACTTCAGGAAAGCAGAATATCATGTGGGGAACTGTCAGAAGCTGGCCTAATGATTGTCAGTTGAAGTCAAAGGAGGTTTTATTACTGACTTCAATCCAAGCAATGCTGATGGATCCGTAACATATTACACGGTATTTTTCAAAAGATAGAGCTGACTGAGGCATTTTTGACCTTTTCTTGTTTGAAAAGCACCTGCAATACCGTGCGTCTGAATTCAGAGCGATACAGCCACATTCATATCCACAAAAATCCTTCAGAGGCGTATTTTATTAATACCTTGAATAACAGTAAGGAATTCTGGAATGTAGCCATACTGCTTTTATATTTGTTGGGTGTACCTTGTTGGCCTTGGCCTAATGCCTCCCAAAACACAGCAGGATGCACCATCTATTTATTAACGCTTGCCACATCTTGCTCCGTTGCTCAATTACACAAGTCCGTGCTACGTGCTCTTTATCATTATTTTATCCCACATTTAGCTAATCAACAGCAATTATATCTTCTGAAGAAATTGCTTTAATTACTATATATAGAATGTAGTTCAAATAATGCAATACACAGTATTAATGGGCATTAATTGCAAGTTAAGAGATTTTCTTTTAGGGAAATTTAAGGGGGATTGCTTCATCCAAGTCTCGCCAGGGAGAAGAAATGGACTGGAAAAGGCATAATCTTTAAGGTATATAACCGAAAGTATGCAAACAGGGAGTTAATAATACTTCATACTAATTTTTTTTCTTATGTCTCACAAAAGGATCATGCATCTGTGTTTCCACTTTGGGGAAACACTTTATACTGTTTACATATAATGTTTACATTTATTCATCTATTGGAGGGGCCCTGAATTGAGTATTTCATTAAAGTATACACTTACTTTATTATATATATGTTTATGTAATAAACATAGATTTATCTTAATATGTTTACAATATGTATTTATCTTAACATATTTATCTTTCTGTTCCAGATGAACCGCAAAAAGCAGCCAGAATTCAACCTCCTTGAAATATCAAGATGGAATTCAGATCAACCTTTCAGTTATAAAGCCGTTTGGGTTTATATCAGATTCATAGTCAGAATAAAACTGTTTCCAGCGTTGCACCAGCTCAGGTGCAACCCAAGATGGAAGATAACTGCCAAGTACCTACTCTCTTCAGATTTAAACTTTCACCATGGAAATACCATTAAAAATTTCGGTAACATGAGGTTCCTAGTTCTTTGGTTTGGCTCTCCTTTCAAAAAAGCACACTGGAAAGTAATCTTACCAATGGTGGGGTCAAAGTCACGTGTTGTGTGGGGACACACGGGACAGCACTCTCCGGTGGGCACCTGTGGGTTCTCACACTCCAGCACATCTTGACACTGGATTTCATCGCAAAGAATAGCTCCGTTGTCACAGACGCAAATTTGGCATGGTGAGGGCTTCCAAATATCCCTGTTCAGGTACATCTGGCCATTCTGAGTGCAGGCGATTTCTTCAACATCTTCTCCTGAGGTAGAAGAGAGAACATATGACGCATTTTCCAACCGTGAAATCAAAGGAGTAGGAGGTCTGGACGAGGAAAAAGCATATCTGAAGATGAGAAGCAGCATAACATACGTGAAGAAAATGGTCCACCAGCACAGCTGAAGTTGATATTAAGGACTTATAAATATCAGTCATCTTAAGTGTCTTTCTTATTTTACCACCTTATTTCTCGATCAGAAAGAATTAAAACAGAGTCACCATGGAGTGTACAAGCCCACGACAGTATCAAATGAACATTGCCTCAGGAGTCTCTGGATGTTATTTTGCTAAGTGGGGTGCTAACTCTGTGTTGAGGAACTCCTGCTATGTGCCAGCACAGGGCATTACTCCCCCTCTACTCTGCCTTGGTGAGGCCGCACCTGGAGTACTGTGTCCAGTTCTGGGCTCCCCGGTTCAAGAAGGACAGGGAACTGCTGGAGAGGGTGCAGCAAAGGGCTACCAAGATGATGAGGGGACTGGAACACCTCTCTTATGAGGAAAGGCTGAGGGATTTGGGTCTCTTCAGTCTGGNACACGTGTCTGACTGGGGAGAATCTGCGAGACTTCTGTACATAAGGGCATACGCTACCTGCACCCTGCTGCAGGAACCTTACACAGCCAGACTTAGGACAGCATTGAACAGACATGGCAGAGTTTGTGGAAAGGAAAACTAAACTCATTTACTGGGGTCTTGGTGTAAAGTAATACCAACACAGAGAATCAAATCTTCCAAACAGGACAGTCACTGCCCAGTGGCAATAGCGGTCTCCATTGCAGGGGTACTTGCAGAAGTTTCTCCAGCTGAGTGAAGAGAGGCTCCTCAAACTACTTATTTTGCTCAATTTTTATAATCTAGCTGGTTATGGCTCTACATGATAACCCCAGCACAAGCATAAATTATTGCCATGGATATATATTAACTACATACAAAATTCCACCTAAATACAAAATACCACCTAGATATTTTAATTATATATATTAATATATATATTTACATAGATAATATATATATATTAATATATAATATTAATTATATAGAAAAGACCATTTATATAGGAACGGCATTGAGCGACTATATGCATGTGTCCTGTTTATGTACATAGTCACACATTTGTACGGAGGTCATTCTACTTTATTGAGGTTGTATGTAAAATTTTTAACCTAATCCATTCCATTTACAGAAGGTTTACTTTCTTTCTTGTCTTAATACTATTACTTTTCTTTCTTTTCCTTGAATTCCAATTTAGAATTAATTTCTTAGTAATTATTTAGAAATCCATTCAATGTAAGTTTTGTTCTCTCCTCTTCAACCAATCTACTGCCACCAAGGCAGAACAACTTCTCTGGGCTGAATTTATAACTTAGAAATTTCAAAAATTTCCTCATTTGATTGGCAGTGGCATTTAAGGGGACAAAATCATCTGTTTAGGTACTGCTCTATCCATACTTAAGTCTATGCGTTTGTTTACTTCCTACTCTGTAGACAAATACTCCAACTATCTGGATTATTTTTTTAATCATGAAGTGATGAACCGAACAATCCAGTTAAAACCATTAGCTGAGAATTCACAAGCAGCCCTAATTTCTAATCGAGATATAGATATATGACGCATCCCACCAGTCAAAGATTGCAACCATTATTTTTTAAGAAAACCTGTTATTAGCGTAAAAATTAACAGCTCTAAGGACAAGTACAGTTTCACTGTTGTATTCATTTCTGTCCTAATTTAAACCAGCTGTAAACAGAAAATCACAAAGTAATAAATACGAACAGATTTGGAATTTCAGCTTCATGCCTTAACTAAAGTCCAATCACTCCATCAATGTCAAAGCTCAGAGAAATGGAGCAGATGTGCCATTAACTGTTGCCTGCCATCACGAGCTTCTGCAGCTTTCTAACAGAAACTATATCCGAATTTATACCAGGTCAGCTCCTCTCTTCAATGGGTTTATCACACCCACTGACAAAATGACTCGAAGGGTTGCTGCAGAAGCTCAGGAGGAAATGTTTTCAGTGTGAAGTAAAGACATCAACCAAGTGTGCTGTACAGTCCATTTATGACACTGTGAGAATCCTTTTCCAAACTGCAGATCGCATTTTGGAAAGCGCTCTCCTCGCTTCTCCCTTGTGTGCATGACATAATGCGCTGTCTGACATATTTAGCCTTTTCCCCCCAGATGTCTGGCATATGGTCTATGTCTTCCTTAATGCAATACCCGCAGAACTCGCCGTGCTGTTCAGAGCAGCAGCTTGCATAAATGAAATTTCTAAGTCACCGAGCCCAAAGTCAGCATTCTGTCATGACTTCAAATAAACCACACAGCAACTGCTTTGGCAAATGGGAGCTGAGCCAGAGGGTGACTAGCTTCTGCCTGGGTCCTGCTCAGCCGCAGAGAAAGGCGGAGGAAAAAAGCACATACCAACTTCTGGACCTGTACTAAGAAGTCTGTTTTCCTAACAGATTGCAGATATGCTGATATTAAAAAAAACAACAACAACAACAAAACACACACAAAAAAAAAACCAACACCAAAAAAACCAAACCACCCACACAAAAACACCATCAACAAATAAACAACTAGAAAACCAACAAAAAACCCTCCCACCCCACAATACTGCCAGAAAACATGTTTTTAATTTTAAATCTTTTGATTACCTTTGGTGCTTTGAGTTTTCCTTTTTGCTGTGACTGCATTACGTTGAGAGAGTAACCCAAAAAGAGTATCTATTTCAAAGCCAACTCCCCACAATCACATTTTACTCTCAGGCCTGAACTGTAAGCATTATTATCCATCTACACCCAAACCGGGAAAGGCAGCAAAGGAAATTGTTCCACCGTTTCCTCCCTGGTTTGGAAATCTGCAAGTTTTTTTCATTACAGAGACCAAGTCACAAACTCTCTGGGTCGCATGTTCTTTCTGCCCCTGCAATTGTAACCCAAGTTGCTGAATGGCTTGAGATTCGGTTTTGCAAATTGTTAATGTGGCAAAAGGAGATGATAGCCCACTAACTCATTCTTTTCTTATCAACAAAAAGTACAACTCGAACTGGTATTGGACCTCGCTAGAGAATCTACACAGTTGAGAATCCACTGAAGATGGTGAAAATGAGTTTCAAAGCAGCCTGCAAATATAAAAGGCAAGGTAGAAGTAATACTTTACGATATATTTAAGGACTCGTTCATTCAGGAGCTTGCACAAAGGACCTTCGTGAAAGAGGATTCCAATGAAAAGCATAGAGAGTACAACGGAATTATTTTTCTGCTACGTATTGATCTGTTGGAATATCAGTTTTGTTTTAAAGAACTATTTGATCAGAAGCCAAAGAGTCAGCTATAGCTAATATACGAAATCATTATACTCAGAGACTACGCGTCAACAGCTCGGAAGCAAAAATCACATCGTGCGCTGACATACCCGGGCCCAGTTTTGCGACGACACTGAAACTGTACTAACTACGGGACGCGGGGTGGGCTGGGGGACGATGACCCCCATCCCAGCCACTAGATGGCTGTCAAAGCCCGTCAGTCATCGAGACCAAGCGTCAAGTTTATGCACTGTAAAGGTGTGCAAGGCACATCCCGCTTGGGGCATTTTAGGCTGAGCCTGTTTTCCTTTCAAGTAAACTTCTCGCAAGGTGAATTCCACTCCTCAATAAGCCAGTAACAAGAGAAGTTTTTTTAAAAGACTGCATATGAAAGCATTTCAATCTTGCACCGCCAGACAGATATGCATAATTTCGAAAGCAGCGCCTGGAAATTCACTGCTGCTTGGTTTGCTGTTTAAAGTTACTCCACATTACTCTACCTTCATTGCCTTCATTGACTTCTGGTTCGTATCTTGCATGCGAGTAAGGGAAGTAAAGCCTGGGCACGGAACCAGGTAGAACAAAAAGAAAGAAAGAAGGAAAATGACACATATAAAGAGAAAATTCAGTGGGGAGGGTGGCGGTGGGTTCTGTGGGGAGGGGGGTGGAACACTGTGTCTTAAGCAAAAAATATTTTGAAGGAAAAGGGTAAGAAGGGTGAGAAAAGAAGGACTATTCCACACATTCAAACAGGGGGGCTTGCTGTCGTCCTAAGGTCTTATTTTTCCTTGCAGAAATCTCTCCAAAGCTACAAACTATACTCTCCTGTTACCTGTCTCCGCTTATAGACAACCGAACACGGAAGCAGTCAACCACCGTTAGCCCAGCTGAGGAGATGGCAGGTATATGATGGAAGGGAACACATCCCTCAATGCCCTACTGGGGGAAAAAAAAATCGCCTGAGCAAAACTTGCAGATGTACAGATTTTCTGCAGATGTTAATAACTTTGGTTCACAGATGAAACAATAAAGGAAAGAAAAGGATTTGACAGCAAAGCGGCTCCATTTCATTGCATTTTTACTAGTCCTACTAATGCAACAATTAGGGACCCTAAGGGCTGACAGACCTACAGCAGCAGAGAACGCAGTCTCACAAAGGCAGAAAAGATGATGACTGGTGCTGAAAGCACAGTCTGCCAGTTTTATGCTTCCTCTTGCCAAGAGGGTCTTCTTGATGCCTACTGTAACCAAACCCCAATGCTTTTACGTTGCTTAACATAAAAAGACTAGAACAAAAGAGCTTATTTAATGAAAAAGTGTAGGAACAAAACAGCTTGTGCAGGTAGCTTCTCGTTCTCTTTTTGTCATCCTGATGCTAGTTTGCGAAAAGTGTAAGGAAATATAAGGTTACATAGATACAATGTTTTTTAAGTTTAAAAAAAAATTCTAGAACATGAAAAGCTGAGTTTCAAGTTATGAATTACAGAATTTAATCCTGCTGACTCACAGAGGTGCAGAAGTAAATCAAAGTGAAAGATAAGTGCTAACGACCATTTTGCAGATGTACTGTTGTGCATGTGCACAGACTGCCAAGAGAGGGACAAGAGGAGCTTGGTGTTAATAATCTTTGATTGTCAGCCTGTTGTAACAATAATGTAGAGCTTCATCCAGTTCCCATTAAATCAACGGGAAAAACCTCTCATTTATAAGAACAGATCGCCTGTTCTGTTTATCTTTTGATAAGTTTTTTTGGAGTGGTAATAAATAAAGTATTATCCAAATTACTGTGCCATGCAAATTATAACGGAAACACCAATTATGCTGAAAATCAGATACTTTTCAGGAGTGCTGATGAATACAAAAACTATCTTGCATTTGTTGCCCAGAAACAATTCTTGTGAATAACGATTAAAACACACAGTTTACGGAAGTACTTTACAGTTACATACATGAGGATGAACCTGGAATCCCTTACTAATAGAAGTTTGAACTGATTCACAATTCACTTCGTACAAAATATTTGATTGTCAAAATGAAATCAAATTTGCATTCAGACATTTCCATTCAGGATACACCATATATCTCAGTGAACGTTAGATAACAGCCACAGTACAACAATACACTTAAATCCAAATAACTCAGCATTCTCCTGGAAACACCGATCACTAACATGGTTTGTAACACATTGTTAATTCGCTAAAGTCTACAAAAGATGAATATCCTCGTGATGGCCTCAAATGCAGTTTAAGTCTCCCTGCATAGCCGAGAGGATAAGCAACAGATGACATGCACAGATTCATCAAGAGTATCATGCAGAGGATTTATTCGTTCTAGGACTGTCTAAAAGAATAACTATCACAGCCATTCATTGGTCTAAAATAAGATGACTTTCTCAAAGTCTGTGGCTCTGTGTTTTATGCCAGCTGCAGGTCTGGATGAACATTTCATTTGGCATTTTCCCTATGGTTTCCTGAGGAAATTAGGTTTATATGATCCTGCTGGCTGCCCTGTGACATCTGTGTCCTCAAGGCCATTTGATTCCAGCGGCTGATTTGAGCCAGGTGTGACAGAGACCTTGTGAGAGACCAGGTCACTAAGATAACTGTGCTCCTGCAAACGCTGAGAACATACACAGTTAGTACGAGAAGGGAGTTCCAAGTTAGTGCCCCACCAAGGCTCCATTGTAAAACAAGTAACAAACCCCTTTCCTTATACTTTTGGGAATGTGCGCAGGCACACAGTTTAAAACACAAACCTGCAGAAAACCAGCTTTCTTCCAAATCGTTTCTTAGGAAAAGAGGTGGGTTTTTTGAATCCACCCTGCAGACTACCTGCATTTTCATGCAGAGCCCACAAATAAGATTGGGTATGAACAAATAATGCTAAGTATCAAGGTGCAAGTCAGGTCCCAAGCAGAGACTTACTTGACCGTTGAAATTGCTACAGCAGTTAACCAACGCCTTGCTAAAAGACACGGACTTTGCAGACAGGCTGTCGTTTCTGACTGGCACTAAGGGGAGGGAGTTCACCCTCTGAGATTCATCAACCAAGAAAATCCAGCCTCCAAGCTCTGAACAGTCCAGAGGCAGAAAGCAACAACAAAATAATATACCCTGATGCGGGAGAAGAGGTAATCATCTCCCAGGTAAAGGGCTCTCTGAGTGTGATCTGGCAACTGGGTTTTGTGTCTTCCAGAAAAACCTGCCAAAATAAATCATTTTTATTAGTTCCCACTCAGCATTGTGGTTCCAGATTTGGCCAAATAGGGGAAGGTGAAAAGGAAAAACTATGCTTAGGATACAATTAGACTTCTCTGAATGAATTTTAAATTAACATCCGAATTATACAACCGCTTCTCCACTGTTTCCTTAGCTGGATGGAAACAATACTACCCTACATTTGGTTTGGTAGTCCGTATTTCCCCAGCTCACAGCTTCCTGTATTTATGTCTCCATCCATGTAAATAGGAGTTTTGCTTGCCTTTTTATGGATAAAGTTAATTTCCAACACAGATCAAGAACAACGTTTTTATTACAAGATTCAAAACATGCTAGACAGAAAGGCAGAATATACTGGGATCCCTTCCAGTAAAAGGATTTCTCTTGCTGGTCCCACAGCACTACCCCGTGCTTATTGTACTGTGCAACTCCCTAAAAGCATCTGATGATGTATCATAGAATCATAGGGTTGGAAGGGACCTCTGGAGATCATCTAGTCCAACCCCCCTGCCAGAGCAGGGTCACCTAGAGCAGGTTGCACAGGAACGCATCCAGGCAGGTTTGGAATGTCTCCGGAGATGGAGACTCCACCACCTCTCTGGGCAGCCTGTGCCAGGGCTCTGCCACCCTCAGAGTTAAGAAGTTCCTCCTCACGTTTAGGTGGAACTTCCTATGCTCAAGTTTGTGCCTGCNTTTTTTGGCCATGAGGGCACATCGCTGGCTCATGGTCATCCTGTTGTCCACCAGGACTCCCAGGTCTCTTTCAGATGAGCTGCTCTCCAGCAGGTCAGCCCTCAACCTGTCCTGGTGCATGGGGTTATTCCTCCCCAGGTGCAGCACCCTACACTTGCCCTTGTTGAACTTCATAAGGTTTCTCTCTGCCCAACTCTCCAACCTGTCCAGGTCTCTCTGTATGGCGTCACAGCCTTCTGGTGTGTCAGCCACCCCCCCAGCTTTGTGTCATCGTCAAACTTGCTGAGGGTGCACTCTATCCCTTCATCCAGGTCATTAATGAATATATTGAAGAGGACTGGACCCAGTACTGACCTCTGGGGAACACCACCACTCTTCACTGACTTCCAGCTAGACTCTGGGTGCCTAATCATGACCCTGCATATTAACCTCACTGTTCCTGAGCTACCGAACAAGACTCAAACCTTCTAAATACTCTGTCTTACACTACAGACAGGGCAGGGAACCATGCAGCAGCGATACTTTGCTGAAAGATTGGTCAGGCTCGTCCTTTTCTGTTGGTTACTCCACAGTCTTGGATCTGCACACTTCAAAAGCACTTAAACTAACTAGACTTAACCCATGAATAAGATTGGATGCAAACATGTTTTCACTTGGTTCACAAGTAGGATGGCTGGACACGTTGCTGGGTGCCGGCAGGAGAACAGGGTGAAGGAGGGAGTTTGAAGAGCCCGATCTGCCAGTGGTGCTTATGCAAATAATCTCAGATGACAGCAATCAAGCCTCAAGCATACAGTGGGAAAATCAAATTACTTCCAAATGTCTAAGGCTGCACATAGATTGCAATGGGGAAGCATTCAGGGCATGCACTGTTGGAGCAAATCAGTCAAAATCTTCAATCTGTAGCAAGGTGCCCGGTCTCTGCTGGAGCCCACACGGCCACAAATGCCTTGCTTGGACTTTGTCATTCAAGGTAGTTACAGCAAAGCCAGTTCAGCTATAGCCACCTGTACCACAGTTTTCTTCTGACTCACGGCAGACAAAGCCTAAACAGCACACTTATCATGGCCAATTATTACGTTTTATGAATTCAAAAGAGGCTTGAGGAAACAGAGATCATTTGTTTTTCTAAGCAAAGTGTTGGAGCCCATTCTTGACTCTGGGTTGACATTTTTAAGTGGAATCACTTTCATTTGCATGAAGACAGGCCGGTCCCACAGAACCAGCAGGTTCTTTTGGTGGGGAGCTTACAAGGAGAAAGTGCTGCAAGAGTGCTCCGGTCCGCAGAGGCAGAACAGGGCCAGGGCTCAGCACTGCTCACCGCTCACAAGTTCGGCAACACAGGCATAGTCTTTAGAATTAAAACAGAATTAAAACTGCAATTAGCACATTTCCTAAAATGTAAGAGGCTTCATTCTGGAAGCAAACGTGCCCCCATGGTGGGAATTCTGCCCAACCAGCTGCTACTACAAACTAAAGAAAAATCTCATCAGGGCATAAGGAACCGTGCCTAATGCATTAAACCTAAGTCTAAAATAGCAAGATTACAATGAAAATGTAATATTCTTCTACTGTCTACTTTGGCTCACTGTTCTGGAATCCACAAATGTTTGATTTTGTTCTTTCCAAAATCCAGTCTTGGACTGCTGTGCATCAGTAAAAAATAATGCATTTTGGCTGTGAAGAATATTGTCTCAGCTGCTTCCTGTGCCAACATCAGCGAGACACGGTTTCCACTCACAGTACATTTGGATTCCTGTAGTAAATCTATCGGCAATTCACAAGAAACCATCTTGGTTGTCCAGCCAGCCAGAAACCAATTGCGTAAGCGACAAGCTGTGCAGGGTAAGATTGCACTGTGTCAGCCACATTCTGAAATAACCATTTCTTGTTGGTCCCAGCACTGACCCTTGAGGACTCTCACAACTATCTAGCCACCAGCTGGACTTTGAACTGCCAACCATTACTCTTTGAACTTGATAGCCCCACCCGGTTTTCATTCATCTTGTTTCCACCCATCCAGTCTAATACTGAATATGGGACTGAATACTTCCCCAATTTGCCTATGGATGCTACAGGGGAGGGCATCAAAAGCCTTGCTAAACTAAATATCAACATCCACTGCTCTTCCTTTGTGCACCAAGCCAATTATCTCATTGTAGAAGGCAATCAGATTTAACCCATTCAATGGCAAAGGGAAAATTCATTAAATAGATAGCCCCTAACTGCTGCCTGATCTTCTCTGCACCCATCTATCCAAACTCCTACAAGTTCGATTGTTCTAGTTTCACAGATGCTATAATACTTAAAGTCTGATAAAATAACCATGCACGGCAAAAGAACTGGTTTGCCTTCCTTGTTTTGTAGGATTTAGCTCCTTTGAAGTCAGGCAAAATGTGTATGGATGTCTTTTCTTATTACATCTAAGAGAAACACACTTGCTGCTGCCCAAACATCCTCATTCTTTGAAGCTATACACATCAAAGTTCAATAGAAACCTATCATTACACGTTGCCTTTTCCACAAAGCTTTTCTACATTGCGGTTTGCAAAGTGGACTCATGTAATCCCCTAAATGCATCCTTGCTGGCTAATATAACCCTCTTTTTCAACTAAAAATAAAGATTTGTAATTAGTAAGAAAATTCAATTCCATAATTAAAAATCCTTACATTCCAACAGGGCCAGCATTTCAAACTGAAGCGAAAACCACCCAGTGTTTGGGTGGAGTGGAAGGTATTGCTGGAAAGCTATACCCATAATATGCTGTTTGTACGGCAAAGGTATTCATTTACTGAAACTCTGGGCCTGTGAGAAATTAAAAAAGAAGAATGGTAAGCAAGAAAGTCTGCAAAAATTCCAGGAACAAAGCCTCTGCTTCTTTTCTGCTCCCATTACCTTTACCACAGTTCAGACAGCTCAGTCAGCAACTTCTGGTTTCAAGATGACATGGAACAGGCTTTGGCAGCCCCCAAGGCATCCTAGCTACTTTCTGCACAGCATCAGGGATGAAGGTTCTGAAGGAGCAGCCTAGTTTTAAGTGTAATCTAAAGTCAAGCACGTGTGCGTGCGTGATGAAGAAACAGTGATTTAGGTGCATTTCAGGCCCAAGAGAGAGTTTAACTTCTACACAAGTTAAACTTATTTATTACTTACAGATACAGAAGCAATAAGCAGCTTCCTTCTTCCAGTCCATAAAAGTAACAATGTTGGTAATTAACAAGTGATTAGAGCTCAGTTCATTTCAATAAAGTTTTGGGATGAGAAAATCCTTGAGACGATATAAAAGCAAGACAATTAGCACTGGTCAGGAATTTTTCTACTTTGTTGTTGTTGTTGTTGTTGGAAAGCACCGAGTTACTGAAATACCAAGGAAGGGGCTTTAATTAGATACATCCACTTGAAAACCTTTCCTTTCATTTTCAGGATGTTTGAAATTAACTATTTCATCCAAAAAAACATTGGGCTTTGCTAGAGAGAACTTTATAACAAAAACGCCTTGCAAAAAAACATCCAAGTCAAGCTGAGGAAAAATGCTTTCACTGACCTGACCCAATTCTATCTTTTTCATCATTACTGAGTCATAAGACCTCTTTGAGGTTGCCTCAGTTCATCTGCGCTTGTTAGGGAAAACCCAGATATTTGTAAGCAGCTTCCTCTCCAGCACAGGCTGGTGGTGGTATACTGCGATTTGCAGGATGTCTTCAAGTAGAATCTCACATTTTCAGACCAACATACTTTAATGTCATTCCTACTAGAAGAAAAATAGAGCTAGATCAAGGAAAGAATAAGCTTGCTCCATTTTCTGAGTGTTGCACAACTTCATTACATTTAAGAAGGAAGCTTAAACAAAAGCCAGGTTCTTATTTTGCCTTTATGCAACAGTGGGAAATGGTACCATTAACCTTGTTAATGTTAATAAGGCAGTTTAGGAAAAATCCAGTGTGAAAGAAGAATTAGAGGTATCTTTGCCTATCTGGAGACTCTCTGTTACTGCATTATGCATTTGAATAGTTACATATTTTTTATTTCAATTTCGTTTTTAACTTGGCTTTGGTACTGTCCCAATTCTTGGTCTATACATACTAGAAATGAGCATAAAAAACCCCGCTGAATGGTAAATAAAAAGTCAGCAAAGAAGAAATTCTATCCACCCTGTCATTTAGACGTAGAACATTGATAAATGTTCTTTAAAAAGTTACATACCATCCATTACTTTGCTCTCCTGCAGGATTATGGTTTCTGGGACAGAGGAAATTAAAGGCTTTCCTGCAGGCTCTCCTGCTCTTATTCATTGGATATCCTTCCATACTTCAGGGATGAAGCATTATGAACTTTTGTCAGGGAAATAGTCCATACTAAAAAGGTTTTGAATGAATTAAAATTCAAGGAGGGATGCGTAGCTTAAAACAAACCAGCCGTCATCACCTCCAGCTACTGTTTGCTTTGAACTTAATCTACTTTCTATTTCCCTTAGTTCCTCCTTTCAAAACTATTTTATCATTTTTCAGATCTTTTTAATTTTACCCTACTATTGTTTCTTTGATATGAGCCTTTAAAAGCCCAAGAAGGCAGCATCCAAGTTACAAGAACACTTTTTTCCAAAGCAGAGCTCTACAGATACAGACATCTTTTTGCACCAGTTAAGTCTCACAGCAGAGTTAGGAGCTGCAATCAGATGCACGTAAACGCATAAAACAGAGAAACACCATTTATTATTTCTAGGATTCTAAACTCGAGATAACTTTTAGGGAACAATTCAGGGCATGTGGGCACTCTACTGTGGCTATGTCCCATTGCTGGTGTAAATAATCAGTCTTTCATTGCATTCAGAAGTCTGTATAAACAACACAGGGAACCCTGACTTAGAATGGGGCTCTCTGAAGCAGAAATCACCAACTGGAAGCCAGGAATCCTGCATATCACATTTAACAGTGAACATGCGTCCCCTAATTTACCTGTCTCCCAAAATTACATGACAGTAGTACTTAGCCATCTGGGGAAAAAAAAAAAAAAAAAAGAACTGCCTTTTTACTATTATTACTTAAGTCTTCAGGTCTTCAGTGCTATTAAATGATAAGCCTTTGTGGACAGAGCCACTGGCACCAAAAGACACTCATTAATGTCAGTGGGCTTTAATCCCATGCAAACCATTATTGTGTTACATTTAGAGGCACTGAAATTTCATGATAAATGGCACCACTTCAGCTCCTTATAGACTCCTTTCAGTATAGTATTTTTTCTCTCTAATGTAGTAGATTTTTAGACTGTGGTACATGACACGCATCACCAATCACATCTTTCACACAGTATTTAAGACCGCAATAGAAGCAACAAATAAGAACAGCTCAAATACTTCTTTCAATCTTACAATTTAGGACTTTTCATAAAGGGCTCAGAAGTCCTCTTTAAGGCCCTGCGGGCTCTACTTGAACAGGGAATTCTTGCAAGTTTTGCATTTAAACAATATTCTGTAACTGAAGAAGCAGCTTGGCATACAAACATGATACAAGTCCATCCACCAGCTCTCCATGATATTTTACACATGACTCCCTGGAGAAGCTCGAATAACATTTTACTTGGTTCAGATACACTCCAGCTTGCCACAAGCTCACCTGAGCTCTTCAAGGTCTTACTTTTCCTCATAAAGCACCTTCGTTTCCTATCTTTTTACGTTCCTACATAATTTCATTTTCTGAACCACAAAACCCTTCCACTTCATCTTCTTCCTCCAAATCCAAAATTCCTCCTCTGAAACTCTGTTGTCTTTACCTGAGAAAAAAAACATATCTTTCCTTTACTTCCACCACATTACGTATCTTTGAGTGTTACTTTAAGAAGATACCTTAACATTACAATTTCCAAATCGAGAACTATTCAATAAAATTTTATAAGGATTAGTAAATCCATAGCAAGAAGTAATCCACAATACCTCATCCTATTAGTAAAAAAATCATTGCCACTCAACAACTTAGGAACAGATAACCATTTGCCTTTTTTTATCATCAGTTTAGAAATAGGAATCCCATTCAGCAAAGTACTAAATATGTTGGAAGACACTCTTGGTAACAACCATAAAGTTTAATGTTATGATCAAGAGGACAGGAGTGACATCATTATCTTGGTTCTTCAAAGCCTGTAAGATATTTACGTCCAAGTCCTTTAAGGGGTGGTTTTATTGCCCAAGTCACTACTGCCATTTCTTTGTTAAATAAGAACAGAACATCTACATGCAAATTATCATATTTTGTTCTACTCGCCTACTGAAATTCAGTTAATGAGTTTGGGACATTATACTTCATTACAATTATCAAGAGCACCGCTAAAGGTACTCGTGTTTCTTACACTTGAAGAAAAAGGCTGGAAGTACGGTGTTGCATTCTCAGCTGATTCAGAGTCACAGTTCTGAAAAATCAGTAGCTGTCAGGAAACTGGATCTTGTCCAGTTTACACCAGCTAAAGATTTTGACTTTCACTCCATCAATCAGCATCTATTTTTTACATAGATATCTATCATTCTGGTCTATGAAAGTTCCCAGAGGACTAGAAATAGCTGGCATCTATCCACTAAGTACACCAGAGGTGTGTGATAATTTCTAGAACACAGCGTCCTATTGCTAAATTTATTCACGCTATGAAATGCAATATTGCCAGCATCCTTCCTCACTCGTTGTCCACCGGTGCTCTGTGCTACTATAGCTACTCCCAGAAATCTTTCATACAAATAAGGCCAAATATGTCATCACTATATTATTTTTAAAATGTCATTACTCCTGGCGGGTTAGTAGGTTCGTACCTAGAATCAAATTTATTAAATGAGTTATTAACACGATACAATATTTCTAAAATGAAATGCACTGCAGGAGATAAGGAGCTCTCTGTCTCATGCCAGACAGAACTGTCACGCACGTGCTGCGCCCACACCTTCCAAATACTCAGTGAACATCCAGCGCTCAAGAGCAGCTTTCTGTCTCCAAGTAGAACGTAACTTCTGCCTTAAAGAAAACAGTGATCTAAAAGGGAACTGCTAACACAGCAATGCACATCTCCTTGGCAGAGTGCTTTGCTGTCTGACTCTTTTGAAAAATTGATGTGAGAGTTCAGACTCTCAGTAATGTTGCAAAGTATACTAGATGCATTTAACAGAAGAAATTTATTTTATATTCCTAGGCCACCCGCAAGACTTTTTTCATACCTTCATCAGGGCTTCAGCACTGAGTTGGCAACAAAGTACAAATTAATTCTTCTCCACTTTTATTCACCAGGGCCATATTCAAAGTTTAAAGCCAGACCCTCCAAGGCTTATGGTCTCCTAACATCTACCTGTTGTCACGAATCTGCCTATTACACCTGACAAAGACAACAGACAGAATTGCAGTAAATGAGCAAAAGCGGCAAACGGACAAATTTTCACAGACTAAATAGAAATAACCTCACCCTCAGTTTGTGTGAACACGGTTCAGTTGCACTGAAGTTAATGGATCAACATCATCACCGAGAGACTCTCCCACCGTTTACAACCTCTCCTCAGCACAGTCCTCTGCTGCGCCATTTTTTAAAGAAGTGGATATGTAGCAATTTTAAGAGCTGCAGAGTGAGATGCATGTCCAAGTGTGGTCCTCTGTGTTGTATCCCTAAAGAAATACCAGAACTGGTGAACTAGGAGAACATAAAAAGGAATATAGCTTTTTGCCTCTGGCAATGAACTATGCAGAAATTGATTGACTAACTGCACGGTATCAAAAGGGAAAACTGTCCTCCATAGAGCTCATTCTTATCATGTCCATAACTGCACTCCTGTGTTATGTTACAGACATTGCAGAAGAGAGCAAATATTTTTACAGTGATAAGTTTGACAAGAAAAGATAATAACCACCTTATTGGAAACAGATGGTTTACACTGCTATGCTATAGATAAAGTTGTGTCAGCGTTTCCATAAAAGGCCTCCCTGTTTCCAGCAGTTTTCAAGCGGGCAGGCAACATTTCTACATCAACTAACACGATACGATCCCAGGAGTAACCTGGAAAAATTGGGGGGAAAGTCATTCTTGAGCTAACATTGGAAAAGAGAGAGGGAGGTGTCTGTGAGGGCAGACAGAAAGAGGTAGTATCCCAGCAGTTCACTGATTTCTACCAGAAGAGAGTCACTACACAAGGCCGTATCTCAGTCTGCTTCTGTGGATGTTCACGGCACAACTGCAGTGATTTCACTGGTGCAGGATCATAACGCAGGTCATCTCTGGCATATATGTACAAGTACTCGCTCACACTTGTACAAATATGCATATACTATAGATTTTTACTAACAGTTGTAAACCAAGGATAAGACCTGTTAGAAACTGAAAATAACACAGATAAAATAGCTATTTGTGATAGACAGAAAAGGTTAGGTCCTAAAAAAATAATAAATCTTTGTCTAATGGAGGAGTCATCACAGATTTCATTACTGCTGAAACTAACCCCAAATTAACAAACAACGTTCAGATACATTTCAGAAAACATTAGTTCGGCTTTTCGTTCCCAAAAGCATTTAACTGCTTTGATCTAGAACTGATGATTATCTAGGATAACTTAACACATGTACACTAACTGTATCTATTGAAAATGACAGATTTTTTAAAGACCTATATAAAAAGTAGATATAACAATGCTTCTCTTACCACACTGTTCCGGATCCAACACAGAATTTAACAGGACAAGAGGTAATGGGCATAGGAAGTTCCACCTAAACATGAGGAGGAACTTCTTTACCCTGAGGGTGGCAGAGCCCTGGCACAGGCTGCCCAGAGAGGTGGTGGAGTCTCCGTCTCTGGAGACATTCCAAACCTGCCTGGACACATTCCTGTGCAACCTGCTCTGGGTGACCCTGCTCTGGCAGGGGGTTGGACTAGATGTTCTCAAGAGGTCCCTCCCAACCCTCCCGTTCTGTGATTCTGTGATTATAGTTTAGACCCCTCCAATTTAACAATCACAAAAACGTTTTTTAGCTTCATTACAATTTGGATCAGGCTCTCCTTTGTACGCTTACACAACTCACTTCACATTGACTATCTCTCTGTTCTTCTTGTGCTAGAAACTTTGGGGTATTCGTGTCTCCTCCTATATTTAGACCACAGATTCTTTCTTGAAATGGAATTTGCTCACTGCTTGACAGGGGACTTTTTGACATGGTTTATTTGTGGTTGGTGGTGTGTCTTCATTTTTTTGCCGTTGTGGAAGGCACTGAAAATGAATAATAAATTAAACACTGTCAATGTGACAGATTAAATTTGTATCAGACGCTGTGAGCTACTGCAGTTACCCTCATGCATAAAACATGACAATATACAGAGTGCAACAAAGGTTACACCCACCTAAAGCTAGGTAATAGCTTTTTATATATATAAACAATTTATATATATAATATTAGGTATATAAATATTAGATATAGATAGGTAGATATAATTAGATCTGATAAGCGTTTGGGAAATTCCCAAAGAGGCAACAATTTCAGAACCTTGAAGACTGTTGCTTTGAGTGAATGAGCAATCAAGCTGAGAGCTAAGCTCTGTGGCATTTTGGCAGGGGCGTACCCTCTGTGCAATTCTGTACTAGTAAGCGTGAACACAAGAAACTGATATAAATTTGTGTTTACTTTGGAGCACAGAGGGAATCTTCCCTGTTGATATACTGTATTTTGCAGTTTTTGTTCTACCGGGAGCCGATATATGAGGTGAAAATGTGCCTTTCTTCCACATCAGGAGTAAGCCTGACCTAGTGCTAAAAATATAATACGCCAAAAGAGACTATTCCTTGGGCACTACAAAGTATAGTTTTTTTAATTATCTAATCATATTTCAGAAGACAGTGATTTGAGAGACCTGCATCAACAAGGCTTGGGGATGCAAAATATCCTTTCAATGCGTTAGAAGAACAATATAAGTTGTATAGTTTCAAGGCTGACCCATACAGCACAGTTCCACGTGTTTGGCTGCAAGATCTTAACAAACAGAAAGCTATAAATAAATTGTGCTCAGAAGCAAACTTCACTTTGAGGCATTCCTTGGATATCAACACTTGAAGACTATAAACAACCTTGTTGTTTCAGGGCCCCTTACACTCTTGATATTAAGCAGAGTATTGTAGTTTACACTCAATAGAGTCTATAATTCAAATAGAACAACTTACAAAAGCACATAGCTTAGAGATTGCTTGCTGAATTTCATAGAATCCTTCCAAGAAATCAGAAAGGTGACCACCGAGTGAGATACACTTATGTATCTGATGTTAAGTTATGAATACTAATATATAAATATGAAAAGTAAATTCTAAGCAATAATCTTGTGTAGCTGATGAGTATCTGGCCATTGAAACTAGTTAAAAATCTTAATATTCTTCAAGTTTGAATGCAAAACGCAGAAGTACCTCCACTCATTAGCTTCTATGCGTTCATTAGGAAAATAAACAATCTCTAAATATAAAAAAGATATTATTTCATGGAGATGGTTGCAAATTTTCAAACTGAAGTTATTACACTGGCATTTATTGATTCTAATATACAACCTGCCACATGGATTAAAAGCTTGGGTTTGGTATACATCAGCTCTGTACACTATTAGAAATATCCGTGAAAACCACGTTGCACAGAATCATAGAATAATTTTGTTTGGAAGGGACCTTCAAAGGTCACCTAGTCCATGTTCTCCACAATGTCTATACAGCATTTTGCAATTACATTTCAAGATCTAATTCAAACAATATTTCAGTTAACGGTGTTAACCTCATATTTTCTTAATTATTACGTTAGTAGGCCACGCATAGCTCATTTGGAAAGAAACAGTATTAAATATGTAATTAAAACTAAGTGTCCTGATTGGATTCTTAACCTATTAAATTATTTGTCTCAAAAACAATTTCAGTCCTCTACAATTTCTTAGTTGGTTTGCTTATTAAACTAAAGTAAATAATTCCATGTATTGCTAAGTTGTAATGAGGTCAGCTCCAGATCCCAGGCCAATATTAAGTGATAACCACATTATAGTCAACCTTCAAAAAAACCACCACCACCACGACAAGATTTCTAGTACACGTGAATATTGATATAATGCAACGATTTTCAAATTCTAAGTAACAAAAATCACTGTTGTGCTTTAATGCTTTTAGTGAGGCATGAAAGAATAACCAAGATTCATGGTAGGAATGGAACAGCGGATAGCAGAGATGATACTTTTCAATATACGTCTTCTTAAATACTGAGCAAATGCTGAGGTTCCAAGACTTCCAACAACACTCCAACAGACAAGACTTATTAGATCCCACAAGTCATACCAAACCACACCGACATTATCAAGAAGAAGCAGAGATGTGAGCCAAATGTCCACAAGGATCTTACCTGTGTCCAAGAGACTGCATTTTCCAATTAGATAGATGAGGAACCATCAAGCGCTAAAAGGTACCTTAACAATTCTTGAGAAACTAGAAGAATGAGGCACACTAAGTTTTTTTTTAACAATGATGTAATCAATAAAAACATAGTTTGCTCAAACACAGAATACCAGGCTCAAGGGTAAAGTGGTGAGAATGAATGAAGTGTGATATGCAGAGGGCCAGAGAATAGACGGTCTAACAGTCAGTTTCACCTCCAAATACAAGAATCCAGTGAATAATCTTTCACAAACTTAACAAGGTGCTACAGAAATGATTATTACATATATCCATATTTACATTTGGACAACGTGATTTATTTATTTTTATTCCAAACTATGCAATTTTATAGGGACCTGTATTGGTGCTACACAATAAGTAGTTCACTTGAATTCTTTGCAAGAATTATTCCTTAAATGTGGAGAAAACTTCTGGGGTGAAATCCATGGCTTGCAGATGAACATCAAACTGCTGCCTTCATAGTGGTGAAATTCCCTCTTCAAGACAGACTGACCACTTAGGCTTTAAAAGGGGTAAATACACAAGGACTCTCTCAATTTGTGGCGTTCAGTGTGTATGCCCTATTTATTTATTATGATATATAGAACAGGGCAAGGTTTATTCCATATTTGCCTTCTGAAACCCCTCCTTCATCCTGAACTCAATATATATAGCAGTCTTTGATATTAAGCAGTCTTTCAAATAACGTGGGAGTCAGCCTTAACACATCTATGTTATAATGCTCCTTTCAACAGGTGAGAACTTTACAGTCTCCACAAAGGGGGGAATTATTTTAATTCAGCACCAGAGATTCCACCTCAGATAATAACACAAGGAAGCAAAACTTCACTAAATCACAACACTGTCACAACACATCCTCCAAGATTTGAAATCAAGGTGAGGTTTGGGGATGTTACAGGATGTTGACGAAAGCCACCAGCGATACTCCTATGCATTTTCATAACTCGTGGCTAGCAAAGCAGTCCTAAACCATAAATTCTCATCTCCTGATGAGTCAATGGAGAGCAAGAGAGAGGCTATTTTAAGGATTGTACAAGAAGGTTCTGCCTGGCCAGGCAGATGGATTTTCTCCATGGACATCTTCAAACACATCCGCACTACGCTCGTAGGATGAGCTCTTGAGCCTGGGGGCAGTTCAAGGGCGGATCCTACACCAAGGCCAGAAGGGCGCTGGGCCAGCAGGATGCTAAGCCTTGCACTATAGCAAGCCACAAGCCACCAGAAGCTGCTGAAGCTGGCGGTCACTTTGGGAACTGCCTGGATGCCTGCACCAATGGAGCAGTTTGAAGAGTCGGCTCATTAAGCTTTATGAATTACCTATTTTTTAATGACTAAATTAGACAGACTGTTCCCCCTCCCCCACCAAATGCTTATTGCCACTTTGGTATGTAAATGCTTCCTTATATGCACACTGGTTATTTTCAAGAAAAGTTACATTAATTAGGCTGTCTGTCACCATATGCTTTGCAGGATGTCTTCCTCTCAAAAGTGTGAGTTAATAAAACTCTGAAACACAGAGGTAAACAGAAATCTATTCTCAAAAAATCCAGAAACCAAACCATTGTCCTGTGGTTTCCAAGACCCATCAGAAACTTCAGATCTCACAAGGCAGGCCAAAAGAAACGACAAGAATGAGAGACAGATAACTACTGATTTTCCAATACAAAACAAAGCCAGGTATTGTCCTCTAAATTGCTGTACTGTGCTGAAATAACAGATGAGTCCATTTCAGACCAAACCATAACATCTGGCTTAATTATTCTTCAAAGATTCTCTCATGGTTCATGAAGATCTGTTCTAAAAGCTTTAAAACTAAAACTGAATCCTCTAACAAAGTATTTCTGAGAAGTAACTAAAGCTTTGTTTAAACTAGCATAATTGTGTTTGCTTAAGGTAAGATTAACTCAGTTTACAGAATGATTAGAGTTCTATTCAATTATTTCAGATGTATTTTTTGGCTCCCAAATCCCCACTGGGTCAAAAGCCGCTGTACAGCTATTGCTTCATTTTCCTTCAGTGAATGACTCGTAAACCACTGGCCAATACCTCCAATAGGCACTTTCATATGAATTTCCACCCTCATAGAAAGCCTGCCAATCTCAAGACACAAAAGACCTTCTGTGCCACGTTTTACATCTATTTTTGTATCATAGGAGCTCATTTTTCTAGGCCCAAAGTGGTAGTTTCCTGCCAGATCCACCCACTCATACTGCAGCTTCTCATGGTGAACACTTCAAAACATCCATAGTGGTAATTATGGTTTGACAAATATCAAAGCTCTCTACCTAAGAAAAACATTGATCTAAGTTTTGCAAGCTAAAGTTCCAGCACATGATCCATTTTCTTCTTCTACATCAGCTGTCCATATCAACATACATGAAAGGACGCCTCTGCAGACCATTACTGCTGCTCAGTCTTGCACTTTCTCTTTTAGATGAAGATAATTCCTTGTAATGGCATATTGCCAGGAGCTGATGGTTGTTGAGAAACCAAACTATTGACACCATTTTTATCCTACATTTTTCTCGCTCTGCCTGTAGGTTTGGATTGCCTCCGTTACCTCATCACTAAGTGTAATAAATACATCTAGCAAAACTCTGCTCCCATTACCAAAATATTTGGAGTAAAATTTAATAAGTTCATTACAGCAAGCAATGCTTACCTTTTTTGTACGAAGGACCTTGAAATTCACTTTGAGAAATGCTTACCCTGAGACATGAGCAACTTCTATGTTAGAGGAATCCTTCCTCAGAAGTGACCCATAACTTAGGGTCAAAAAGGAAGCAGCATCTTACCAGCATTTTTGTACGGTGAACAGGTGGCAAGTGCTTAATATTTACATGCTTTCCTCAAACGTCCTCTGTCTAGAGCACACAGCATATTTTTAAATGGTTTATTTTGATTTATTTGCAGTCTTCGTGTCTATTGGAAAGTAGAATGAATACGTGCTGAGATATCTAACAACAATAAACCCAGGCATCGCTTACCAGAACAACTTCAAAGCTCTTAGAACCAGTGCAAAAAGCAAAACGATACTGCAGAAATTTATCTTCCAGCCTCTTCCACTTAGAGCTGACTAGCAGCACCGCCTTTTAAATGTTATCTCTCCTATGGCGAGTAGAAATATGTCCTGCTGCTAATCGCAGCCAGGCTGCAGATCCTGTCATTTCATCCCTAGGACTCCAGTCCATCCCCAGGGGACGGTGACAGTCCTACTTCAGGGAACCAGAGGCTGGACCCTATAGCATCCCTTTCCACTGCTGAATGCTTTTGAAACCTGAAGCAGCTGAATGAGACAAACAGTCGCACTGCAGAAGCGCGTTGCTCAAGATCTATTATCCATTAGGATGTTTTCTCTTAACTGCTTTTTAACGGTCATTTTAGTACGCGAGGCATCTGCTTAATGGCAAACAGCATAAAGTAACACAAAATTTCTTCTTATCTTCCTGTTTTAAACTCAAACAAGTATCACCTCACATTTACAAACAAATTCTGGAAATACGGATCTGAGCCTAAACCAGAATTTTTGAATAACCCGAAATAATAACTTCTGTTATATTGATAAATCTAAATTACTGACATAGTACATTACTTAACAGTTTACTAAAAGACATAAACATGGGCAGCATATAAAAAGCTGAAAAATCTCTTCTAGGAACTTATTCACGTGGAGTAGCACTTTACTACCACATTAAGATGAACATTGCTGTTCCGATTGTCCTCGGGTGAGGATTCAGTTTCTTTGCATGTTCAGGAGTCCATGACTTCAAGGAATGTGAGCCACAGCCTGAAATACTAGTTTCCCTTTTGCTTTCCATTAATTAAAATCCCCCACAAAATTTTCATTTATGACCTCTGTATTACATTATTTTATAATATCCTGCTCTGTGCGAGATAGCATATATAATAAATGGAAAACAGACACAGTCACTCTGGGATTTCATTCATACTGAATTTTTGATGGATTTATATGTATAGATTTTCTTTCTGTCTTTCAAACAGTCCAGTCTGGAAAGGTACTGTGTTCAACATACTACACGTAACAGACGTTTAATATACATTCTTACCACTTAAAAAAATGCACTTCATAACAAAATAGCAGGCAAGTACCAGCATAGGATGGTAGGTTTAAATTTAAAAAAAAATTCAAACTCATTCAAGAGTAGACATCAAAATCTACGTATGAGAAGTATACAATATTATTGTTAATCATTCTTCTGTCCTGTCTATTTTTCATTTCTCAAAGTGTAGCAATACAAAGAGGCGCTAAAGATAGAAGCAATTAATTTAGCTGTGTGAAACCAGTTGTTGGTATGTCATAAGGATAAAACATATTTGAGACCGCTGTACAAAGAAAAAAAAAATCTGGGACCCACTGTGATCAATATATAGCAGACTGGAAACTTCCCACCAAGAAAAAGAAAAATAAGCAGGTTGGGGAGATTGTCAGAAAAGATTTTTTCCCCCTGTGTTTGGATGGTGTTGCTATCACGGCCACCAATTCCTAGCACTGCTCAATTCAAACACATTTCTTAATTTAATCACGCAAATCTCTTTACAATCAATTTTCCGTTGTAACCTTTACAGTCATTATAAATGTGTCTACCAAACTTGAATTCACAAAATCATCCATATAGCACTGCAAGCTATAAGCAAGTAAATTAATTACATATGGATCACAGTGCATATTAAATAGGTACCATAAATTACATGTAAATCAATATGAAGATATTTAAACCCAAATTATTTACATAGTTCCTTAAATATATTTCCAAATGGATTTAATGTAATCAATGTTAATGTACGGAACACAGAAATAATACACAGCTGCTCATGCCACCATTACTAAATTGCACAGTAATCACAGCGTATCTCTATATGAGTAGTAATGGTAAACATTCTCTTAGAAAAGTCTCCGTTTCTACTGTGCCTCAGTATCAATTTTCTCAGCCAGGTAGCTTAAGCTTATAAGAACCGGATATATTTTGAACTATTACCTTCACGCCAGGAGGTATCCATCCAGACATCTGAAACATGGACAGATATTTGGTGCAACTTTCTCAATGAGGCAAGGGGTACAAGCGTCTAATGCTCAAAATGATGGTGTTCCCTTAAGTTACCTGCACTTAACCAGGCACCTACATAAGAGCTCAGCAATAAACAGCTTGTGAGGATGCAAGTAGTGCTAGAAAAAGATTAATCCACATAGGACACTAAGCAGCCTGCCTAAACTTAAATTTTAATAGTTCAATATAGTTTCAGCCAGTCTCCTCCAATATTTGTCTTTCTCTGCATATTAATCTCTTTTAATGATGAACAGGTTATAGGCTTTCCCCCAGTTTATTTGGCAGAGTTGCTGGTAATTGGGTCAAAACTAGGGGCATCCCTAGCACAGTCCAGAAAAGTGGGTTTGAACCTGTGGTCTCTGGGTTAAAAAGAAAAAGGGCCTGTGAAGATAACTACAGCTATGGATGAAGGGCATAAAATGCAGATGGCAGCAGCGTGCCCCTGGTACACTGATCTTCCAGACCTGAGCCCTGACCAGAAGGCATCAGAGCCTCCTTCCAAGGCATCCCCCGATATTTCTTCCTGGTAAAAATGGGGTCCCAAATGGAAACAAACAGGCAAGCCAGGATTGTGGAAACTGTCCTTTTGCTCCCAGCATGGAAGCAGGAGGTAGGTAGGACGTGCGCCTCAGCCCCTGGGTTTAAAGAAAGCCAAAGGAAATGGAAATATGTTGTTAGAAGATTTCTATTGCTCTACAGTACTCTGCACCCCCAACATTTTTAAGGGTCCACATATTAAAAGAAAAAAATGCTGACAAACCATTACCCCAGGGATCCTCTGCTCTCAGCAAATCTCTCTGGGTTTCCTTTCCTGCAGTCGCTGCACCTCTGCTCCCCTGGAGTTCCCATGTATTTTGTATAAAAATAACGAGAGATCGATAAGGCAAAATTCCTGACAGTGAGAGTTACTAAACCAAACATGGAAAAAATAAAAAATAAAATCAACATTTCATATGTCTTTATAATTGATTACATCACACCATAGTACAAAAGAACAAAGGTACATTTTCCAGTATTTTAATACATATGGGAAACTGAGACATAGCCAGGAAGGCTATTTCATACGGAAATAGCTTCAGTCTTTCAGAGTTCAGAAAACTATTCCACTCCTTTAAAAATATCTCCCAAATCCCAAGGCAGATTAAATCCAAAAAATGTGGAATAAAAATCAGTCTGAAGGCCCAGGTTAACACAAATCTTGATGAGATTCATTTTCAGCCATTGGCCAGATTTTATTTTCCTTCCCATTTACACTCAACAAATCACTGCTTTGCATTTTCTTTCTTTCTATTTCATGTTGTTACCCTGACTTACTCAAAATAAAGTCCTGATCTAGGCTTATGGCACTTGAAATGGTGCCATTCATCCAAGAGAAAAGCATAATCCAGCGGCAACTCATCATTCAACTCGGCCATACCTTGGCTGCTTGCTGGCACAGTTCTATGGGGAGCAGAGTTTATGGCTAACGAGCACTACCAAACAGGTGGTGAGAGGCCACCATTATCATAGGCACGCGGGACATGAACTGACACCTAATGTATAAAGCAAATGAAATGTGCATCCCAGGAAAACGCATAGAACTGCCAGATATCTGTAGAAAGCCACGCTGGAGCATAAACAACCCACCAGCTGGTTCTGTGGGAAGGAGCTCCAAAGAGCCTTTAATCAAGTACGCTCCAGTGTTTCCTAAATGTGGTGTCTGCACGCTGGCCACGCAGTGTGTTTGGAAAATGAAAAGCAGGCACATGGGGAGCATTTTCTTTTCAGTAAAGCAATGCCCCCTGGTTTGCTGCCTGTTAAATTTCAACTACTTCGGGTTTTCAATCTTTAAATACGTTCAGGCCTTCATCTTCACACGTTGAGTCTTCCAGTGGTACTAATCACTATACACCATATGTAAAATGCTCGCAAGTCTATTGACACAGATGGCACTTACTGACACAGAATCACAGGAGTTCCTAGTCGCAAAGCTTACTTAAGACAGGTGGCAAAATTCCCCCCAAAAGGTACCTTGCAAACGGGCTGCACGTTTCTGAAGAGCATTTTGCTATGCAAGTAATTCTTTCCACTGGAGATGAAGTAGCACAGCTAATGATCGCGTCAGTTCCCTCCTCTTGTTTCAGCTTGTAACAATGAAACATATTGTATTTGGAGCTAGGAACAAGCAACTTACAATTTGCACCTAGCTTGCATTAAAGTACACATCGGTATATTGGTAGCAATGACAATAAAAGGAAATGGACTCACACAGTTCAAATAACTGTGTGTTTTTACACTGTTTTAGGGACCATCACAAAGTTTTTCCCATGAAAACATTAGTGAACCAGAACAGCGTCCAAGCAGCCCAGCACAACCAGCCACAGAGTTCAGCCCATGAGCTGAAAACCCCTAAGCTCATCGGGGCAATTCAGTATTAATACCCTATTCACCTGTGGACTTGGTTCGTGTATATAAAGGATGGCCTATTTTGTAAAATACTATCAGAAATCATGGTTCCAATGCTTACTGTTCTGTCCCTTCCTATCTGTTAGCTTTACACAGGAGGAAAGGTTATCTCCTGTTCCTCATCTCTGTACCACCAAGCAGCGTTCCAAGCCCTGATGGTGGCTTTCAGAAATCGCCACGTTGCCAAAAAGGAATTGTTTCAGCTAATGTGGTCTGGGCGCCTAAGTAAGAAACAGCTTATAGGAAGAGGTCTTTGATCAGCTCGATGAGCAGAGTTAGGAACAGCAGACAAGCTCACTTCTGAAATGGAAGCCACCAATTTGGCAATAGTTTGGACAACATTTTCCAAATCCTAGAAGTTATGTAGAGAAATATCTGTTAGACCATCTCTCTCTTTCTCTCACACACACAACGTACAATAAAAGTATACTGCAGCACCAAATACCTTTTTCAGAGTGTTTCAGACCGGTTATTTTAAAACGCTGGAACATTATTTCTCAGCTGTCATTTACCTCTGAAGTCAGGTCAGTATCATCTTTTCTTACAGAAACAGCATAAATGAACAGATTTGGGGATTTCTAAAAGCAAAGGTACAGGACGACATCTAGAAAACGTATTACGCCATGTTGTATTTGCTGTTAGTCTGGTTGGGCCTTGCAGCCCAACTCATTGACACTTTTTCTGCAAGAAAAAAAATGCATGAGACAAATAGTAACCGATATATACCATACCTCATTACTGTAGTAAAAGACACCCAGTACCCATAACTTGCGCACTGACACTGCAGTGAGCTGACTGCACGTGCTAACAAGCCATAAGGAAGACCCTATACATTGGCCTGCCACCATCACAGTGGTAGCTGTGTGGAGCAGAAGAACGAAGCACGGGGTAAGAGTTTTAAGACTCCGAATTCCTCCTCCTTACCTTCATATGAGCCCTTCCTGTGTGAGGCATTTTTACTCTATGTACCTTGAATCTTCGTCGCTACATTTTAAGTTCTGCTGGATCACACCTCCCAGCGAGGTCTGAGCCACACAGAGTATGAGACTTCCATCTGAAAAAGGCGTGATGTGGCTGGATGCCCTGTAGATACTTGGTCGAGCCAGGCCCCCTCCACAGCTCGCAGGGGAGGAAGGAAAAGTCAGATCACCAAGACTCCAGAGAGCTCCCATTGAGTTTCCCTTGCTGAAAGGTGTGATGAAACTGCTGCAGTGCCATTTCGTTTGCGAGTCCAGTGAGTATGGGATGACTCTACTTCAGTGACAGGGTTCCACAATCTCTACAGAAGTGACAGCTGCCAGGGCCTTCCTGCAAGCATTTCGCACAGACTACCAAGCAAATCTTAAATGTCCCTCTGAATCTTTAAAACAAAAGGAATAAAGTGCAAATGGAGGCATCATAAGCTTCCCACTTCAAACGTAATTGGCCCAGCTAAATCCTCACAGATTTGAGTACTATTCCATTTTCAGCATACTGGCCTGGCAGAACAGTTTTCCACATGGGCTTGTATCTTTTTCCTCTGTTAAGCTGCACCCACACCCCCTTGGGGCACGCAGACTTGGTCGTCCGAACAGGACTGAATACGTATAAACTATGGAGCTGTGGGAAGGTCTCAGCTGTGAGCTCAAATGCGTATTTTGCACAGAGAAGTGCGCGGTCAATGCAACAACTGCACACGCGTGTTTAGAAGCCAGTCTGCTCACCTCCCCTGCACATAAACAGAAAACATCCTCCCACATTTTGGCTGCATTTAATCCATTGTTTCTGAGAAGTTACGGTCTTCTACATATAAAATACGGGCTTAACAGCAGTCATCTTTGGCAGCAAATGTCCTATCCGGTCATGGTTTAGATTTGTAACGGCTAACTTTTCATAAAATTAAATGAGATCTTCATGAGCATTAACAGTATTTCAATTTCATGACATTAACCACATCTACTATTACCAGCATCAGATTGTTCCTTCTTTTTGTTTAGTTCTAGTCTTCCATTTCAAAATGCTTTCTTAGTAACCAAGCTTTAATTAATTGCGTATGCATTTCCCCAGTTTCCACGAAAAGCCTAACATCAGCATTATATGTATCAGAAGCATATAAACATTTTCCAAATCCTATCTTTACTCCTACATCCTCCTCCCACAAAACATCTACGTACTCACACAAAACAACATAAAAATATCCCACGGCTAATAAACTCACATTTACTCAACTTCAGGAGTACCAGGCATTCATCATATTCATTGATCCAGAAACACGAAAGGGGACACTCCTTTTTTGCATTATCAAGCAGTTTGAACTTAGTTTACCTCGCACCTTGTAGAAAACAACTCAATTATAAATAAAAGGGAGCTCAGGTATTTTGCTGTAAAATCCTTTCCAGGTCATGAGAAGTGAAAAAGCTCAATGATAAGTCCCGACCTGCCGCCGGTCACATGTTTACTGTCAGGTTCTGGCAGGTCTGCACTACTCACAGTCAATTTTCCTCAAACTGAAATCCAGACATGTCAGATATGTTATTTGTATAAGGGAAGGCCATTGGTTTTTCTTTTGGCTTTTCTTTTTCTTTTGGTACAGCTGAATTCTGGTTTCCTGAGCCCTCATTCCTGCTCCTGCTCTGGATTCTTGCTCTCCTGCTCTAGACTGGTCTACCTTGTAAACCTGGACTCCTCTTACTTGGCCCTTTGGACTGATACATCCTTGACTTCCTTCAATAACCGACCTTCGCTCTCAGAAACCATGGTGCCTTGGCCCTGGGCTGCAATTCTCATGATGTGTTATACAACTTTCTGTTGGTTCACTCTGACCCTCTCAATATAGATTTAGCATATGCAAGTATCAATATGCTGCTTGTTTTTATTACGTGGTTGCACCATCGTTATCGGTTGTTTAATTTTCTAATTAACTCTTTACACTCAGATTAAAATGTCAGGTGAAATACATGCTTCAGTCGACAAATTTCTTGGCATTTTACAAGATTCAAAGTACTGCACTAAATGCATTACCAACATAAAGGAGTTTGTGAATTACCTTTCAAAAAACAATTGCAGGATGGCACATGACAAAAATCTGACTATTACTTCAAGTGCAAGGCAGCCACAAAAAAACATACATGGACAGTGCAGAAAACTTAGCACAGGCACACATTCATCAATATATTGGGCTTGATTCAGTTGCTTAAATAGAGGTCATCTAGTGATATTTTAGATGCCAAAGCATGCAAGACCTCTAAGGAAGGCTAGCAGATCCAACACAGGGCATACCGGAGGACCCATGCTCTTCTGGGCTACCAGTTGAAGACAAAACAGGACATACTACAGCTTCTCAAAAGCACTAGATGCCTACATTTAGGCAACTGTTATGTCCCAGATCCAGCACAGCGTGTCGGTATGACTCTGAAGTAAACCATACACTTGTATATCCTGCTGGATGGAACAGAAATAAGTCGGTTGTGCTGACTGGGAAAACAGATTCAGCACTCCTGTGGCTGAGTCCGTACAGCAATTTATCTATGTCCGTAGCCCCGGTATATCTAAAGTGGGTAATGGCCCCATTTAATTTTACATACTCGTGTTATTTAATTGCCCCAGTTTGACAGCTCATATTTGTTTTCTGCATCCGCAAAAGAATAAGCTGGTGAGAATTAAACTTATTCGCTATTTATTATAAATCCACTGAACAGTTATAAAAGTCAAAATAACTACAGTAAGATAAAACCACTATACATGGATAAACACATGCTGTTTGCATAACCACTCTGACTGAGGTAAGAGTAGCGGGAACGCACCTGTGGCTGTATTTATTGACCCTTGCTTTCTTTACAATATTTAGGGTTCTCTCTTGACTTACAGAAAATGTCTTTTGTAAGGAGTGCAAATGCCTGTCTGCATCCAACAGGTTGTCACGCGGTTTCACTAGCAGGTTCGGTCATGCTCTTGTGTTCAGGATGCCAGTTGGCACCAGTTCGCAAGCTCCGTGCTACTTCTGAATAACTTACAGGGGCAGGAGTTTTTTAATATTTGTAGAATAACTTGTGTTTTGGTGTGACTCAGCTCCAGTTTCAGCTTGCACATGTCTGGCTTTGCAAAAACCTGATGTCTGAATTCAAACTGAATTATTAGGTAATCTTCTAGTTGTAAAATTATTTAGAGCCTTAAGCCATGCTTTGTCTTTTTATGTATTAGGGACATGAAAATAATTTAGCAGGTATTTAGTTTGCATAATTAACATAAAGCATTTGCTGCAAATTTTAGTGGAGCTGGAACTATTTTGCTGATATGTAGTGCCTTCAGGAGAAAGAGCAGAGTTTGTAAAATAATTCTGAAGTACTTAAAACCTCTGATGTAGCATCACACATAATGGAATCGCGGACACAATTCGCAGATACCATACCTAAAAATTACTAATAATCCTCAGATACCTCTCTTGAAATTTATTTTTTCCTGCTGATTTCTTTTGCTGTTCATTGAATGAATTCAGAGAAGACAGACTCTGCTAAGTTTGACAATCTCTTCCTAAGGAGATTAGGACGCTTACCTTTGCATTACATAAATTCTATATTATACATATATACATATGTTATGTATCTATTCTAAAATATTTCAAAGGTTATTTTTCAAAGTGTATTTTTGGAGTTATGATTAATATCCTGCAAGAGAATTATTTATCAAATTCATAATTGAAGGAGATCTTTTTCCATTGTACCATGAAACAGCAATATTTTAAGATGGCATTTAATTTGCATAAAACATTTAAAAGACATAATTAATTCCATCAAAAGATATCAAGTGCGTTGAAGTTTCAGAAAAACCCTAGGTTACATAATATTACTTTGTTCCCATTTTACAGTTGAGGAATGTGTAAAATTTGAAAGTTGTCCCTTGTTTCTGGTTGTTCAGCTGGAAAGATTTCTTTTCTTGTTGTTTTCTAATGAAATGATGTACAACTACCACTCAACCTGAAGTAAAAAGGGCAAATAAATTGCTCCTTTCAAATTCAGGCCTAAAAGACTCCCAATTTAGAACACTGAAATCTTTACCTCTCTGAAATAGTAGGCCTATTCATCTTGAGATACTTTGAGGACAGCTACTCATTCCTTCCTTTTTTTTTTAGCTAGCCAACTAGAGGTCGCTTTTCAGAAATTTGACCTGAGCCTGCACTAAGTTGGAAGCTAGATTTTTAAGCTAGATTCTATTTAATACCTGATTTGTGTAAATTACTAGCTTTTATAAAATTGGAAAGCATTTTCAATATCAAACCGAAATCTATTGCTTTGCTCAGTTTACTCATTTCTCGATAGGAATACTGATTTAGGTGTTAATTTTTAGCATGTTACCACGGGAGTTGGACTCAACAATCCTTATGGGTGCCTTCCAACTCGAGGTAGTCTATGATTATTTCAACATTGCTTGCCTAAATCATATATTGTGAGAAGCCACGCAGTTCTGTTCCACAAAAATAAATTTGTTCGCAGAATTTGCCAAGGGTGATACTGTATTTCATCTGCCTCTCTGGCCACGTGTTAAAAATATCTGAGGGAACCGGGCTTACTTTCCTCTGATTTTGAAACAGCCCACTCCTATACGCCTCAGAAAGGCGTATTCTGCATTCGAAGATGCACAAAGCAAAGCACAGGCACCGTAAAATAATATTACCAGAAGACCAAGTTTACTTTTTAGATTTAAATCATCTGGCCGTTTTATAATCACCCATCTTAGTTCCAGTTTCTCTCTCGCACAAATTTGACTTCATCTCACTTTTACTAATTAAAAATTAAAAAATTATAAAATATACTAGATGGACCATAAAAAGATTAACTATACTGCAAGAATGAACGACAGCAAGTTAAATTTGCTGAGTACGTGTTGTTAATAATTTTTTAAAGCATTTTAGAGATTTTTAAGTGAGATATCTATTACTTACAAATATAGCTACATCACATGCAACATTAACTCTATTACTAAAAGAACACCTCCAACCACCTACCTTTTCATCCACGGGAAAAATAAACCCATCAGTTCTTTTCTCAGACACTCCACAAGTATCTGGGGGAGGGGGGTGTGTTCAGTTTTACTGGAAAGTAGAATCCATGCTCTTCACAGCCAAAAGTCCCTGTAATACACTGCATGGCATATTTTGTCACACTCAACGAACTAAAGCTGAGACTGCCACAAGACAACAGCTAAGCAAATGTACTGCTTCAGTATGATTTCTTCTCACGAGCTGGCAATGCCATTATCCAGTCCAAATAAAGATGTCCAGCCCCCATGGTTTTTGTACCTTGTCTTTTCTTCAAAGCAGTTCTTTTGCAAGGTCATTTCATCCTTTGGCAGCTGTGTTTCAGTTGAAAAAAATGGCTTCTTGTTGCCTCAAAGCTGCTCAGTTTTAGCCTAGGTGGAAAACACTGTTTTCATACATACTCACTCCACAGGTAGATTTTAAACTTGCTATGCACGCTTTTTTAACAGATTTTACTCTTTAACACTACCTAGTAGGTTTTGCTTATTTCTTCTACTCTATAAGCTTTTGTCTGGTTATCATTAGTCCCCTCCATATCAGGAAAAAGGAATCAACTGCTACAAGCACAGCTATTTACACTGCCTGGGTCACAACCAAAGAAGATCACTTACAACGGGAAAGCACAATTTTTTATTTTTTTTTTTTAAATTAAGCATTTATCTTGACTCTCCAGCAATATAAGCCAGAACCTGCCCTCTGTTTTCATTCACCATAGTGATAAGACATACCTAAATTCATAAACATTTGCACATGAAGAGCTGAACTTCTTACATTCAGATTTAGAATTCTTAAATTCTCACGCTTCTAGCACTGGAGTCAAAGAACGGCCTAATTAGCTATAACAATAAATAAGCAAATACATGAAACTTTGTACTTTGAATTCATTTATAAATATACGGAAAGTGAAAGTCAACTTTTTTTTTTTTTTTTTTAAGGGACTGGCCACCATTACACCCGCAACAGAGATACTCATTAACACGGTGCAACACTCCCCTTTCCTCAGGTAACTGATAGTGTGATATCTGGTTCACTGGAAAAGAAAAAGCAGCAGCATAATATATGAAAAGGAAATTATGGAAACTGATGTGTTGCCAAGCTATTACGTATTATCAAATAGATGTCTTCTCAGCTTCAACACACCAACCATATGAGACTGCTTTAATCCACAGCTATAAAAATAAACACCGCAGACCACAAAGATTAACACCGTTTCCTTCCTCTCCGTACTGGCTACAAAATATTTTGATTGCATTTGTGTCCAGATCTAACGCAACTGAGAAAATGCTTGTCAGAATGAAATTTTAGAAAGGTGATGTCAGTGTCATACTTTGTGCTTCCATTTTCCCAAAGTACTCCAGCCTTTTTCAGTTATGTTTATCAACTGGTGGGGGGGCGGGGGGGAACCAAAACCAAACAAAAACCTGTAGAGAATTTTTGAGGGGGGGAAAAAAAATCATATTTTATCTCATTATGATAATCCATTAACTGGAAAAGTAGGTTATGTCATTAACTCACTTTGCTTACGTACATTTCCTTGGTTATTTTTGTTCTGGAACACAAGGTGTATTATTAATTAATACATAAATATTAAACTGTAACTTACATTCAACCACATTCACGTTACTTAGCTTTAAGCCAATTCTAGAGAACATTAAATAGGACAGGAATTGAAGATCTTAAAAACAAAACAAAAAAACCCCCTAAATTGTAATGGAAATGCATGCTGACTTAGAGCAAGGCTGGAAAAAAGGTATACTTCCCTTTTCCTTTTTTTTTTTTTTAATTTCCCTTCCCTCCTCCCCCCTCATTTCAGTGCTGGCCCATGATCCTGCAAAGCAAGGAACCAGCAAAACAACAAATGTCTCCTCCCAACGTGGGACTTGACTCCTCCCCTGCTCCAGATTCATGGTTTGTGAATTGTTTGGCCCTGTGTCCATCTTCTCCCGTCTACATAAATTTCCAATTAAGACAGTGACACTGGAAACCACGGCAGTGCTCTAGGAAGGATACTGATCTTCCTGGCTTTGGGGGACACCAGACTTTACAGGCTTTGTGGCAGAGTTGTGGGGTTTTTATCTCATTGCTTTGAGGGATACTTAGACATGGAAATCAGTTAAAAAATTTCCTGATGGTAAAAAGCCTGATGTCTAAGTACATTTTTTTCAGTTAAATGAAGTTTGCTGAAATTAAAATTTTAAAGCAAGATGAATTCATTTTATACTATTTCATGCCTCTTGTTTGGAAATACAGCAATTTGACCACAAGAGAAAGAATTTTTCCTCATTATTCCTAGACGTTCCCATGAAAGTTGGGAAAGAAAAGAAATAACATCTCACCATGCCAACATTCACAAATGTCTTGTTTTTCTTTTTAAATGATAAACCCTAACATTCATTCATCAACATAATGAGCTTTCTTTACCTTTGTCCCACATATGCATACACAGATTTCTTTATATGTGCTTTATAGTTTCTTCCACTGTACTCTATTAAGAAGTGCCACATAGCAATCAGGGAATTTCTATACTTCCAGGAAGCAACATGATATCAAGAAGTTCAAATAAATAAAATTAGCTTATCTGGATGTTAATCTTATTAGCTGCTTTTCATTAACTTGACATAAAATATGGGAAAGAATGACACAGTTATTCATGGACATAAATAATTTGCTTAATTTTATTCATTTTACTGGACCATAACCTTGAGGATATCCCAATGCTTTATTTTAAAAATAAAACATTTCAGTCAGGAGGAGACAAACCAGCCTCCCATGGCTACTTTTAGCTAGTATTATTAGTAGCTTTATTAGTATCATCAGAATCTGTTTTATAGCAACACTTGGAGCCTCTGTGAGGATTTACCCAAGTTCTGAGGGATCAGGCAAAAAAGATCTGGTCCTCTCTCAAAAGGTTTACAGCGGCGTCAGTGGAAATACTAAATCATCTGCTGCAGATTGGGAATTAATACGATGAAATTTGCCTGTTTTGTTGCTCATAGCCTGTCTCTGACACAAGCTTCATAAGGCTCTAATCCCAGCCTTTTTCACGCGTAACATTAAACGATATCTGAAATAGCATCAACTGACCACTCATCTGAGGTCAAAACTGGGCCCAGCTTCTCACCCAGGAGGGGAGAAAAGGCCTCTTTCACATTCTCCAATTAGGACACAAAGAACTGCGAAACTCCTCAGTAACAACATCCCAACAACTGAACGGGACCCTAATCCAAGCCTTAATTCAGGCATTTTGCGCTATGTTGGATGATGGCCCAAGAAGTGGCAAACAATGAATTGTTACATTTTCATTCGTTGTTTTTCCAGTTTAAAAGTGTGTGCGTTATGGGAGTTTTTCCTATCCCCAAATTACAGCCTGGAGGTTAGGGAATATTTCCAAATTTATGGATGTGCTCTATACGCAAGGTAAACGTAAGTAAGGATAACATTTTCATTGCACAATTGCTGACTCTGATTAGCATTAGCTACACACACCGCAACAAACAGCTCAGCATCACACTAGGAAACCCTCCCATCGCTAATACACACAATATGACTTCACAGACAATGGGGGGAAAAAATCCACGTGGCACACCTGGTCCCTGGATAACGTTGCAGACCTTTGGCTTGTGTAAATTATTCCACTGAAGTAATGGAACCTCTGTAATTTACACCAGATGAAGATCTGTTCCAAGATCTGCCTCTTCCAAACAGAAATGTCATGACAGTAAGTCAAATGATCTGACTTGACAGTGCATTTTTTCATGCATTAGTTACTCGAGTGTGACTTTGCAATCAAAGGAAAAATATACCACAAAATTAGCCGGTGTTGAAATATAACCCCAAAGGATTCACTACAGCTGTGACCAGTTTCACCACTGCTCAACTAAGCCTTTCAGAAAAGTTCTAAGTGGGAGCTGGCTTCAAACACAGCCTCTAGAAAATCAGAAAACCCAGTTTGGTGTTGGTTTCTTTAGGGTGGAGGGGTGGGGGTGTTGGGTTTTTAGTGTGGGGTTTGGGTTTTTTTTTTTAAGGCAATAAGGTCAGGAGACAACTCCTCTCCACTGGAAGCATCTTGTTCCAATCTCCCTGATTAATGTGCTCCAAGAGTCCCATTTTTATATCTCCATGTACCCCAGCATGTCAGTAGCCAACAATCCTCAGGTTAATCTGGTGCCAAGAATAATGTTGCTGGATTTTCTCTTAGCAGTCAGAAGTAGTAGTCTAGAAAGAACCAGGGAGACAGAAGCAGGACTGAAATAGGATATCGCACCATTCTCTCCTCTAAATTAATAACCTACCAATCATCCCAATTACATTATACATTTATATTGTCACAATTCAAATATGACCTTTGACAGAAGTTTATTTACTGGAAAATTTCTACCAAGGGACAGTGGCTGAGAACGTAAGTTTTAAACAAATTTTTCTAAGTGAACTGAGCTAATCCTAAACTGCCAGTTCAATACTGATCTCAAAAAGTTAAACATAGCCTATTCCCTTGTCTATTGTATAGATGAATGAAAGCAGACCCCTCCATTAATTGGGTTTTTAATCCTAGATATGCTGGGAGAAGGTTTTGCACTTGAGGTCCGAGACTCAGAGCACACAGGGAAACATCTGCAGCATGCATCGATGACCTTTTGCAACCCAGTTCTGGTTCAGAAACAGGACTTTTCAAATGTCCCACTGTGTTCAGTTCTGGGGGTTTGGTCCAGATCCAAAACTCCAGGCTTGTTTAATAAGAAAGATTCCAGGCAGTCCACAGCTGACCCTGGCCAGTTGCACTGGAGCTCCAGTTTGCTGACGTGGAGGAGGAATACTGCGCAGGGACTAAGTAGGTCCAGATGCTTCTTCTCTCTTTAGAAAGGAAATTATAGTCTACAGAAGAGGAGCCTGGCACCGCCAGCTTTCGAAGCTAGGAAATTTCATGATCTGTTGCAATATATTAACATGTACATTTTTAACTCCAACAGAGACGTAGCTTGTTTCTGGACCAAATGTTTGATAAGGGCCGAGTTGCAGGGCCTAAGGGAATGCAAGGGGCTGTATGATTTCATTTCCCCTCAGCTAAGGCAGTTGGCAAACATGGGTATGGTTTGCTGCTTTTTTGCTTTTATTGTTATGAGTTGTGCGGATAATTGATGGCAGGTTGCCTAGAGCCTGGGATAGGCCTCCTTCATGAAAGCTGAAGTAAATAAACAGTGGCTTGCCTTTATTTCACTGGTTCTGTGCTGATTTCAGAAATAAAAGAGACCCACTTTGAGTTTAAAGGTACCAGCCTAAAAGAACGGAGCAGACTCATCACACACGGTGTCAGCCTGGAGATCACCCTTGGATCAGTATCTGCTCCTGGCTCTCAGCATCAACTCCAGGCACAACATCTTCGGGTCAAAGGGATTTTGATTTCCAAGCAATCTTCCTAAGACCATTCCCAAGCTCTGAACTTACATTACATACTGTAGACCAGAAGAAATATAAATAAAATGTGAACCTCCTAAAAGCTACATTTAAAAAAAAAAAACCACAGGAGGCAGGTTTCAGTCCTCATTTACTCAGCCAAATTTTTTTGGTGCAAATAAACCTGTTAATATTGTGTTCAAATAAAGTGTTTATCATCTCAGTAATATACAAAATTTACACAGGTGTCTCTCCCTCAAGCTATTTCAATGCTTACTGCATGAAAAGTATTTCCACTACATGTAAAATATCTAAGGTTGCTAGTTCAGTGCCAAGTTGTACAAGAATCAAACATAGTTAAGTTCCACTTGACAATCAGCTAAGTTGTGAGAAGATTCCACTGTTTGAAACATTCATTTCTGATTAATCACTTTATTTACTCTCATGTTAATCTATCAAGGATAATAAGAAAAATGGACGTGTTTATTCAACTTTTCCAATGTAGAACTCACCTCAGAACCATAATTAGGACCGTCAATCAATCATCAGTTTTCTAATTGTTTGTTTTGCAAATGGGAATCAGTATATATTAAATGAACCAATTCTCCCTTTTTACCCTCAAAGTAATTCACCTACAATGAAAAAGATTTTGGAGTGAATGAGAAATTAAGACTTCGGGAATTCACAGTTTGAACTAGTGCTGGAAGGTGACCACCAGCGACAGAGCTGAAGCCAGGCAGGGTGTGAGGAAGGAGCAGGAACACAACGGTCGCTGTTCGTCTTGCTCAGAGCAAGGAAAACCGTCACGTGAAATGAAGAAATTCAATGTCTTAGTCAAAAGTGAATACCCTGCCCAAACACGTTTCTTACCCTAAGAAGGGGGCAGCTCGGCTGTCAAGTCAAACGCCAAGTCCAAATTGCCCTAAGTAAATGTCACATTGCCAGAGTGAAGTTCCCTCCATCATCCTACTCATGCTTCGGAGTGAAAACACACCTTCCGAAGTCTCCTAATGCCCTGCCCTTTACTGAGGGCTGAGCAACAGGCTCACGATTGAGCCTAGAGCGGGGAGGAGATGTTTATAAATACAGAGCAATGAATTTCTTGATTGACTGAACTAAAAAGATCAAAGAAAAAATTCATTTTGTGCTAAATTCCTGTAATTGGGAAATGAACATTATTGTAGAGGTATTAAAGAGCGACAGTTCTTATTCTGTTCAATAATATCGTTTCTAGCCAAAACATGGAAACAGCCAATCTCCCAGCAGTGCTGATACAGAGGATGCGTTTCTTTCATGGCGCAGAACTGAGGGAAGGCGCAGCAGAGGGCATTTATTTCCCATAAATAGCTATGCAATTTCAACTTAACTGCACTGTAAGCTCTATAAAATCCCTCTCTGAAGCACATTTTCTATGCACACCTCATTGTTATGGTTGGTTGGATTTAAGTAATTACGTACAGTTTGAGGTCAATATGGAAAACAGGCCTCGTTCATTACTGGCAAGCTCTCTCCAAAAAGAATAAACCCCGAGGAGCCCAGTGATCAGGCACTGCGGCAGAAGAGCCAACTGGTAAGGTACAAAGCTTCCGATTGCTTCATTTAGAACACAATTACTCTTCAGAATATCTCAAGGGCGATAAATTAAATCCCAGATGCACATATGGTAATAAACAATGAAAGAACAGAATAGCACCCATGTAAATCACTTCTCTGGTAACAGAAGCATCTTCTTCCAAATAGGACAGCATAGGAAAATGCGTAACAGTGTTTTGCAAGGCATTCTCCTGCAACTGAGCTATACAATTAAACGTTCCTGACGTAAAGCAGGTGTCTTAGAGCTCACTGTGAAACACCGTTAATTCGGAAGGCAGTCACTGTGTGAATGAAGGGAGGGCCTTCCCTACTCAATGTTCCCCAACGGTATCCAAAGAGAATGTTCGGAATCAGGCAGACAGATGGAAATCGATGTCTCATCAATCTGCTTCAATTCCCCCACCTATGAGCAGTGCAACCTCCTTAATGCACGAAGAACTTGGGCATAACGCCTTGGTATGTAGGCTATTTTGGAAGGGGATGCCATTTTACTGTGATGTAGCAATGTGATACTTTCAAAATAATCCAAAAATAAAATCCATTTCAAAGTCCACATAGTACAGAAATATTAAAATATGATTAATGAGGCGCTTTAATAGATCTTGAGAAAAATCTCTCTTCGACTTTCCATTTCCTGTTTTAAATCTCTATCAGTGCTTGAAGAACAAAAATATTACTGCTTTTTTGAAACTTTAGTGCCAAGTCGCACAGATCAGGAGAGCTCATAATACTGACTCAGAGGTGCATTGCACAGGAGTTAGACTGTGCTTCACATCGGCTCCTAAACTTGCTTTAGAAACGTATTCCCTTTGAATCAGGCCTCAAGCACCTGAAGTCCTGGTATTATCTTTTTTACTATTAATTCCTTATGAATGTAGATAACACTTTAAACCGAGTGGAAAAAACCAAACTTTCCTACGCAACCAACGACTGATTAATTTCAGGTAATTGCTGGACTATTCGCATGTTATAGAAATAGAGAATTCATATGCACGACAGCTCAGAGAGAATAGTCCTTAATGAAAAAAACAAAGCCAGCTTGGATCAAAGGGACTTATAATACATTTAAGTTTTTTCTATTCCCTGTTCAGTTCTTAATATTCTTAGGCAGCCTGAGTAACATATATACCGTCCTGTCCAAGGCTTCACCAAATGTTTCCTTTTTACTAGATAAGGGATGTTCGTGCCCAGACCAAATGGTACACAGTAGCGTACACACTAGTGACATTTCTTTCTGCAGAAAGTTTCTCGGAGTAAGCACCATCGAAAGCACTGGTCCAACACAGGACTTGAGCTTTAATCGCAGATGACACACCAGAAATTTTACAGGCTACAAAACCCTCAATTTTGCAAGCATGGCAGACTCTTCATAGTACATCAGTGAGTATATTAACACAGGTGCTGGAAAACTCATTATGCATTTAGTTGGACTGAAAGGAAAACATTGCCCTTCAGGCACTTTGCATGAAGACAATTCCATTTGCAAAACCAGAGCTGTCTGGTAGCAGGCTCCTACATGTTTCCCACAGGACGGGGCGGGGTGTTGAAAAAAGAAAAAAACTCAAGAAAACTAGCGTCAGCTAAAACAGAGGAAAAAGACATTCTGAGGAAATACTTTGTGTTCTTTAGTAGTACATCTATCAGTAGGGTTTATGGCTAAATCTGCAAGTTCTTCCAGCCCCAAACCTACTACCAGGCTACAAAAATGTATAGCAGAGCTACACGTGAAGAATGGCACACGCCTACACCACCCTTAGGAACAGTGGATATGTTTAGTTCATTAAGATTGAGAGAAACATTTCAGATGCCTGAAGAGATTGTGCTGCATTGCACAAAAAATAGTAATATAATCTCTATAACCTCTGTAATGGCCTACAGGTTACACCTCAGTTGCTTTTTCTTTTTAGTATCTGTAATCTTGAAAAATTGACTTTGCTATTCCTACACAAACTGAAGATATTAGCTAAGTTTTTCAGCCAGAGGTTATTGTCAGCCAGAACCACATGCAATTTCTTTTATTAAACTTGCCTTAACCAGAGTTGTGTGATACCATTTGTTGTTGTCCTCACACAGCAAGGCTAGCAAAACTAGAAGCATTGCTTTTATGGGGTACACGAAGGGGCAAGAGAAGCTTCTCCTACATTAGCTCTGAATTTGCCAAATCCATCTTTTATACTCGATAACTCCAGGAGAAAGAAGAGGAAAAAAGAACTAAACAAAAAAACCCAAAACCCGAACAAAACTTACACCACCACCCCCGGAAAAAAGATTCACTTTCTACTGAGACAAGTACTAAGAGAACCAGGCCTAAGCAAGATCTAGCCTCAAACTTCACAGTTTGTTAGATATCATAGTAAGTAGCTATTTGTCTTGCCTGACTATGACATAACGTCCTAAAGCCCACTCTGCCATTTCAATGCACAGTTATAAATCAATGCTATCTGCAAAAGCAGGAGCATTAGTGTCCTGGTATTTACATTTCACTGTGAACTGCATTACATTACATTGTATAAACAAGTGACTTAGAATTTTCTAAGTCTTGCAGACTTCAAGGAGGAATTTCAGTCTTTCAGCCTCCACAAGGGAGGAGATTAGGAGACTAAAAAGGGAAAAAAAAAAAGAAAGAGAGCGCAAGCACACACACATGAGTAAAATGGAGAGTGAATTTAGCTATTTTATAAAGAAATAAAATCCAATTCAGGGTCACAAAAAAGTCATTGTGATTTCTATTTCTTGTGACCAGAAGTATAAACTGGTAGTTCTAACAAACCATCACTGGAAACTAAGGTTAGTAAAAGTGTGCCTTTTTGCTAAACTAGCCCCAAACCTATGGTTTCACAGCAAACAACTGAACGTCAGAAGAGGAACCACTCCATTAATCCTAACCAGATTCAGTTTTATACGATTATACAGGCAGATAATAGGGATCCATTAAAACCATACTTTTTCTCTTGTCCGACGGTGGAACTGAAAGGGCAAACTTTACACATAGGCTCAAGACAGCCTATACTGTAATTCATTGCAATAACTGCTGCAGTGTCTTACAGCTCTCTCCAAGAATAAAGCCTTTCAGTAACTATTTGATGAAGCTATACGCTCCTGGATCCTAAGACTGACCCAGCTACTTTGAGTATCAGTTGGTGGCTACTAAGTCTGGATAACAATACTACCCAACAGCACGTGCTTTCACTTCAACTCACCATCTTTCAGTTCAGATCAGCTTTATCTTAAAAGCAGTGATGTATTTTAGCTGCATTTTCAGGCTCATTTTTTCAGAAGTTTAAACATTTAACCTATGGGATAAGTAGACTTAAAAAAAAAAAAAAATGCAGCAAAAGCAGAATGTCTTACTTCTTTTCTCAAGGGAACTCTGACTGTCAAGTAGCACCGATGAAGTGACTGGGCCTTTGAAAGCAGGGACGTTTGCTGCAGACATGAAGAAGAGCAGCAGGATCTTGCGCTCTTGCGTGGCATTTTGAAATTGTATGTGTGTCATGAATTGCTCACTTGTGATTCTTGTCCCAGTAAGAGAAAGGCAGGGAACTATCACACCAGAAAGCTTCTCATGGCATTGAGTCAACGCTCACTGACATTTATAGGACTTCGAATAAGCCGCAGCTGTGTCCTGTTAGAAAACAGGACCATAGGAGCCTCCCCTTTCCCGGCGCAGTCACGTCCCCTCCTACTAATCATCACTGCAGCCTAGGGCTCCTGAAACGTTCTTCCAGGCAGAGCTACAAATTAGGATGTTACACACACCGAACATCAAGTCACTCTCCAGATTAGGCATGCTTCATTCTGTCCCAAACTTAAGTCTTTACTGAACATTTTATAGCTTCACCTAAAATTTACCAGGAGTTCATCTATCATACTAAGCACACGGATCATCTTTAGAACCCTAAAAGCTTTAAGTTCCTTGTTCTTCTGTACTGAGATGATGCAAGGACCTTTTTTTCCTGTGTCAGATTTGAGCACAGAGCAAACCCAAACCAAAGCCACTGAGATTCCCTTGGTTCCCCCTGAAACCAGAAACTGGGCTGTGTTTGTGTGCTGATGTTTATTCATGACTGGAAGCAACCTTCAGGCAAAATCATATGAATTTGTGCAAAAAGATAACAAAACTCAGCATGGCTATTTCCGGGGGACGATTACAAAAAGTTTGCATAGTTCTTATAGTCCAGTGATAATAGATTTTAAAAACACTGCTCATATCAAGATGATTTCTATGTGCATTTAATATTTTTCAGTATAATTGATAAAAGATTTCTAAGATAACCACTCTTTTACTACAAGTAACTCACTGCTACATCATTTTTCCTAACTAATTCTTACTTCAGATGAATAGATCTTGATGTTTGTTGCCATCTTTTAAACAAAATACTGAAATAATTGAAGTTTTCATTCATTAAGGGACAAACAAACTAGGTATAAGTCATCTCATTACAAGAAATAAAGCTATGCATGTGCTTGAAGTTGGGTTCTAAAGTCGTCTCCTGAATGGGAGATTTAAATCACCACATATTTACTTTCTGTGTTTGTTACATTCAAACACAACAAAATAAACTGCCTATCTTGCACAGTGCCTGTAAAATAGACAAATTCCATCCTGCAGAGGTTTCCTAGGAAACCAGGGAAGGCTCAAAGAAACAGAGAACAGCTGGAAAAAGGGAAAAAAAACAACCAACCCACAACCCAAAAAAAAACCCAAACCCCCAAAGAACTAAGTGTTCCATATCCTCAAATTTAAAAGCAATAGAAGGATATCACTAATAAAATCTGAAAGGGCCCTTCCAACCCAGGCAATTCTGTGATTCTATAAGAATAAGGGCAGTGCAATTCACACTGGTTGGCCCCAGCATTCCTCAAAAGGGCAAACATGCACAGCCTGAAGAGATCAAGATTTAACTCCTCTCTTCATTTTCCTACCCTGCCCCTCAAAAACTAAAAAAAAACTAAAAAAACCTCAAAAAACTAAAAAAAAAAAAAAAAAAACTCAAAAAACTAAAAAAAAAAAAAAAAAAAACACCAACCAAAAAAACCCACCAAACCCAAAAAGTGTGATACAATATAGTAACACTGCAAAGTTTTGGTCTGTACAGTAAGAGATAGGCCGACCCCACAGAGAGCTGTGCTTACTGAAACCTTGCAGCAAGCAACAGTTTATGTGATTCACTGTCTGGAGATTTTTTTTGTGATTCCTTTGCTGAGGAGACAGATTCCGCTTCTGAAACTAGTCATCTATTCAACATGAAAATCCATGCAATACAAGAAATATATTATTAGCACGATGACTCAGTATGTATATTACAGTAGTACCCTAAGGCTCCATTTGAGATCAAGGATGCTTTGTGCTCTGCGCTGCACAAATTCACAGGAAGGTCCCACACTTTACAGTAACAACATAAAATCAAAGCATGCCCAAGCTACTCAGTCTCAGCATCCAGGTTTAGATAAAATCTTCTATATCACTAAAGCAAACATTTCAACCATTAAAAAAAAAAAAAAGGAAAGCAGGGAAAGGACAATTGGACAATTTGTCTAACCTCAGTCCTAATTTTTAAAGTAGGTTTCCAGCAGTCTGACAGTCATTAGTATAATTACAATTCAGCCATGCTGTCCTGTTGGCTCCTCTTTCCCCACACGGCTCCATTTTCCATGTTCTGCTTTGCTTGTCGCCAGGCTTGATGCCTCTTACATCAGGTTCTTCCCTTGCTTTGTTGCCAATGCATGTTCCAGTATTTTCTGACTTTTGCCAAAGCAAGCATTTTAACATCTGGAAATCATCCTCCATTACTTTCACCAGCAAGATGCATCTGCCTTGCAATGTAGTTCCCATAGAGCGAGAATATCTGATTTCCTAAGACATCACACTATTTTTTTTATATATATACATATATATATATATATATATATAAAATGCACTACATATATTTAACACACTATATATATTATACTATTCTAAAATTTAACATGCAGTAAGTTACAAACACACATTAATTTCTTTTAAAAATTTAAGCATATATACAGGTAAGTTTACATCCCAAAACATTCCTGATTGGAAAGAGTTCTAAATTACAGATATTTAAAATAAATAAAGGGCAATACATTACATTCAGAATTGTGTTCTTTTCCTAGTGCATGCAATTTGAAATTGAAATATATTATTTTCAATATATTTTTATTTTTTCAAAGATTTGCTGGAAAAAGCAAAACAAAACAAAGCCTTTAATGGACAAAAAGAGATTTCAGATGTAAAACTGGGAGTCTTTTGTATGACGTGCCTGCAGATGACATCAAAGTGCTATAATTTGAATACTGGGTCTATGAAAGTCTTAAGCACATCTTCAGAAGTCGTTGCTACGTGCATTCCCCTTCACTACTCAGGCAATTCAAGCTGGTTTTAAAGGTTCAGTTTTATAAAATATAGGGTGGCTAACAAACTAGATGCTGTGTGTTACAACATACCAAGTATGCATAACGCAACAATTCTGTCTTGTCTTGTAAGCCCTTTGTCAAGAATAAAGTTTTAATGCCTCACGTGCCTAAAGAAACACTGCCAAGGCTGATACACAGCATGTGAAAACCTCTTCCGTGTTCTGCAGGAGTTAAAGAAAATACACCTTCAACATCGGAGGTTCTTTAATTCCAGCACGAAGCTAAGAAGCCGATTACCTTTTCTTTTAGAAACAAATAGAATTTCAATGCATGCATTAGGGTGTGTTGGGTTTGGGTTCTTTATAATAAAAGACGACACTCCTGCAATGGAAAATTAGTACAGAGGAAGAGAGATACTACTTTCTGGCTATGGCTCTAAAGGAGTGGAAAATGCGGGCTATTTCCACTCCTTTTCCACAGCCTAAAGTCACGATACGGCAATAATGTCTCAGTTGCACAGAACCAAGGGCTCCTCGAGAGGTAGGAGCCCCACCTCCCACCCAGCACCTCTCTGGAAGTTTCTGCCTCTTTTGCTTCCCTTCATCTTCCTTTCTTAGAGCTTTGGACACAATGAGGATTATTCAGTCTGGCAGGTGTGCACATGGCAAAAACCTTGAAGAAAAGAGATTCAGTGCTCAGAATATCTGTCCTATTCAAGTCTGGGCCCCCTAATTTTCCATTTTAGCTTTTTTTTTTAAATTTTCTTTTTCCATAAATTACCATTTAGGCCAACACTGGACTTCATCACTGAAGGATGAACAAAAGCCTCTTGTCGTTTTCCTCATGCTTTTCTGACTAATGGGTCATGAGAACTATATTTTTCTTTACCAAGTCCCACTATGTGACAAAGACAGCATCCTTAGTTTTAGCCCCCTCTCATCACAGAGCACAACACAAACTCTGTAATTCTTATCATCACTCCAGCCTACACTTTTCTAAGATAATTCTCCTCTTTGTATATCTTACCCAAATTTTTAGACAGATGGCAAGTATTTCGTTCCCCACTATCATCTGTGAATTTCATTAACATCCTGTTTCTTTCCTGATCTGGATTACAGAAAAAACACCTGTGAAACCATGGGATTTCATCCACAATTAAAGATAAATAAATCTACATACTTGATTAAGAGTAATGTAATTTTCCCACCGCTCAAAACAGCAACAGTCAAGCCAATACTAACTTTAAGAATTCATAAGACAGCGAACGAAATGCTTTACTAGCAGTCAAATGTTTTTACATCAACACAGCATAAAGCCATCAAGTAGTAAGCAGCCTTCTAAAATTATCGGTGGGGGAGTCTACAGTGTCTTTCCCTGTAACAACAGCCATGTAAATTATAATTCTACAGTACACACACTGAATGAGGCTAAAGTTCTCTCTTAGCGGACACAGAGATCCTACAGTACCATCTGCAAGCCTGACCCCTAAAATATTTTGAAAGATCTGTTCATATCTCCAAAGACCTGAAGTCTAATAGATTTCCAAGCTTGAGGAATAAATGATGAATTTTCCAGAGCTGTAATAAATGACCTTTCCTTGTAGAAATAATACCTGACATCAAAAGACACCTTCAGCCAGACTAGTATCAGCAGTCACGCTGCTAGGCAACATTAAGCCAGGACAACCCCAGAAGCACAACATGGTTTGCTAGCTGGAGCCCTCAGTGGTTAATCTCCATTTTAGTTGATTTAGTTGGCAGGTCTCTCTGGGCCTCGTCACAGCTACGACAGAGAATGCTCTTCTTTCTTGACCTTGACTCCTTGTGCAAAGCATCACTACCACTGGGACTATGACACACATGAAGGCAAGTGACATTAAAGTATATTCTCATTTTCTGATGAGAAGAGGAATTTCAGGAAACCTCCAGGTGTCTTAAAGGAGACTCATCATTAATGTAAATGAGAAAGCCAAAGATAGATCATACTTCATTAAAAAAGGAATACATATTTATTGATTACATCATTTGTCAACAATAATCATAATTCAGTGAAACTTGATTTCCCTAAAATAGCACTAATGGCATAAAGATGGCTAAATTGTCCCTATGCCTAATAAACCTAATCATATATCCTAGTCTAAAGGAAGTTCCTCTTGCCAGTGAGATTTCATCTCAACAACGTACCATGGGATGCTGTTACTCAGCCACTGAACACGAGGTTCAGTACTTGTAAAACTTAGGGCACTGCAGCTGAGGGAAAGAACCGCTTTAAGACAGACAGAAAGTGAGACAAAAAATATTATCATAGGATGGCAATCACTGCAGTATTACATCACATTTTCATTACATCAAAAGATTTGGTAGAACCTGGTAAAGAAAATGTTTAAGGAAAGCTGAGTGGAAAACAGGCAAGCAAGCATGGTTTCTGTTCGCTGTTTCTGCTTTAATTTTTCCCTTTAATATTTTTCTTTTGGCCTATTGGGATATTTAACATGACAAGAGACACGAGACCTCGAATTGGTAAGTGATTAAAAAAAAAAAAACTTAAAAAAAAATCAATCAAGGTCTTCTGTGATCTCTGGAAGAGAGGACTGCTGTAAATAAAACTCTCAGCACTAACTCTGAGGCCACCTGTATTATAATAGAGCTACACAGGGACAGGTGACAGGAGCTCTCTGCAAATGAGGACCAGTTTCTTCCTGGCTTTTAGCCTGTATTTTCGCTACCGTTTTAACGTGCACTTGGGCCAGGACAGACTCATGATGATACCTTTTCTCTCCCTTAATCTCTTCCTGCACTACGCTGTCATTGTGCCTTTAAACCTTCACTTCAGATGGCCAGCTTGCTGAAGGATGCTGGCAAGCATTTCATGGCCAAAGAGTATTTGGAGAAGATATTGTATGGACCTTCTGAGCCAGGCATCTACCGCACAGCAGGGAACAGGCCTCAGTGCAACAGTTTACTCTTCTGTTCCTACTCTAAATGAGTTCATGTCCAAATCTCTGAATTCCTGCCAGCAGTATCAGAGTAACTGCTTGTGTTTCTATTCAGCCACATTATCCAAAGAACAGGGGCACAGAGATTCAAATTAATTATTTAGCCCTCCCATGCTACCGTTACATAGTCCAAAGGCTGTAAATGAAAACTAGTGGAGACACAAAACACTGTGGACATTTTTCAGTATAAAACCAACTCCGTTATATCATTCTCCCAACTGTACTATGTACACAAAATTGGAAAAAAAAAAAAACAACTTCTCCAAAACTCCAGTCAAGTTTCAGCTGACAGCAGCATGGCCAAGAAACAACCGTAGACCAGCTCTCCAAAGACAAGACCTATCTTCAGCAGCTAATAACAAGGGAATCCCAAGGGTCTGCATGAATAGAGGTTCCCCGTACAGAGAGCATCCCACCGCTGGCCCTCTGACAATCATTCTTAGTCTTCATGCTTATGTAACACATGACCCTTCCGCAGCAAATGCGGGTGGGATCGTGGAATAATGGAATTGTTTCTCACTACAAGAATAAAAGACAGCACAGCAGGCTATGAAAAATGTACGTTGCTTACTCAGAAAAGATAATTGTAAGTAACAGTTTGGATATTTTAATTGCCACAGCACAGAGGGCTTATCAGCATCCAAAGCTTCCTGCGTGCTATTGTTTTCATAACCATAAATCAACCTATAAAACAAGAATTTATATGAACAAATTGTTGCGTCTCTTCCTATAGACAGTATCACTGTTTTGTCCTTTCTGGTAGTTCTGGTATCCTCTGGTTGTTGAAGAGCACTAACTCTTCAAATTTCTCAGAATTTAAGTCAGGAAAAGCATAAGCCATAGAATATAATCTGTGAGAAAAACTGTGGAGAAAAGGTACGCTTTGGACACACCTAATGTATTGATTCCATTAAAGATGCAAACAGTACACAGTATGACCTCTGAGGTACCTCTCATCTTCAAACCGTTACGTGACTGATAAACCATTTTTCTCCAGCTTGAAAGTACTTGATTTCTTAAATAACCGAAGAACGCTTACTTTACACTACTGAAAGAAACACATTTTCTTCATTCCCTTCTCATTACGCTTTGAATTAATGCATCAGACATTCCAGTTCAAATTATACCTCACTTTCTACACGTGACAGTCTCACCAAGGCTTTCGAAGGGCCGTTTAACAAGGTGGGTCTGTTCAGTTTGAGATTTTAGGCAGCAAGCACAACAATCTTTCCTCGTGCTCTGAAAGTTCAAACTCCAAGAAGTCTTTGTCAAAAACTGAAATTCCAAGTTAATCTGATTAATTTATTCATTTTACACTAAAGCATACTTGGTTTTGCCCTGTGCATTAGATTAAGAATAGGTTCTTTTTTCTATGAAATAAATTGAAGTGCAAGCCAAGTCTCTCTTTGCTGACCCAACTGAGAATCCACTGGATTGGCACTTTGATTTATTCTTTCTGAGAAGAACTTTTGAGAAAAAAAATTTATATCATTAGGACCTTACACACAAAAATGTGCAGGGTCACAAACACAGACACGGGTGAAACAATCACTGTACATATAAGGATAGATCACATGCCTCCAGTTGGAATTCCGACTATTTTTTATTATTACTTTATTATTTTTTGGCACTCAGTTCATTGCCTTTCTCTGAATATGGAAAAATAGTTGCACACAGGCCATGAACATCTGCTTAGTTTTTTTGAAGGATCATAGTGTTGCATGAAGATCTGCCTTCAGAGTTTCTGCTTCCCCACACGTACGCACAAGAATCCCTGTGTTTCTTTTGTCACAAAGCACCAAAACCCAAGTAATGTGGTGAGTTGACGAGTTCTAACTACAGAAAAATCATATAACTTCCAGTTAACTCAGACAGAAATAGTAAATACTACTTAAAAAAACAGATGCTGTTCCTAAGCAGGGTTTTCCTAGGTAGGTTTATAACAAATTGAGGGGTTTGGTGGACATTTTTTTCTGAAAACTTCTAAAGAGTTAACAAATTGAAAAAGGCTTACTCATATGTTAATATACATTATTGTTAAACATCACCAATCCTGAACTGTTTTACATGAACAAATCAACCTGATAGAATGTTATCATATTGAAATAAATTGCAAAGATGAAAGGACTTCACCAAGGAATGAAGCGTGAGCGTTCCAAAACGTGAATGAGAGCATGAAATGACCATTTGGTTTCTATGGCAATAATCTATATTTGTAAACACCGTGGCAAAAAAATGCCTGCACTAACCACAGCACACAATTATTCTTCAACCACCAAGTATTTTCTAAAAAAAACAAGCTAATGTGGATAGCTTAACGTGACATTCAATTTTATGTATTCCATAATTTTGAGCAAAAGTTTACTCAGTCTGAGCAGGAGGAATCTTCTGGAGGACTCTTCTAGTGGAAATTTCTGTGTAGAATCTCCTTCCCACACTTTTACAGGCAGGGGAGCCAACCACAAATATTCAGAAGTCATGAGCTGGTCCCCAAAGAACTGTGACTTTTTAAAAATAAATATTGGATTCTCATTTTCTGCTTGTTTAGAGCTATAATCACTTCTATTTTCGAGGTATTTGCTATGATTAGACCACAAACATAGATACCTAGGCACACACGTGCACACTTCTTCATTTAGACAGTAGAGATATACATGTATAAGTGAATTATCTTGGAGTCTGGAACTGTGGAGGAAAAAAAGAAAAAAATCAAGTATCATGAAATCCCCACTAACATTGTGAGAATTAGCAAGACAGATTCCGCCCCCCCCTTTCATATCATTCTCCTTAGGAGTTTTGAGGAATCTCTACAAAGATGAAAGACCCATAAAAACCAAAGAAGCATCAGGCATGAATGCTCAATAATTCTCTTACCTCCTCATAGCTACAGCAGACTTTCCCTTGCCATCATACTCGCCACACCTGTCCCAGTAAGGAGACTATACAACTTAGTAACCTCTTTTCTCCCTAAAGATCACGTCTCTAATATCAGTGAGGGGATAATGGACATATTTAATAGCCTCCATTCAACCAGTTCAGCTGCTTCTGTCTCCATTAAGGCCGCTTCATTCTCCTCTCTCCTTTGCACAATTTCCAGACAAAGTGGAAGACCTCAAGAATTCAAAGAAGTCAACAAGAATCATGAATCCAAATGGCACGACCATTGTTTGGTTTTGCTTGTTCTCACTGTGCAACAAGGCAAATTAGATACTTCTAAATCAATACCAGGGCTCAAGTTGATCCCAGCTGCAGTAGGGCTGACACCACGAGAGTGGGACAGAGAAGGATAAATCATCACCAAATTCACAGACAAGGTTGTGTTGCAGAAACTGATGAGAACCTGATGACAAGTATAGGATTGCAGTGAGAAATAGGGGAGATGGTGGCAATAGACCATGCCCACATGGAATTTGTGCAGACAAATCCTCTTGAAAGAGGCGATTCCCACAATTTCAAACTCTGATTCAAGTTTACCGAGAGATTTTTCCACTGAGGTTGCGTTTCTAGTTTTCTTAAATAACTTTTTTGAAGAAAGCAATCACATTTACACTCACAAGTGGGTGGGAAAAGATCGCTGAAGCATGCGCTGCTTCTGCTAGTAGCTTCCTCTATCCTGAGTCCTAAGGAAAGAGGAAAGATTATACCTGCATCAATGGTTCAGGGCTTACGAGTATTCAGTGCTTAAACAGCACATAACTTCAGCCATCTTCTGGGCACTTTTTGGCCCTACTGCGTTTCTGAACTAATCTAGGCCACCACACAGAAATTGAAACCAGGATCTTTCAGTCTTTCTAGGATTTTGCAGTGCTGACTTTATTCCTAAGTAACTTTTAAACAGACACATTTAGACAGCAAGTCTCAAAATGACCAGTTTTGCTGCACTACATTTGAAAGTGTCTAGTTTTCACGTGCATTTTAAGCGTGTGTGTGCTATATAGCACTACCAGCCAAGTGTTCTTGAGCAAAACAGATCAACCTGCAATGGTTCCAAAAGAAAAAAATATGCATATAGAAACTGGCATTACTTAAAAGCACAGCAACACTAAGTGCCAAAAAAAAAAATTGTTAAGCAGTCTTCTGATTTAAAGAAGTATAGCAGTTCATTTATTAAAAAAAAAAAAGTAAACCATTTTGCCTGCTTCATTATATTAAACTTAGCTATCAGTATCACTCACTCATTGGGATAAGTTCTGTAACATACTTCTGCAAAAGCTGTTTCTTTCTTTCATTGTGGTTGAGGTTGACAACTAGTATTATTGAATCCTCCTCATTTTTTCTAGGATTGGCATGAAAAAAGACTGCTAAAAGCTTTACATACTTTCTGAAAGCATGATAGTCTTTTTCCAATCTAAGCTTCCTGAAGTGCCTTCCTTGCTTCTCCAGATACCTCCAATATTTGTTTACCATAGCACCTATATTCAGGTGACACATTTGACCAACTCAATGAGGAGAAGTGAAGCAGCTGTGCAGACAGAAACACCTGCAGTACAACCCAGCGTACACTGATCTTCGACCTCTGCACAAGTAAGTACTAAAACCAAGACAAAGTACAGGCAAAAACCTCCCCATTCTGCAGCATTTGTGGGCTTCAGTCAGGAACTAAATCAAAACTGAAAACCCCTTGTTTATGCAATTAAACCAGAACAACGTGTAGGATGTACACCCCCCCCACCCCCCCTTCTTCCTCACACCACACGCAAATAGCTTTGGGGGCATTTGTTTTTATTTTTAATATAACAAACATTGGAGAAGCAACTTCCTCATATGTATGGTAGACAAAAGCTATTACATTCTCAAACAGGAAAATAAGTAAGTGAAGAAAGTGCAACCAGATGTCACTAATTTATTACAATGTATTTTGCTCTCTGACTTGCCCCATACCTCTGAGTTTCCTCAGCCATCAGAGTACGGGAAGCCCATCCCAGAAGGTGTTGCTACAGTACTTGCTCATCCCATAAATTCCATAATAGCAAGAAACTAATAAATGACACTTAATAACCCCACAAAAATCTCACATAAAAGTTGCCTTAAAAAAAAAAAAAAGAAGCTATCATTTTTACTAAATAGGTACCGAAAAATGAAGCCAGTATTTTCACAAGGGTTTTATTTGTTATTGTATGTATCTGAAAATGTATACTATATGTCTCCCTTTATGACAAGTCTATGAATTATACTTCCGAGATTATACAAAGTGCCCCCTCTACGGGACTTTTTACACAGCTGTGCACAGTCAGGAGAGTCTCGTTTTGCTCTACAGAGCAAAAGTTTCCAAGCTATTCCACTGGTTTATCCATCAGGCTTTGACTCCTCCTCACTTGTGCAATGCAGCGTATTACCAGAGAAGTTCGGTTATAAGAAAAATCGAACTCTCGAAAACACGCGGTAAAATAATTGCAAACCGTACGGTAGGGTAACGCACTAGTGCCTTTGTGGGGCGTTATTTGGAAAAGAAGCCGCCGTTACGACATGAGAAGCCTAGGAAGTACGTTCGGGAGCACAATAGCTACAGACTGTCCCACCACAGCCAGGCTGCTCACATTTCAGGAAACCAACACACAGCCCGACATCCACCCAGACCGATGAAAGAGAGCAACCGCTACGCCTTCTCCCCGCCATCAGTCTCCCTCTCTTGCAGGCATTGAAACGATATTAAAGAAAAACGGGCATAAAGCAGCCTAAGAAAGTTCAGGTTACGCGGGTCAGGTACGCAGCTTGCCAGCCCTCCTGCCTTCAGAGGGCTCGCTGCAAACCGCCGCTGCTCCGCTAAGCAAGCCCCGGGGGGGGAGGGAGGGAAACGGGGCGAGGGGAAGGCGGGGTGGCATCGCCGCCTGCCCCGGGGGATCAGACACTCCAGCAAGGGCCAGGGGAGGAAGGAGATGGAGAAGGAAAGAAAGGAGGAGGGAAAGAAAAAGGAGGGGGATAAAAGATAAAAAAAGAAGAAAAAAAAAAAATCCATGTTTCTCTATTTCTCTAAAACAAAGAATGTGAGAAAGCAGATGTAGTCCAGCGCAAGCGACTCCGCCCTGCCGGGCTGGTGTGTTTACTTCTCCCAGCCCGGCTGCCCGGCTGCTCGCCAGCCCCCAGCCCGCCTTCGGCCCCGTCCCGAGCACTTTCTTTTGTTGAAAACTTCTCGGTGGCCGCAGCCCCGCCGGGCAGCGGGGCTCAGCCCCAGCACTCCACGGCAGCACTCGGCGTGCCATCATCATCATCATTCATCATCATTCATCCATCCATCCATCCATCCATCCACCCTTCCTCCCACTCCGCAGCCAGCACCGCAAAACCCCGGCTTTAAAAGCCTCCCTCTGTCTTCTGCTCAGAAGCCCAAAGCGCAAACCTCGCTGTCCCCTTTCTCAGTATATTAGAGCAAAAGTCTCGTTACTCCTGTACCCCAGAGGTTTTCCATTCCACTTATTAGCCAGATCACACGATAAGCACACTGCATGCAAAGAGGGAGGATTATTGTACTTTTTTTAGAGGGAGAGAAACTCACCACCGTCATATTCTTCCTCTTCTTGCGCATTTATGGTTACAAATTGCCCGAATAAAGCCGCAAGGATGAAAAAAGTTCTTGTTTGTACCCAGATTGCCATCATGCCTAGATATTAGACATGTATCCTCCTGGGCGGCAGAAAGTGCAGAAACGTAAGGTTATTTTAGTACCATGAAGCCAGCTGGGGAGTCTTTCTGCCTTTCAGCATCAGTTCCAGGACAAAGTCTGCCAGCCCTTTTTTTCAGCACCAGCCCCAGCGCAGTCTGCAAACACTCCTTTCAGGGGATGCAGCTTTAAATAGGAAGAATGCTGCCTCCACTTCTCTTCCTGCCCCTTTTCAGCTCGTTCAGGCTCCTAATCATCCACTCCCCGCCAAGCAACAGTCTGATTGATGGTAAATAACCGAATCAGAGCTGCCTTCACTCTTCCTTGAACTTTTCTCTGTACGAGTACACTTGCGGGATGTTTTCCTGCTGCTGTGCAGTGCATGTGCCATGTCAGGACCATTTATTAAGAAAGCAAAGCATAGCTCTGTAAGAAGCTGTCAGGAAGAGAAAGCTCTGCCTTTAACACACCCAGCCCACGCTTCCTGGGAATGGAGGGTATAGCCCCATTTGGAGCTGATTCCCTTATTAGGAACTTGATCCCTTCCAGCTTGCTGAGAGGAGGATTTCCTCCTTTCCCTTGATAACTGTTCCCCTGCCTTGCTGTAGCTACGCTATCAAACGCTGCTCCAGTCCCTTGAGAGGAGCCACAGAACTACCAAGACAGCTTGTTTCAGGGACCTTTAAAAAACTGCCTTTCCCCCCAAAAGGGAATAATCTTTCTCAATTTTTTTTTTTTTTTTTTTTAAATAATCTTTCCTCAAATGCTTAGTGTGCTCTATATTTACCGTCCTGCCAGTTGGGAAGACTATTGCAAATCTCTGGAAGATGCTCTACACTTCTAACACCACAATGACAACGCAAATTCTTTGAAGCTTTCCACCTCTGTTCCCTGTCAACTGGAAACTTACCTAAGCCCCAGCCTAGTATTTAGCCCTTAACAATGCACCTTATTTAGCATTCTAGCGTGGGCACTAAGTAAATCTCCCTTTTGTGGATCACTTGCAACTGGGAGTAGGATGTTAGATTTTTTTCTTCCCACAGTATTTATGGTCTGCAGAGCTCCATCACTAATCCCCCCATTTGCTAAGAATTGGGGTCGCCCGTACCTGCTGCAGGGAAAATGCATGTTCATCTGTTGGGATGTTTTCTATCTTTAGCCATTTCAGCTTGCGAACAATGCCATTTGAAGTGGGTACGGTGAGAAGTAAACCTCTCCACCTGGATTTGTGCAGGTTGGCAACACTAGCCCACTCGGGTTATCAGAGCACGATTTAGCGCTTCTCGGCGGTGCAGCATCCTAAAGCCTGTGAAGTTTTCTTCTGCCTCTTCAAAAGAGCAGCATGCCCAGAAAAGGAAAGGTAACCCAAAAAATGGTACAGCACTGCAATGCTACATCATACCTACTCCAGTATCAAACCCAGAGATTAACATAAAAATATGGTGAAAGAGAACAAAATCAAATTTCCCTGCTCTCTTGCACCATAGCAGTCTTAAACCTGTATAGGGTTTCACTGCAGGAGCGTAATATCCCCCAGTCCCTGTTGCTCAAGAGTTCTAGCTATGAGAAAGAATAGAAAAATTGAAGCTGTGCAAGCTGCTGCAATTTTATCTTGAAACGCAATCATAATCATTGGTAAGTATCAGTTGAGAAGCTCAGAACTGAAAAAACAAAAGTTAACATTTGTTAACCTGCCCAGTCACAGGTGAAATTCCGACTTGACAGGTTCGTGAGTAGTTGCGCTGGCTTGCTAAGTCTTAAAAGTCATGTGTTTTAGATGTCATACTTCAACAGAACCCCAGGAAATCTCCCTTGGATAGTGAGGTTACGTGATGCTGGTTAGAAACATCAGATGCTTTAGATGATATGTCTGCTTTAGAACCAGGTCTGACCTTTGCCATTTGCACTGTTCTATACGCACATTAGTTGTGAGAGAGCAGCAAACAAGAAAGCTTGCAGCCATAAGCTGCCGCACTGCCCTTGCTAACTCATCACGTGAAATTACACAATGCAAAATCACTATATACATTAGGAAAGGTAAATAACACATTTTAAAAACCACATTACACAAGGTTTCCCACAGTTGGAGGTAACCTGTCACTTACTTACAGTATTAAGTACAGAAATATTAATATTTATCATTTGAGAGGAGAAAGGCTGAGAATATGGACAGGGTTTTGAAAAGCGTCCTGTGCTCATTGATGAAAAACAACTACGGCCGACAGACATGTAGGTGTTTCTGAACTCTATGCTACAAACTGGAGGGGATTTATGTGAAATTTCTTATAATAAAGCTGACAACTGCTCAGAGAACTCGCAGCTGAAAGTCCTCCCCACAGGCTGGGGTAAGCTACGATGAAACCACAGGGCATTCAGACTCTACCACAGAATCACAGAAATGGCCACATGCTGGTAAAACTTGCCTTTATAGTTGCTAACTCTGTGCTTAAAATTAGCTAACAAGTTCTCACGCTTACTTCCTCAAGTCTTAAGTCTGCAACAGGTTGGTAAATTCCTAGCGTATTCACAGCAAGAATGAGCCTTACCATCATTGTATCTTATATCTCTGAGAAAAATACCAGAACAAGAACAGTATTGAATTGTGGTGACTTTTTTTTTCCCCAATAGCTCATTAAGAAAAAAAAAAATCAGAAGGATCCCTTTTACCATTTCCATTGAAACTGTTTTCTGAGGAGTCGTAGAGATTTTCAAAGGAACCTTCTGCCGTTTCAAGCCTAGTCTTTCCTTTGGAAAGATTCCTACGGCAATATCTAAAAGTTGCCCTTCAAATATATTTCTGCCTTAGACTCACCAACAAATTATGCCACATAACCAAAACGGATGAACAACAGAGACCAGAAAAGGATGTAAACTGCTTAGAGAATCAATCCCCTTATGCCTCCTTATAAATGCTTCCTTTCACCATGGATGTGCATTCAAAGAAGTTTTCCATTTTATTACAAGCATTGTAATTAGTCATTAAGTATATCACTTTTCATTTAAACAATTTCACTTCTAGGCCTAAGCTATTTGATTGCATCCCATTGGATACGAGTGAGAGAAAATCTTTAGTAAGAACCACTGCAAACAGAGTCAGACTGAGCAATTAAGAGTGGGCAGATAAATAATTCCAAGTATGCTCAGTGTCACCTCCCCCTCCTCCTCTCAATATGGGAGAGACCAACGTTGCATAGAATAATATTGTATATTTATGCAGCGACTTCTCTCCAACCGTTTTTCACTTTTTTCATCGTTTTTAGGATTCTGTAAGAACAGAGGAATGTGGAATTCAGCAAACTAGCCTAAGGTCATACATTCAGAAGCAGTAAAGCCAGATACAGAGTTTTGGAGCTCATTTCTCTCCCGTGCCAAGGAAAACTTATACAAGATGAAAATTCCTTGGGAGAAGAATCCAGGGCCCTGACTCCTGGAGCCAATTCCCTTCCAATGCACCTTCAATCTATTCATTGTTATTCATTAAGCTTACAGTATGTAATGGACCTGAATTTAGTAGATAGAGCCACTGCAGGAGTGGTAAGACTGAATACTCTCCTCTTTCTCTAGTCCAGCTCAGTAGAGCAATAGATCTGGAAACACAAAACCACTCTCTTTCTACTGGCAGGAGATCCTTTGAAATTGGTAGTCTCAGATACCAATTTGTGGCTGATTTCTGACTCCCAAGATGAAAAAGTCATGACATGATTGAGAGATCACTTTCTAATGGGTTCATGCTTCACACGGGAGCAACCAGACGCTTCCAAGTTTGAAGGATCTTTACATCAAATAAAGGCAAACAGCAAAACAAGACCAAAATCTTCACACAAAAGCAGTGTGTGAGCCTTTACAATACGCTTTAAAAAGTCTTCATGAAACAAAAGCTGTCCCCAAAGCTAGGACAATTGTAGAAATGTCAAAATACAGTACTTTGAAAAAATATAACTAAGTACTCCCTAATATCTCGTCTGTTGATCTCCATTCCTATGTTTTAGCCATTAAGTGGGGACTGTATGTTATGTGACCTAAAAATCACATGTGAAGTTCAAAGTTACTCGAAATTCAAAGAGCATTTGGAGTGACAGATGAAGCTAGGGAATACTATTAGGTAATTGTGAGGACTCAGAAATATATTAAAACAAAATTCACAGGCTTACACCTTTCGAAATCTCCAAGTTGGGCCAGAAAATATAGTTACTAGCTTAGGATACTTCCGAGCGTGCATGCATATGAATCATTAAAATTCCAATATCCATGAGGGTCTCTCTTCAATAGACTTTAAAGACCTTTCACACTGTTACATACAGTGTGACAGTGCTCCTCTTTTAAATTAATTTGTACCAAGCTGACAAAAAATGCCTCCATATAAATGACCAAGCTATCTGGTACAAATAAGACACTGGACCGGTCTTTTGTCAGCAATAGGAAATCAGTGGAATCATGGAAATTGATAAGAAGCTCTACTTGAATTCTGAAAGCATCTTTTCAAAATTGAGCAAGATTTTCAAAAGCAGTGCGGTTTCACCAAAGTGAGCTTAAGTCAATCTGAGAGTTGCTGTCAAATTTTATGTAGGCATATAATCCATGCTAAGTGCTGTTTGAAATTTCTACCTCGTAAGAAGTTCTTCAGTCACACATTTAGCTTAAAAAAAAAAAAGGCAGCAAAGTGACATACCACATTTTTAACTCACAAGAATATACTCCATATAAAACGTTTTATTTTTTAGAATTAACCATCAAAATGAACATGACTGAAATAATATGAGAGAAAAATAGTTTATTTTCTTTGGAGTGTGTTCACTTTGCACTTTTAAGACCCCTTACTGCACAAGGAATCAGTTTTCATGATTTACACAGGTCTTTCATGTAGTAAAAGAACAGAAAATTCTGTTATTTAAAATAAGAAACTAATAGGAAACTACAGAAATTAGCAAGAATATAAGCAGAGAAACATGATACTACTTTTAAATCAGATCTTTAAATGGACTAGATTCCAAACTGCATCACCTCAAAATCCTAATCTTCCTGCTGAGAAATCCACCAAAAAACTAGTATCAGCTAGAGATTTAAACAATGCTGCATCAGTGATGTTACTGCCCGTTTGCAGGAGAATATTCACATTCCTTTGGGTAGGAAGGTTTAATAAACGAATCTAAGTCATTATAGAGAAGAGAGAGGAAATACATGTTTCTTGGTTACTTTCAAACTTTGTAATGTTGTTTCAGTTAGTTTTAATTTGGGGAAGTAGGATGATACTTTGCTTTTAAACTGCTAGTGTGGGGTCTTGGATTATGTCAGTCACCCTAAATCTGCTTTTGCTATGGGCAATTCCAAACCCAATAAGCTCAGTAAGGTTATTAGTACTGGCAGCCTTTCCTTCAGAATTAAATTAAACTCAACATTATTCTAAGCAAAAAATCAGGAATAATTAGGGCAAGTCTTGCATGAAGTCCTTTCATAAATTATACTTGTTCTTTACCCAGAACAGGGAAAAGAGCATCATTATTTCATTGTTCATTACAAATCCATTGTCAAGCTAGTTTTCATCTGCCTAAGAACTTAAACTGATTAAATGAAAACATAAAAGGGTCACAGCAAGCTACTCATTTAAATGGCAAGGCCAAATTCTAATCTGTAATGCAAATAGGCCCAAACTGATGATAGGCCTCCGCTTTTTTTTCTTTTTTTAAATATTAAATTCCTTTACCTTGGGACCTCAAGACAGTTTACTTTGTACTTTTTCATTGACTGAAGATCCGTGCAAAAGTAGAGTTAAAGTCCTATCCAACAAGCGGATTCACATCTCCGATCATTTTTCTGACCAAGGGAATCAGTCAAATCAATGGGACTGTAAACAGAACTTGGCTGAAAGTTCATTTTCAGCCCTCGCCTCTTTCAGGAATAGGTTTGTTATAAGCTGTGTTGAGGCTCAGGGTTACTTAATCACCACCTCAAAGCTTTGCCCACAGTTTTAAAAGAATACTACATTGTTTGTTTTTATACTCATTTCACTGGCATTCCTTTATTTAAGAATGCGTGTCTATGTAGAACTATGTAGAACGATTTCATCTTATTGTCACAGATATCAGACAACTGAACTGTGCTTTAATATGGTCACTGTAGCCCCAAGCACAAAATGACGCCTTTGGTAATTTGTCATTGTGTCCTAGTATAACATACCATGTGTTTAAGAAACAAAATACCGTATCTGTCATTTAGAGTTTAAATTGTGTTAACTAAGAGAATGATTAAAATCTTACGTATTTATTTTATCCATCGCTGACCAATTGTTTTATTTTCCCTAGCATTACAGTTGTTTTGGTTGTTTTTTTTAAAGCATTGTTTTTCAGCCTTGTTGTTAATTCTGTGGAATATCCAAAACTGACAGAGTCATTTACTTGTGACAGGCCTGGGGAATACAGCATTTAAGTCTGTAGCAAAATTCTCACCGATCATAACAAGAATGAGAAGTTCAGGATGCAGTCTTACACACCACATCGCTCCCAAGTTACATCTTATTTCCTAGTAAAAATAAAAACGGTGAAAAAAACCTGTACACGCCATGTGCCAATTAACAGAGCTGGCCTACAGATTTGAATTGAGAATGGCTACAGCAGCAGCAGCACTCGAGGAGGGACTTAAGAATCACCAGGCCACTCACAGTAAATTGTATGTTAAAATTAACCTTAGAGGAAAATATATATATAATGTTCCAAGGAAAGCTAGTTACTGATCAAGCCCTACAGACTAAATTGCCAAGTAAGATAAATCCTAAGGTAACCAAACGTACTGGAATTTGTCTGTTAGCTTAAACATGAGAGTTTTTCAGCAGTTGCTCTGGGCCTCAGCCTGCTGGCTGCCAGGGAGCTATGGGGGAAGCACCCTGGGTGGTCCGCAGAAGGGAGTATCTTGAGCAGATGAGGCACTGTGCAAGCCAAAAGTGGCGATGGGTCCAAGGAGAATTTCCCCCCTCCGGAGGGAAACGCGGGAGGAAAGGGCCACTGAAATAAAGAATACGCCCCATCCCCACCCCAGCCATATTCATCACTACATCCATGTGAAACAAAGTGCCTGTGACTTTACGCACGCTATAAAGTAGGACTGAAGGGATCCATTTACACAGGATATTGTTTCCCATGTAAAAAAACCTTAGCAGATGTTTAGTGAATGTTTCCTATAATGTCATACATTAAATCTACATTTGCCAGAAAATCTCCATTTTTAATCATACTAGTTTTGTCCTGGATAGTCAAAGAGCATTTGATTTTACTTATTTACCCTCCAAAACAGGGAAAGGCCTCAGCTCCAATGACAAAAGGAACTTAGCTTGCTCAGAGCATCTTACCAGAATTGCTCAACTTTTTGTAAGGCAGTCTTCTTGAAATACATTATTTAATATCTTTTCATTAGTATCTTGTAAGAACAAGAAAGAAGAAACAGGTTTTATAATTTTGGGGCAGGCATCCTCGATAACACATCAAAGCAGTAGAGACCACGGTGAAACATCGGCCCTGTTGAAGTTAGCAGCAATAGTTCGGCTACTGAATTCACGTTTTCCCTCACGATGGATGTTTCTACCCCTTTCTAGCAATCTTTTCATCACACTGTTTGATTAACTAAGAAAGTTAATACCTAAACAGGCATCTCTACTTGGAGCATTGAGCATAACACCCTTCCGACAAGTGCTAGTGGCAGCAGCAGTAGTAGTCGCATCCCATCTGTTGTTACTAAAATAAAGAAACTATGGGTCAAACCCTCAGAGCACAAGCACACGTTCTTATTACCTTACCTTATTACCCTGGTCATCTTTTACCATACCATTCTGTCCCTCTTGAGCACTCAAAAGAATGAGAATGTAGAATCGTGCCATTTTTTTGAGGTGAGGAACAAAAGCAGACCAATAAAAGAAAATAACACGTATAACTCATCAGTATATCAGCAACCCTGGCAAGCCGAGTCATAGCTCCTTCAGCTACTTGTAAGCCTTTCTCTTACATGTGCCTCTTGATTTCTTTTGCATTAAGCGCGGTCCTTCTCTGCACACACATAATCTGGAGCACTTCCCCTGACACCCCAGACCAGCTGCACAGGCCAGCGTGACAAACAGTGACGGGCAGCTTGCACTTGTCCCACCATGAGAGGGCTAAAAGAAAATCTTAGATAAACATCTGCCAGGAATAATGGAGACGGGTTTTGTCCCACTTTACAGGACGGGAATAGTCTAGATGATCTTTTTAGATTCTTTCCAGTATTATTTTTCTTCCAGCAGAAAAATGTAATTTATATACTGACTATATTAGCTCTCAAAAGTGAGTCCTCTTCTGGAAAATAGGATCCACTTCTATCAGACAATAAGAACCGATAAATGGAAAACCAGACAATGAATAAAACACAATTTGAAAGCATTTTTAAAAAGTCATGAAAAAGGAAAACTCGTCCTATTTTTAGTATCTTCCTTGTTGACATGGACATTCCATTTCTCTTTCTTGGGAGCAGCAAGGAAAAAACTGTGTCAACATTGACCGAATTACGGATCATTAACAGAAGGAAGGGGAAGAGCAACAACAGCAGAAGGAAGTAATACAGGAAAAGGAGCGAGAAAGGAACCAGCATTTGTGTAAGACAAGGGCATAAGGCTTGAATTTATGCATCACTCTCTCACGAAGCTAATACAAGAAAAATTTTGTCTAAGAGAGCTATAATTCCTGCGCTGTGGGTATCGGTGTCACTATTAGAACTGTAAGCCCAGGACATCAGATAAATGTCAGTAGAGTTCCCTGGTTACTTATGCTACATTCAAGTACAGAATGCAAAACAGATTTATTATGGAGAAGGGTTCATTCTGCCTCCTTGACTTTTCCATTTCCTTTCCATGCTGTCTGCCTTCCAATATTTTATAGCTTTTATGAGCTTTATTGCACTACAATTTGAATAAATGTGTGGAGCACATTTCCCACTGCCTTTAAAGATTAAGTGCTAATTGAAAACATAGTTTACTCAGAAATAATCCATCAAGTTTACATTTAATTTTTGCTGTGAAAAAAAAACGTGGTAACTGAGCCTTTTTAAAAATTTTATTTCAGAACTCTTCATGAGGTAGGCTTATTTTCAAAGCTATGGCCCATCAGCAAGTGGGTTTTCATCTGGTTAATGGCCTGAAATAGATTGTTCAGGGGAATACCTACCCTCTGTAGTCACTGGCATGTTATATTTTGCATCAACTGATTGCTTTCATGGTGTATTTAAGGAAACCTGCCTCTTAGCCTTTTTAAAGAATGATAGCTTAGATGAGCCTCAGATGTTTTATAAAATAGTTATTGATTCTTAAAGATCGTTTTACATTTCCTCAGTAGCAAAACTTATTTGTTTCTCCAAGATACCTATACCCTAAGATTCCCATGGTAGGTAAAAACTTATCAACAGTCTCCTTATATCTTCTGTTAGTTACATCATTCCTGACAGCAGCTAAAATACTTAAACTTGGTGGTACTGCAGCACATAAACACAACTTCACCTTGTAACCCTTTTTTCAATAATGGGTTGGTTTAAAACATATTCAGAGATAAGTGATAGCCACAGTGGGTGACTGGGCTTCTCTTTTTCCCCTCAGATAACAACTGTTTGATACCTGGGAAAGATTCGGAGTTCTTGCTACAAATCAAGGGTTTGTATAAAGGATTCATATTCGAGTACTTTAAAAGTACCATATCATGTCATATATCGGGCTGCATCAAAAGAAGTGTGGCCAGCAGATCCAGAGAGGTGATTCTCCCCCTCTACTCTGCTTTCGTGAGACCCCACCTGGAGTACTGTGTCCAGCTCTGGAACCCCCAGCACAAGAGGGACATGGACCTGTTGGAGCGGGTCCAGAGGAGGGACACGAAGATGATCAAAGGCTGGAGCACCTCTCCTATGAAGACAGGCTGAGAGAGTTGGGGTTGTTCAGCCTGGAGAAGAGAAGGCTCCGGGGAGACCTTATAGCGGCCTTCCAGTACCTAAAGGGGGCCTACAAGAAAGATGGGGAGGGACTCTTTATCAGGGAGTGCAGTGATAGGACGAGGGGCAATGGTTTAAACTACAGCAGGGTAGGTTTAGATCAGACATTAGGAAGAAGTTCTTTACAATGAGGGTGGTGAGACACTGGCCCAGGTTGCCCAGAGAGGTGGTGGAGGCCCCATCCCTGGAGACATTCAAGGCCAGGCTGGATGAGGCTCTGAGCAACCTGATCTAGTTGAAGATGTCCCTGCTTACTGCACGGTGTCGGACTAGATCACCTTTAAAGATCCCTTCCAGTGCAACACAGTCTATATTTCTATGATTCTATACTCTCCTTCACCTCTCCCAGGGCATTCATTTACATTTGCATTAGTTCACCACGCAAATCAAGTCTAAACACTGCTACACACGGCAAAGCCCACACAGACTTAGCTAGGTATAAAAAAGCCCCAGACAAAATGTGGGCAAAACCCACAGATCTCTTTCACCGTGCCTATCTCCATCACCTAACATTTTTTCCATGTGGACCCCCTGACCAAACCTCCAGCCACCTTCAGCACTGTATCCCACAGCAAACTGGTGAGCAGACTCCATCCACCCAAGCCTCCCGCAGCTCAGCAAGAGACACAGCCCTGGCCCTACAGGCTGCTCTGCAGGTGTGCAATAGAAGTTCATATTTTTAACACTTTCTGTGCCCATTTTATTCCCTGTCCACTACTATATAGTTCTAGTTGTCACATTTATTCAAATTCTATTGGACTAAGCTTTATTCACTTAATCCAAGCGCAAACATATCCACAAATACTAAGTACAGGTATGAGTTAATTGCAATTTGCATTTCTTGTAACCATGCTTGTTGATTAGAGACATCTCATATTGTGTTATCATTTTGATTATGGTTTTCCTAACAATCTTTCATGTTACTTTCAAAAGGATTATTTGGCTTTGTTTATTTTAATGTGACCTCACATGATATTGTCTCTTAAATACATTCCCAGTCACATATTTATTAAGAAAAGCAGCCTAAATACTTGATGTTCCACAGATTTTAGGATACCAGGAATTAAATATTTGATTGTAATTGACTATTTTTAAGCTTATATTTAAACATCACTCATAGTGTAGAAAACACAGATGAAAATGCTGTTTCAACTTGTTCATATACTTCCAGCATTCAACAGTGCAGTAATTCTCCCACGAAGAGCAAAGTTTAAATTGCCTGAGTGATACTTTCAAGGAGGATGGAACAGATACTTTTGCTTGGTGTTAATAAAAACTTAACTTTTGCAACTGGAATACAACTTTTAAATATCTGTTATTATTATTTCATATACACTTATAAAACTTGCAATAAAAAATGTGGCAATTCACGTACACTTTTAGTGAAGGTGGAAGAGTTTTCCCGATTGTTGTATCTGCTTCTTGCAACTACATTTAGAATTATACCTAAGAATAAGAGATTGGCATGAAATCCTAGCCCTATTCTACTGAGAATAAAGGAAAGCTTTTAATATAAAATCTTGACCTCACTTATTTGCATTCAAGAAGCCTGTGACAATGTCCCTCAGAAGAGAAAGCAAACACTTACATGTCAGCAGTGAAGTCCTGTCATGAGCTAGACATTGGTCCCAGCCTTATTTTGTAACACTCTCTTAGGAATAGTTGTCAAAACTGTCGCAAGCCCCACTGAAGTCAGTAGGGCTCCATGCAGATGTTGACGCAAGGATGTAGCAAAGTCTTTAAAAGTCACCAGCATTTAGTGAAAAATTCCTAGGGCTTAGACATTCTCCAGGCCTTGTTTAGTTTACTTAATACTTCTTCTCCTTTTCTTTTTTTAGCCTTTTTAAAATCTTAGATTCAGGCTTGTGCACAGGCTGTTCTGAATAATCTTGTAAGAGTACTCTAACATACAGAAAACACAGAGAAGGAGAGGGGAGGGGGGAAAAAAGTTACTCCTAATCTCTCCTCAGTGCCTCAGACTTTTAAGAACACTATTTATACCCTTGTAAAAGAATTTTTTAGACCCTTGAAAAATCCCCTCTCAAACTGTGTGGTAAAGCTGTTTGCAATGAGGGTGGGACCTACCGATCCCAGAGGGCTTGTTGCTCTGAAGCTTCAGTATCAGTGCTAGAAGAAATTCAGCCCGCTGACGTGCTAAAGCGTGTCCTTGAAAACGCCTTCCACCATGGTGGAAGGCGAACAACCTGTGTGCCAACAGTGAAACAAAGAAATAGAGAATCTGTGGACAAAAAATAAGCCAGATGGAGGCTTTTACATTCTCCATAACCACAGACTGAGGCTATGGAACCACAATACGCTGCTGTTATGATAGTCTTGTAATGGCCATTTAAATGTTTGCTGCTAAACCTAAACCAAAGAACTTTAAAAGCCCACCATCTTACATTTAGGCTACAACAGACCGTCAGAAGATCAAGCTGAACTTATACACATAGATGAGAGGAAGTACTTAGGGTGGCGCAAAGACGAATATTTTCTTTGGCAGAGAACAAGTCTGTATAAACAGGAATACAGCTGAATCCAGCACTTCTTACAGGGTTGACAGCATCCGAACTCAAAAAAAGAAAAAAAAAAAGACACTACCCCAAGTTATACTACATAGGAAAGAAAAGAAGAGATACATAATTTAGAATGATTACTTTATTTTCATGAATTTGGATCATTTTCAACATTTTCATTAGCATACTCCTTCAGTGCTTATTGTAATGCTTTTGGAACTATAGTTGTCATGTGTTGTACCCAAAGGACCATTAGTTTTTACAAGAGTGGATGTTTCGGTAAAATCCCTCAATCCATCTAAAGACTGTTTGCAATTGTTTATTTCCAAGCTTTATTTAGTGCCCCATTTTCACAGTCAGAGTCAAGCCTGAAGTGCCCTTTCTGAAACTTAAGTCTCTGATACTTACCAGCCTTCGTGGAAATCATTCTCCACTGTCTGTAAGAGGCATATTCTAAAAATTGTTCTGTCTTTTGTTCACTCACATTTATGCAGGGGCTACTGGAAGGCTTGAATCCTTCCAAGACAAGCGTGGCTTGTCTACCATATTCATCCCTAAACACACAGGTGCCCAGTATTCATCTTGACAAGTGAGCTCTCAATGCTTTTCCTATTGTTATTTGAAAGTAAATTTATCTATATTATTGAGGACAGACATAACTAAAGTTTAATCTTCTTTTGCTTCTTTAGCAAACATTCGTGTTCTACACTAGGCCTATGAAACTTAGTCCTTCTGCGGTTAACTCTGTTGGTCCTGGAATTTTCAAAATTCACTTATTTCCTCCATCTCTGAAAGGAAAATTTATGCCTAAGGCACTTCAGCAGTTTGTCATTTAGCAATCTAGCTCAAAGTTCCCAGTGAATACCTTTTCATACCCTTGTAGTACTGTTGCAGTATTCTTTTAAAAGCAAGCGTACTTTTAAAGTAAGAGCTAGCAAAGGATTCATGTAAATATTACTTTTTCACATTTAAAGTGATGAATGCAGAACTGTGAAATGGGTTGGCATTATAATTATGTGTAGGACAGGTTTAAATAGCAAACTGGAGATTGATATTTTTGTAAGAAAACCAGCTGTGTGCCAGGCTTGGAAAATTCAGTCACTAGTGTTCTAACGAGAAACATAAAATATTTTTAAATCCCACGGTCATCAATGCACCTGTGTAAGTCTCATTAAACTTAATAGACATTACACACAGTTGTTGAGGGCAAAACACCCTCTCCTACAGCTGCAGCTCTTCTTGAATGACTGCTCATTTTCATGGCTTTTTATGACTGTAGGCCAGATTAGATTTGAAAATGGCAAAAAATTTAGTATGTTTCAGGAGACTAACCAACTTTTTTGGCTTTGGGCTCATACGTTAGCTTGAGGCTTAGCTCTGGGTATGAGACATGGAGCTGCAAACAGCTGTGGCTCACAATGTCGCAGCTCCCCCAGTTGTCCACGTGCTGCCGGGGGACAGCGAGGGGCTCGGGCTGGTAGTTAAACGTGGGCCAATTTGCAGGAGGGTGCGTCTGAGTGGCTCAGCCTCGCGCTCTCTGAGCTTTCCCACTTGCTCAGAGAGAGGAGATCTGGGCATGAGCATAGCTGCTCTCCTGTCTGCACCTCGGGATGAAGTCCAGGAAGGGCTCATGTGGCCACATAAGGGATTGGACACAGTCGGTCCCTTGTTTGGCAGATGTTCCTTAGGATTTACTTTTACCTCTTGCTAGCGTTTCAAATGCATCGCTTCAAATTGCTATGAAAGCTGGTAGGGCTTTCATGGCAGGTCAGGGCTAGGACAAGGCCAAGTAGAGAACGAGGGGAACCATGACTAGTTCTTCTGTGCAGCCCTGGGAATTGGTCACGGGCTGATCTCAGACACAGCAGTACATCACTCCTGCAAGGTGCACAAGTGAACTACCAAGGAATCAACAGTCCATCTCCTGATGGTCCACCCTGCTCTACTGCCCTGCCCAACTGCACATCAGACATTACTTATTCAGCCATAATATTCCTGTTCGCATTCCTTCACCACCTGCCCCATCTCACAGCATTTGAACATTTGCCAGAAGTGAGCTATATCATTATTTTTTAAAGGAAATACGTGCTGAATGTGTGGTATTGCTTTTTTATACCATTTATTAACGATATGGTAAAGTTACTTAATATAACCCCAGGTCACGTTAAGTAAAATGCCTAAATTTTCCATCAAAGTGAAACATGCTGACAAAGAGAATTATTTCTGTGAATGAGAGATGTGTTCCATTTTATGATTATGCAGCTGACAGGATCTGTGGGTTATGAGAGTATATGGACAGCTTAGTAACTTTAATGAAGAGCAATTAACATTTGTCTTTTCTCTAGTGAGCAATTTTGTACCGTGTAATAATATTTGGAAAGTCATCACTTGAACAGAAAATTCCATTTCAGAACTTTGTGCCAACTTGTCATTTCTGCAAATGTATAAACTGAATCTTAAGACATTCCGTTTTAACAACATACGAGATGCCAGCAAAGAGATGGTGTGTAGTCACAACGGACCCGCAGCCTGGATTTGCCGCACGCATACCTTGTTTTCTGCTGTGTACCTCCCTTACACCCTCCGCTCTCCATCCGCCCCTTTCCAGCTGTATCAGCGTTCGAGCTTGCAGCAATGGTGGCAGCTAAAAAGAGAGGGAGAAATGCGTCCTGATTTCTGGCTAGTCAGACACCAAGGAGTGCTGCGGTTGCTAAAGGAGGCTGTGTCAGAGAAACACAACTTCCCGACTTTGCCAGGGGGGATTCCTAAGCTGTGTTTTTTATTTCTACAACTAATTCTGTACAAATTACTTCAACTTGTGTTCCATGCCAGATGGTGATGCGTGGTAAAAGACCAGGGAAATAGGAGGACACAGGTTAATGTCCTGGCTAAAAGGGTACTGGATCTGAGCGCAAGGCATCTATGAGCGAACACACAGAAGTAAGATTCCACCTTGGAGGTGTGCAGGAGAAAGGCTAAGGAAAAGAGAGAACGGCGGCATGTGCCTCCCTTGCGAATGGGACTAGCACAGAGCCAAGGCTTACTGCTCCCAAAACGGCTGCCCTGTGCAGGCTGAGTGCAAGCACCCAGCTTAGGACATTCAAAGGTCTGCAAATTCCAAGGAAGACAATTCTGGCTGGGTTAGAAGAGGTGAGAAACATGAAATAAATCACCCTGCTTTAGCATCCCATCTTCTTCAAGGAACCGACGTGCCTCAGGTTTCTCCTTTTCATCAGACAGCCACGCATTCTCCCTTCCCCTTCAGGCCATCCCACAGCAGCCTGCAGTCTCCTCTGCATGGCCCTGCTTCCATGAGTCCCTAACCAAACGCGTGACTCACTTCACAGTGGTGTCCCAAAAGCTGTTTTTATTTCACAGCTTTGTAATTCTCTCTCAGATGTTAATCTATTTGCTCCTCCCTTCTCCTCCTCCTCCCCTTTTCCCATAAGAACTTAAAAGTCTGTTTTCCCAGCAAGGCTTATAAAATAATAAAGCAAGCAAAGAGATTGTGAGCTAAGGCATTTTGGAACCAAAGAAGTGATAACTTTTCAAAAATTAACTTCCTGTGTATTTCTTAAGCAATGCAGCATTAAAAATATTTCTTTCTGTCTCTTAACCAAGTTCCCCAGAAAATACAGTGGGAGGTTGGAAACCCAGCATCGTGCAAAGCAGAATCTCACTTTGCCCTGCACAATAAGGTTACTACAGCTGCACAGTCATCTACTAGGAATCCCTCTTGATGGAGCACAAAAGCTGATGTTTTCTTCACAAATTCCCCACTGGATTTGTAAGTTCTAATAGGAGGTTCATGTGACATGCAGGAGCGCAAGACTGATTTGGGGAATGCTCAAATTTACTTAATAACAGGAGGACTGAAAGAAAGTAATTCCTATGGAACTTTTTGGGTTTTTTAAGAGTACTGAGATTTGATTTAGTTGAATAGAAACTTAATACCATCCTAGACTAGTTATAACTATTCCCAGGTTTTGGCTATAGAAAGTGAAATTACATCAGCAAACCAATCCCTGACGAGTAGGATGAGTCACGCTTCAGTCTGTTTTCACTTAATTAGAATTTTTTCTTTTACCTTTATGGGGCATTTATGGGGTTTAGAAAAAACAACACAGACAACCATTGCAACTGGAAAATTATTAAAAGGCGAAATGTGAAGAGGTTATGACTCACTGGCTAGGTATTCTTGACTTCAAGAAAGCTCTGAGGAAATAATGGTACTTTTTGTCATTTGCAGAAATAACGCCACAAGCCCTGTGAAAGGATGTCCAATATATTTCTCAAATTTAACACATGGGCTACTGCTTGACCAGGAAAGGAATCCTAATTTTTAATTAACCTGGTAGATAAGTGAAAATAAAAAGTGAGAAACAGAGCAAAAATCAGAGAAAAAGCAAACAAGAGAAACAGAAAACTACAGCCTGCTTTCCATTTTTGCAATTGGTTTTTATCACCATCCGGTGAAGAGATAGTCCCAGAGTAAAGCAGTGTGATTTAAAACGCAATGTATTAATAACGGCTAAAAATGAAACTTCACAGCTTTTTCAAGATGTGCAAAAGATAATATAAAAATATTTTTGAAAGCAGACACAGTAATTGCAAACCTGTTGCCTTGATCGTTTGCCTTCAAAAAGGAAAAGTAATCTCATTTTTAAAATTCTACAACTGCCTCCAGATGAACATGCCACTCAGATGCATCGTGTCACCTCAAAGGCTGTGACACAGTGCCTGTTGCTGAATTGAGAGGTTTCCGTGGGTATTTCAAGCAAAGTCAACCAAAGTGACCTGGCATCGAGATTATGTTGCTTAAGTACACGATTATGTACAACTGCCAAAGTTGAAAGAAAACACAATTTATGTGGACAGTCCTTGTGCTTGGTCATGCTCTTTCAAATATATTTTTTAAAAGAGGTCCTATTTCCCTCCAATTTCAGCAGTGTTGAGCAGGTTTTGGGGGTAAAAGAATACTGCATTTGGGGCACAGGACATTTTTACCTTCCCAAATTACTTTTGAAAATATTTGCATACCTGGGCCAGTTCTGTAGCTTGCTTTATAATACCGTGCAATGGTATTTATTCCATGCAATGCTATTCATTCCTTAATTACTTTTAATCCTAATTTTCACGCTTTGGTACCCGTACCTTGGGTCTAGGATAAAAGTATTTCAGCTCCTCCTAATACACATACACAAATCAGTAGAACAGCCTGGAAAATGGGCAAGGATTTCTGTGCATGGCGCTGAGCTGATGCATACTAAAAAGTCCAATTTTCCCAAGCTCAATACTTTTTCCTTGGTTATGTTGTCGTCCTTCCTAAAAGTCTCAACCCCAAGCAGTGAACTGGTTTTCATATACCAGTTTATCACATACCCACACTCTGAAACAAACAGTTAAACAAGCTTGTTAGGACACAGGCAGGGTAAAGGGACGAACACATGTCGGAGTCTATTCTAAGGTGTTGTTTTAGACCAGGAAGGAAGATACTGAAGACAGAAAATCCTGACCAAAACAGAAATCAACGGCAATGGCTTTGTTATGCCAATGGTTTCACCTAATGTTACAGCATATACTCACAAAAAGAGCATACAAACATTTAGCCTCCTAACCAGGATTTCCAATCTGTATGCTTTTTATTTCTATACTGTATTGGTTCAATCTACTCTTACTCCTCCTCCTCTCCTTACTTTCCTCCTGAATTTTCTCTCTCCACAGAGAAATCTCCAAAGTGACTTTGATCACAATTTCCAGAGAAAAGCAGAAAGGGCCACGCTTCACTCCAGAGACCATGATGAGTGGTGAGTGCACAGTGAACGTCAAAGTTTGCTACAAGTGATTTTTTTTTTTTTTNGCAAAAAGGGAAGGGGGCAGGGGGAAGACAAGTCTGAAATGCCTGTCTTGCATCCCCTTTCTCAATACTGCTCTCCTGGAAGGAAAGTATTGCATCAGTAGAGAAAAACACTGAACAAACGTACTGATTTAAATCACACTTCATTCCTTACATTTATATGGTGCCCAGAACTAGTCACTTTACTCACTTATGGGACATTTTCCACACAAAAGCTTTGTCCCAGCAACTTCATGACCTTGAATCCATCCATGTCTGAAAATTCCAAGAACAGTACTGTGTTGTTATCAATCCATGTGGACTACTCAGCTACCTACTTCGCAGTCGAGAAACTCAGACACACGCATTAGCAATATATGTTTCTCTCTTCCCTTGATCCTGATTCAGCTTTGTTAATATAGTGCAGTATCACAAGAAGCCTAATTGAGCCCATAATCTATACTTGATGCTCAGTGTCAGCTTGCTTTCAGTCTCCTCTTTGTATCTAAGTTCTTAATTATCACCCCCACTGCCACATAAATTAAGTTAGCTATTACTATAACCTCAATTAGTTCTTCAGAATGAAGAGCTTTTCCAGAAATAAACAGTTTTACAACCCACTTATCAATAGCCACAATAACATTTGACTTAGATGGAGTCAAGAGATTCTCAGGTTATTGCCAGTGCTGTCCATAACAATCCCCAACCTTTTAAAATTATTTTAAGTACAATGCGGAGAGAGCTTCTAGCATGAGCTAACCTCCAAAAGTCTGAAATTAACTGATTAACAGTAAAACTGAAGCAAAAGGAAGCAATAACTAGGAACTGCATGTAAAAAGCCGCAGACGATATGTTAGAAACCAGTGGAAAAATCCACATTATGGGATGGCATGACAGATCACAACAATCCAGATGGAATATCAGCAATACCTTGACGGAAGCTTGCCAATGTTAACAAATGAGATAACAGTTTCATCAGCTTGCCTGTGTGGAAAACTTCAAATACTTAACTTGAATGATAAATGCAGTTGATAGTCTAGACATTAAGTCAAACCATTACACCAAAAAAACCCCCCACAAACAGGGAAAGCATAAAAGAATGGGCCAGCAGTAGGCAAAATCAGAGCCAAGACTATTCATTACATTAGGTACACTATCATTCATGAACGTGCAAGCTCAAAATGTGTAAAAACAACATTCTTGGGTGACTAGCACTATTGGTTATATGTCTTGAAAAAGAAAAAAAGCCCACATACCATCCTCTGTACCAAAATACACCTACCCTCAACACCGCTCAGGGATCTTATTTTAATTACTTTTCTAATATAGAAGCGATTCACTTTACTTTGAGCTAGTGATGGAAGAAGAGGACTTGGAGCCAGGAAATTCAGCATCCTAACACCATTCCCTGGTAATCAGAAGGTCACAGGCACTAAGGCAGCCATCCTGAGTCAGATGTAAGTAAAAGAATAAGCAGAAAGGTGCAAAATACGAACAAAGAGAAGAGACAAGGAAAAATATGAAATTCATTTGTGTGCCTAAAAACCTCCAGGTGAGCTTATAATATCCCTACTCCCAGAGCAGGAAGGAATGACCAGACTGTTGATCTCTTAGACCCCATCAGTCTGCAGGGGAAAAATGCTATTAATTGCCATTGTGTAGGATACCCACAAATTACAGCCTCCAGGAGAAGGCTGAAGCAGAAAGTAAATTGTTTAGTTCCTTCTACAAGGCAGTGTTTTAGCTGTGGAGTGGTAAAGCTATTACCCAAGACTGTGTCCAAGTCCTGCCAGCTCTGAGATACAAAAATGAAGTGAGCTTTACATAACAATATGAGCAGGTAACTGGGAGCTTATAAGGGCACTTATCACAAGTCTTGAATTAAATGAGACTCCTTGAATAAACTTCTTGGGCATCTTGCGCTTCATCAAACCATCTGGGAACACCTGATGGTGAAATAACTCTCTCCTGCTCCGAAAGGCCAGATCCATCTAACAAATGGGGTTAAGAATGGGAGAGCAGCCGCAGCGCCAGGAGCATGTAGGCTGCTGGCAATGTAGGAGGAGAGCAGTCAAAGTTTCATACACGAAATTTTATAGGTTCGCCTTAAGTATCACACAGTACAAATACAGAGAGTAAAAGCTTCCATGAAAAAAACCAAAAAGTAGTTCCCACATTAATGGTGACACTTCTCATTTCCAGAAAAGACCAAACAGGCAAATGTAAAATTAGCCTTTATTAATGCAAAGCAGAAATATGCAGATCGTGTTAGAAAATTTGTCTGCTTGTTCAAATTTTATTTGAATTCTACAGCCTCTACTTGATAGTTTTTACTACTTCTCTCTGATCACAAGTAACTTTTAATTTCCAGTAATGAATTTACTGACCTTGCGGTAATGATTTATGCAGCATTTCTTGCATTGCCGAGCATCTGTTGTTGCTCTCAGGTGACCAGGGAACCCACACAGGTGGAGGAACTGTATAAAACAAGCAACTTTCTTTTTACTTTGGAAGTCTTCCCACATGTAGCTTCCTGCTATTTTAATGGTTTTCAGTCATTGCAAGTCTAATTGATAGTAAGCAAATCTCTTTCAGGCAGCCTTCAGGTTTACCTCGTTATACTTGGTATCCTAATGTGGAAGAAGAAATGCAATTTAATCGTATCCTTGCCCTTTAAAAATGGTGATGAACGATTCTGCCCTGCCACGGTGATATACGAGGACGTAGCGTGGGCTGCTCTTCCATCAGCATGCCCGACTTAGGTGCAGGATTTCCCAGTGGACACTTTGTTTTTATGTTTGTACATTTGCTAGACGTGTCACCTGAATGGCACATACAATTATATAAAAGCAAGTATGCTAAAGGCATTTCCAGGGAGAGAAATTTATCTGTCCATCATGTGAACACAAAAGGTAGCAACTGTACAATGCTCTTTTCTACACGGTCATTTCATTGAATTTGTGTCCAGCTGTGTGGTTGTGAAATCATTCTGTAAAAACAGACATAATTTCTCTATCTTGAAAAATAGGTAATGGATTTTTAATAACTATTACTTATATTTACTTTTATATTATTTGTTTTATTCTACAAACATTTTTCAAGAGATCATCGTCTTGCTCCCCAGTACTACTATTTAATTGTTCTTAAACAGACGGTCACTTCAATCGGCCTTATTTTTAACCTGGAAAGCCAACTGGGCTTTTCTACAGCTCTGAAGGTTCTGATCTTAAAATGAATATGATTTATACCTATCACTAAGTCATGAAACGACGCTTCCAAGGAAAACTTGGGGTATACAGGCTGGAGCAATCTGATTGTCTGATGGAATTTCTTCCCACCTATGTTTGTAGAAGAGACACCTTTTCACATTTGCAGCCACGCATAATAAAAAGACACAGCCATGCGCCACCTAACAGGAGGCCCTCAATGATCGAATATTCTGCTTCCACAGCAGACAGCAGCTTGATCCTCTGACCATAGCGGAGCAGTTGACAAGAATTCGTGGGACTTAAACCATGTCACTTAAGACATGGTTTGGGGCCAATGCAAACCCGCCTGCTTTCATCCTCAGGAGCGACAGCTGTATTTTCACTTCAGGGAAAGACGAAACTCCCTATTACACTTACTGGTAGATGGGCTGCCAAAAAATTGACCATACAGCTAGTGAGATGTGGAACACCACAAGATAATTAAGTGAATCAGGAATTACTCATCTTCCTTGCTCCTTGTGAAGTATTTTAAAATTCTTTAACCTTCAGCTGTGCATACTAATGTCTGCACAGTTGGCATTTTACTTCAGCAAAGCTGTGGGAGGGAAAGAGACTGTGGTACATTTTTTATGACTGTTCTCACAGACTTTGGACTGGCCATACTAGTTAATTAAAGATGAGTATCTCACAGATCACGTTGGGACACCGAGAAGGATGGAGTTCAAAAGGTGAAAACCATTATTTGTAGTTCCGGCAGCTTTTTCCCAGGAACTAGCTATAAACATTTAAATGTCATTTAAAGTCATTAAATGTAGTAATAAATGGGAACTAAATAAATTGAGATAGAAATCCAAACTTCTGTTAGTTCAGTTATTGGTACAATTCCAGTGCAAGCATCTCTGTGTAATCACAGTACACGGAACAGAGCACTGTTCAGTATCACAACACCAGGATTTTATTTTGGGTTGTCCTGTGGGTTCACTACACTTGGACAAGTCGCTAACTTTATGTCTCAGTTTGCACAGTACTGAGAAAAAAATGATGGCACGTTTTAAAAATCATTGAGTAGATCTTTTGAGGAGTGATCCTTTTTAAAATTTTAAAATCGTTGATATGGAGTACAATTCCCCAAGAAGAATGATAATCAAGTATTGATATCTGTCTAAAATACAATACGGCGGGGCTCCTTGTTCTCTGCTAACTCTGAATTTCTGAGCCACATCTTTCGTAGTGACACTCTGCAGACAGAAGGGTTTTCCAGTTAATTTTCACCCTTCTTCATGAATTCAGTTGCTTCCAAGCCACAAACTGAACTGATCAATCTCATCTTGTTGGTTTTTAAGAAGCATCTAACTTTTAAGTGCTTCTTTCAACTTGGAGATGTCTCTTTGGCCCTAGTAGTTAACATTTAAAGCTCAGGCACAAACTAGTTTTAAAAAGCAGATTGTTCCACCACAGACTGGAACAATAAATCAAAGAGAAAATATCCTGCACTGCTGTAAATTTCTAGTCAGACAGAAAGTTGAATTCCTTCTACTCAGGCAAAGTAAAAATTAGAATTTCCAGATGTTCCACCAAAAAAATACCCCAAACCCCCAGACTTCTGAACTTCCATTTTGCAAAAAAAAAGCAAAGACACTGAATTTAAATCTTTGTACATGTTTCTGGAGTTGATGAAGCTATCTGAATCACTGATAACCTACCAGGGACTCGCACACTGGCAAGAAGTCCAGAATCCTTAAACAACAGCAACATAAATTAGTAGTTATATGGTAGAATAGTTTGAAGACATCCTGATCCTTACAGACAAAATAAGAAATACCTATGATAAAATAAATTTTAATTGCATCCAAATTGAAGGCACGTAAGCATTACTAGTGTTTTTAGCAAACATTTTTAATCCAGATGCAAGGGTTTGAAATGAACAGAGTAGGCACGTGGGGCTGCCACCAAACAGCAATTAAACAAATGAAAACAGACTGCAGAGGAGCTGGGAGGGTCTGAGGATGAAAAACTCAACAGAGCTGGCTGCAAAGCATCTTATGATGTTTCCCAAAGCTATTAGTTGTGTTTAAAGACGTGAAAAAAGCGTCCAAGGAAAACACAAGAATGACGAATTTAACCATCGAGCTTTCTACATGAAACAGGCTCTTTGGAAGGGTGGATTTTTTTGGTAGGGGTTTTTTTTGGTAGGGGTTTTTTTGGGGTTTTTTTTTTTTGTTTTTTTTTACTATAACTAATCTAATGTCAGCTTGAACTATATTTCTCTCTTACTGCTTAAAAATTTTTCCAGTGTCTGAATTACCACTGTCATATGTCTGCTCTGCAAAAGGAAGAAAAGGAAGGTTATATACTCAGACACCAGTAAGGGAGTAGAGTAAAAAAAAAAAAAAAAAAAAAAAAAAAAAAAAAAAAAANAAAATTAAAAAGCCTGAAAGCTTCAAATACCGTTCACACTGTAAAGGCAACTGTGTAAAAACAGATCTGCAAAGCAACAGACCTATTTAGGTGTTAAACCTTCCACTCTTAGAGTCTGTTCCTTTCTTATCTCTCCAAGTTCTGCAAAGCAAATATGAATGGAGGAAATGAAACTGGTTTTCCCCTTATTTAATTTTCAAATAATTTTACAAATGTGCCTTTTAACTCATTTAACAAAATAAAATACAAAAAGAGTCTTTTGAAAATTCCACTGTACGCTCATAGTCTAATAATAAACATTCTCCATTTAGTCCAGTCTTGAAGTAACGTCAAATGAGGTTTTGCAGCTAAGAGGAAAAAGAAAAGCAGCTAGAAACACTACCTTGTGCCAACTGCAGAATCTGAGGCAGGTCATATGGAAATTCACAGTAATTCACCAACATCTCAATATTCGTCTTTTAACAAAACAGTAGTTCTACATAGCAACTGGGGAATGGTAACCAGCACGACTGCATTATATGCCCAAGTTTCCCGTTTAATCAAGATCCTTCCTCTGGTGCAGAATCAAAAATTGTTGAATAGCTATAAATCACATAATGATGTTTCTTTCTTTGCACTTCAGAAAATTAGCTCATCTGGGTCATATAGATTTTTCTTTCCACCTCAGGAAACATTTTTTCTAATCGCAACCCTACTTAAGAAAGACATAACAAAATCAACTTAACGGCTCAGATTTAAGTAAGTGCGTGCTCTATTTTGGGGGTACCACGGTTTGCTGGGAAGTCTGACTGCCCTGAGTTCTTAATCTTAAGCTCAAAGACAATCACAAGTGAACAATTAGACATATTCATTTCAGTGTACAAAAAAAAAAAATCCATTCTTGAGTTCCATATGTTTTTACAATGACATGGATTAGCAGTTTTCATTCCCCAAAATAGTTGCATCTGTCACCATTTATGTTCCTACCAAAGTAGTCTGGTATTTCAGAGTGGTTATGCTTCTCCACAACTACGTCCAAGTGAAGGAATTAAAGAAGAAACAAATGAGGGATGGAAAACTGTTTTGAATATTTGAAAGTGGCCCCAATCATAAAGGCACAGAGCTTTCTGAAAAAGAGCCCTTTTTTCCCAGTTTCCTGGGAAGGCAAAGCTCATTTATTTTGCCCTACGTTTTTAATATGTTTTCAAGAATCAATGCAATTGGTGCTTTTTGAAATCTGCTTTCCGTCTTAGAATTGTCAATTTCTAAGATTTAGAAATCTGGTTTACAACTTAATATAATCAAAAAAGAATAAATTGCTACTTGACTTTAAAAGTACGTGCAAAATTTTAAACTGGGTTTCACAGTCACATTTCACAGCCTAATTAATAAAATACCTTTGCTAAGCAACCATGGGCAAAATGCAAATCTCATACACATCTTTAAAAAGTAAATTAAATCTAAAGCCATCATAGGCAATTATTGCATTTATGCACCAGTTCTAACCTTATTTGTAATGTGAGAGTAAATATTTTTAATTAGGAAACAAATTCTTTATTCTGCATTCCGGTCTTTTTATTTGCCTTTAAGTTTCTTTGCTGAGGCTGCTCTAGAAGCCTAACACTTGCTTCAGGCTTTTCTGTAATTACTATGAGATGTTCATGGATATTTCACGTATGAACTTATTTCTCCTCACTTTACTCTTTCCAACATTTGTTTATAACTAAATTTCATCAGTGTGACAATAAAAAATAGCCTGCTGGAAGAAGAATGCACTAATTTCACATTTCAACAGGGGCCTCACATTTTGTCCTCTAGAACAAGATACTATTAGGTGTTGCTTCCTTCTGCCTTTATCACAGTCCATGCGTTGTTAAGAAGGATTTCTTTGCATCACTGGTATAAACTCTAAACTCTTGTGTCCAAAGTCTCAACGCTGTTGATAAAATAATTCTAGAAATAGATATAAAATTCATTCAAGTGATTGAAACCTGAAGGCTAAGGGGAATATTACACTCTGACTAGAAGGAAAGGTTTGGAACAAACATCCGGGCACGGACCCTTTCTCTGGAGGAGCTGAAGAGCATTCTCCCGCAGCCAGATGGGAAGCAGAGCAGTGGCACCTCCTGCCGTGTCAGCTGCCGTACGCTGGGCACTCTGCTGAATGTTTCTCCTGCACTCCTCCTGAAGCAGATTCTTTTGAGCGATTAGCAATTTTTCTAAAACAAGGAAGCATCCCTCCACCTTCAAGAAAAGGCACCTCTCATCAAATTCCCTAAAACAGCACTTACTGCCCTCCTTTTTCTTTGGAAGTCTACTCTTATCAGGATGGGTCTACCATAAAAATCTCACTTTACAGGTTACTGCAGCATTAACATTTCCTATTTTTAATTCTCCATTTGAACAAGACGTTTGTGTTACTGTGTTCTCTCGTTATTTTCTTGGCTATTAATAACATTGTACTCCATGTAATAAAAAGTTAATTGAAATCTCAAGGCAGCCACAAAACTATTCAGGGGTTTAACTAAAAGTCATCTTGCAAAGCAACATTTTGGTCTGGTTAATGACAGAAAAACTGTTAGGTCTGTCTCTTTTAAAAGAAAAAAAAATCTCTGCAGAATAATAAGCACAGACACAAAATATGTTTTTTTTTTTTTTATTTTATTTTATTTCTGTCTCAAACTCCTACAGAACCTCACAGTAACTGTTGTGACTAATTACCAATGCCAATAAAACAAAGTGACACTCTAATTATTTGTTTTGAGCTCTCTTTTGAAAGCAACCTTCTATATTCGGGCATTAATGAATTCATACTATCTTGCCCAACTACCATAGAGAGCTTAGTGCAGTAATTATGGATATCTTTGTCTAGAGTAGACAATGGAAAGCTCTTGTTTTTTCCCCAAACATGTTGTTACTGCATTTGGAAGATTGTATTTTACCCCGCTATGAACAGCTTTGCTCTCCAAGATGAAATACCGCCAGTGCCATTAAAATAAGTGGAGTTACCAATTTGCAAAATCGGCATGAGCAAGAAAATTAGGTCTGTTAGGGCCAAATGGTTCACATTAAACATACAATTGCTGGCATAAAATCTAATGTCTCTCATGTTCGTTTCCCTTAAGAAAGGGGCAGGATGTGACTCAACAGAATGCATAAGTCATTTAACAGTGCCTAAAAGCACTCTTTATTTCTAGTTTGAGTCTAAAAAGCATTTGAGGAGCAGACTAAGAATGGATCTTAATTAAGGTATTAATAGTACCTTCCCTGGCAGTATAATCAGTGGCAGTAAAATGTTTAAATTTAGTCCACTACAAATGCTCTCCATTGCTTAAACAAAATACATGCTGTACCCCTTCAGTACTCATGGACCTGTTGCCATTTCATGGTGCTAAGAATGAAACTTCCATTCAGCAAAGGCTGAATTCTGCACAAACCTGTTTCGAAGCCCAATCCTGCTGCAAGCCCTGCCTTTCAACAGACAGAAATACGCAAAAAACCATCGCACTTCCTAAATATAGATCATTCTAAATTCTAAATTTAGCACATCACGAACATGTCCAAAATTGCAACTCAGAGTTAATTAAGCAGTAATATAGCACATGATAGTAAAATTGTATGGCAAATATGAAACAACGTGTCTATAGTTCCTCAGAAGAAAGAAATTACGTATGAAGGAACAAGGCTGGCTGCTTCAAATAGCTGTTAGGTCCTGGTCCAACTACATTGGGTCCGGGAGGGGTTTGTATTGATTCCGAGCTGAGATTAAGACATAAACGAGGTCAGATGCTGCTCACTGCAGATTTATTGTTATTCCCCAGCATCAGTCACTGAGACGAACGATAGAGTAAAGGAGGAAGTAGAGAAAAGGCAGAAAAGAGAGAAGCAGTATTACGGAGCACAGCAAGAGTGTAGTCACCACCAGAGGCCCGATGGCGTCTCGTCGGTCCTTTGGAGTTCAATGTCATCCTGTTGATCCGTAGTTCTCAAGTGACAGTGGTGAGGGTCCCAGTTGTGGTCTGGCATGGCACTAGTTTATAGTCCCTGTCAGCTCATAGTTCAATCAATCAGCGTGCAGGTTGGCTTGGCTCGGCCAGTCACCGTTTGACGCGGTTCCTGGGTGAGATTTTCCTGCCCCTGTTGCTTGGGCAGCGTTTGATTTAGCAAAGTCATTGTGCCAAATTTGGGGTACCCTTGGTTGGCACGTACACCACGCGGGCAGCAGCAAGTGAACTTCCAGACATCCTCTCGGTCTGCAGAAAGTCTACACCAGCTTCCCTTCGGACTGTAGGCAGCAAACCCGAGAGGAAACCTTGCAAACCTCCCGTAGGCTTGCAGAAAATTAAGCAAGCTTTGAGACAATTATTTTTAGGTTCCAGTCTCTCACAATAGCAAAGGACCCATCATCCTGTGATAATTTGCAGAGAACTTAAGAGCCTTAAAGGTAGAGAGTGCCATGCTTTCTTCTGATGGAGTTCTGCTAGAAGTGATTCATCAACAGTGGAAGATGGATTTGGGGGTCTGGGAGAGCAGACCCCCTCTTTTCTGTCCCACAAGCAGGATTAGCTACACATGCAGGGCAGGATGCTGAGGGATACCAGACTGGGCACAGAACAGCCTTAGGGATCCACAGAGGCTTTCCTTGCTGACATCTTATTTGCCCCAGCTCTAAGCACGGGAAGAGCTTAATCAACAGAACACTCTCCACATCAGACATTCTCACAAATATCAAATATTCTCAGGATTCCCAGTATTAAAAGAAGAACAAAGATTGTTTGCTGGCAATCCAGAGATTTTGAATGTCACGTCGTGCACTGGTCACTATGAGAACAATAGGACAATTCTTGTCCTGCGGTTTGCACAGCATCTATCTAGTAATAGTAAGCTCAGTTGCATGGTGAGTAGCTGCAGTGTAATTGCAGAGATGTAGAATGCTTATTAGCACCGTCTAGATTAAATTAGGGGATACCGAAAAAAAGTGAGTATCCTTTTCACTATGCAACCATTTTTTACTGTGACATTTGAATTTTTTTGGTTTGGGAATACTGTAATTTTAGCATTGCTTCACATAACGACCGCCTTTCGCATGCATCTGACTACCCGTTATATCCTTCCAGACAAGGCTAGCTGTTGCTGGCCAGATGATTCTTCATCAGCCATCAAGTTTTCCACTGTAAAAAATAAACACTCTATCCAGTCAGGAGGGTGGGAAGACGCACGTACTATAGTGTTAAGAGTAGCACAAATAGCTAAGAATAGCAAATTTTATGAAATCTTTTCACACTAAAGTTGAGGCCTACAGGCTACCACGGTTTCTGTGTAATTCAGCTGCCAACGACAGCCGTCAAGATCAGCCTATTTAGCTTCATTGGAAAAGAGACACCAGCAACCTCACTGAATTTTTAAGATGACATGAATTTTTCAAGGTATGCTATTAAAGGCATTTACTCTCTTTATTTTATAAAAGCCACCCACCTTGTACACACCAGCTTGACTTTCCAGTTTGCATAACCCTGCACAAGATTACTTAGGTTTTTCTAAGTTACAGATACTATTTTCCTTAATTTTGTTAATATAAAAGTGAGCTTATTTAGGTACTTAAATAAAGCAATTCTGGGGAGACAAGGGGATTCAAATAAAATGCAAATATTTTGACTGGTAGGCTTCTAATTCAAATGTAGTGCACTCCAACAATGACTGAAAGTTAAATTGTAGGATGTCTACATAGGTGATAGATGGTTTCAAAGTTATTTTCTAGTGAACATGTGTTATTAGTACATAAACTGTCATGACTATCCATCAAAAGATGCCCTGGAGGCTGGAACATGCTTTAAGTTGTCTCTCTGAATTTGGATGAGTAAATTAGCAGTTTGATCTACACCTGTCCATACTGAGTCTGTTCTCAGAAAAGATAAATTTTATTTTTTACCATTATCAATGTGACATACCTCACAAGTATAGCCGATTTAAAAAAAAAAAATATGTGAGGCCTAACCATCTTGACAGAATCCCTTTAAAACTCAACCATTTTGCTAATATACTGCCAAATTAGAATTCTCCGTACTCAAAACTCCTTCACGCTACATGGATATAAACACTCTAACCATACCTATTTATACACTCACATACAAATACGTTTACACTGAATAAGTGTCAGGGCGGTATACCCTAACCCCTAATCCCCTAAATGTGCTTGTGACTGCAACAGCTTTAGTGGTCATAAAATTCCACTTCTGTACCAAAGGCCATCACTGTGCTACTAATCATTTATAGAATTGCTCACTGATCGCCCTGTGATTTCCATGACAAGAATAATTGTTCAAATGAAAATACTGGGGTTGTGAGGAACAAAACAATAACCCAAATGAGGGAAGGAGAAGACCCATCGAGCCACTTATTGCCATCATCTGCCAAAATACTCCTCCCTAGAGGAGTAAACAACTCCCTGGTCATTACCCTGGGGTACGTCCCCCACCATATTTTCATATCAAGTTTTAATTGCATTAATTTTCTGCAACGAACCTAATCCACAGCCTACTATATCTCACAAAGGCTGAAGATTAAACTGATACATTTTAGCATGAGTTTTTTCTTCATACTTTTACCCCGTGACTGTTGCCTAGAAGATGACCCTAATATGTCTTTTCCCTCCCTTCACCACAAAATTAAGTTTCAGTATTTAAATTCAATATATGTATTCTTCTCTCTTACTTTACTAAGCATTCAAAATATAAACCATTCACCCAATCAGCTGATCTTCTGCGGCATCACAAGATATACAGTTTCTCCAGATGTGTTGAAATGCTGCAGTATTTTGTTTATCAGCAATATGATAAAATACAGAGAAGGGCAGAGATTCTCTTTTTCGTTTTCCAAATAAATTAAAGATTCATTGGTTCTTGGAAAAGAAGCTTGCAAATAGAAATCTTAGGAAAATTCCTTTTGCTCACTTTCCTCCAGGAGTAGCTAAAGGTGTACAAATATAGGAGTGGCAAATTCCAGAGGAACTTCAAACAGATTATTCTATTTAATCATATTTATCATAAGATGGTACTAATCCTTCCTTGCGGCCACATATTTTAAAGCTATATTTGGATACTGAGAAGCGCAGGCAGCTTACAGCGAACACAATCTATCATTGGCCTGATTTTTAATTTAAAGTGATTTTGGAACTTGCCTGCTTCCATACCCACTCAGATAGATTCTGACATAGACATAAGCCTGAAATGACTTCTTATTTCCCAAGAGAAAAAAAGAAATTGCTGAAGCTTTCAGGCAAATCTTGAGTGGGAACTCTCAGCATAATCCAAGGGTGAAATCCTTCCACTGTGAAAGTCAGAAGTCCTGCTTGCATCTGAGATGCCCGGATTTTCAAACCAGTCTCCATTTCCCTGGCAATTGGCAAGAGTTTATAAATTATTGCATTCTGCAGGAGTCTAGCAACAATTTTAAACACAAATCTGGGGTCAAGATACAAAAATACATGCTGAATAACTATTTTAGTATCTAGAAAATATTAAATCACCATCAGTTATTTCTTAATCAATTGCTTTCTTAAACCTTGGGAAAATGGGAAAAAAATCTGTTAGAAATTAGAGATTAAGAACTTTATTTTCCTTCATTTATATTCAATTCTGCACAAAGACTGTAGAGGCAGCAGCATACTGATGGTTCTATAATTGTTAGATTCCTGTTACAGTAGAAACATACATTTAAACAGTAAGTTTAAATATACTTTCAGCATCAAATAAGGATGTCTGTTACTTATTTGGGTATCAGAAAATGCATGTACCATATACATAACACTAATGGTCAGGATAAACTGGGTTGAATTATATGGTTTACGTAGGAGACAGCAAAAATTAAACAGTAATACAAATGTTGGTCCAGGATATTCATCTTGTCAGACTAACATTGCCTCACACAACCATCTGTAAACATCTTTCAAATCAGATGCCTGTCTTGAAGTACACCCCTTTTTCTCTTTTCACTGAGAAAAAGAGTCTTTGGGGTCCTTTCTGAAAATTATAAACATTTCCTAGGAGGCTGTTGTATAGCTTCTTTATTATTTTCTCTTGTTCAAAGGAGCCTGTTTAGAAGAAGCAAAGCAAAGACAAGACCCAAGGCTGGAAAAGACACTCAGACAACATCCTGCTAAAGACACACATCTTGGTTTCTGCATGAGAAGCAATATAAAGATTTCCTGTAGGTAAAATTACAAAAACTGCTTCCTTAAAGCATGTCTTCAGAAGTCAAAGTCTGCTGCAAAACCTAAATCCTACTCTTGGATGGAGAGAGAAGTTTCCCTCATTCCAGTATCCTCAGGCTTAGAGATGTCAGGCCTTCTCTTCTCTGCTTTCTCTCACAGAGATTGCCAGCTCATATATTGCAATACTTCATATTGCAGTTGATACTTCTAGACATGGCTACAAAAGAAATTTCTGCCAATTTCCTCCTCAGTATTGAACTTGATACACAGTAAAGATTTTCTCCAAAGCCAAAGCATCTGTTGACACATTATCCCTCAGGCAGGTATGCAATCAATTCCCCCAGAAGCTCGAAAACAAAGCAAACGCCCGTGCTTGAAGATGAGGAAAAAATAAAAATGAAAAAATTCAGCATTCAGAAAACTTGGTGGGGTCAAACATCCGTGTTATAATGTAATACCCAACAACAACAAGCTGCTGTGTTATCATAATACAGAGCTGACTTAGATATCGAATAATGACAGGACCAGAGGAAATGGTCTGAAGTTGCGGCAGGGGAGGTTTAGGTTAGACATTAGGAAGAATTACTTTACTGAAAGAGTGGTCAGGCACTAGAACAGCCTGCCCAGGGAGGGGGTTGAGTCACCATCCCTAGAGGTTTTTAAGAAACCTCTAGATGTGGCACTTCAGGGCATGCTCTAGTGGCAGAGATTGTAGGGGTTTTTTTGTGTGTGTATGGTTGGACTCGATGATCTCAAAGGTCCTTTCCAGCCACGAAGATTCTATGATTTTATGATCTATATAGATACAGACATGAAGTCACTGAACCTGTGCATGCTGCGTCTACTTATGCATACGAGAGCGTCTGCAGTGGGTGGATGCTTTATTTAGGCAAGAGAGTTACCCATCTGTAACCGTGGGAGGGAGTTCGGCAGATGGAGTTCTGGAGTTCCCCGCTGGAATCTGGCCAAGGCACTGCCATTACCAGCTCCCCTCTTCTGAAAAACAGCTGGGGAACTTGCATATCACACACCAAAGCTATTAAAGGACATTAAACAACTAGAAACCGATTTTCCCCTGCTTTGTTCTTTGCAGACTTATTTGTAGCTGAAGGAGGTACATGTAAAACTCATACCTCACTAAGATGACAGATTTATATACCAGTTTTGTAAAAGCATTAAGAACTATAAAGATACAACACAGTTGCGATTCCAGTCTTCAGAGTAGAATAACCTAAAAATCTTTTCACAACCATATGGCAAGTCTCATTACTACCTTCAAATAAAGAAAATCCCACAAAATTAATGTTTCTTTACAATTCTAAAGAATTTTAATCCTCAAATGCTTAAAAATCTAATCTTAGAAACTAATTTAAAATAAACCAACATCAAAAAGATAAAGAAGTGATGATCCACTATTGACCAAAAAAATATTTCTGAATAAGTACCATCCACCAAGGTGTTTTAGTGGTATATAAATACAGAACAGGAATAGTTAGTACGTACAACAGGAAGCATTTCATTAAAGGAAAGCATTTCAAAGTTCACTCCTTAGGCTTTGCTCCTGTAGGGTTGTCACAGAACGGTTTGGGTTGGAAGGGACCTTAAAGATCATCTAGTTCCAACCCCCCTGCTGTGGCCAGGGACACCTCCCACTAGACCAGGCTGCTCAAAGCCCCATCCAGCCTGGCCTTGAACACTTCCAGGGATGGGGCAGCCACAGCTTCCCTGGGCAACCTGTTCCAGTGTCTCACCACCCTTACCGGTGGTGTTCTCTAAGGAGGGAGCACAGCCACAGGGTACATGGATTGCTTCTGTTATCCTGCCTTTTCGTGGGCATGTTACTCAAGCGAAGGGATGTCCAGCCTGCTTTCTGCGCACAGAGCACTTCTCTGCAAATTCCAGGCGTAGCCAAAGCGTAGCATACACTGCTGCCGTCTCCGCTGCTCAGGCACATCTTTTGCTTCACACATAAATTATTTGGAAAAGGCAAGAGTGTTTGCAGTAGGAGTAGTGAACTTACTTCTCATTCATTGGAGACTAAACACAGACCTTTTTGGAACTCAGCTTTGAAACTGGATGAAAGTAATAGCTGTAATCGTAAAGCTGAGTTATTCTTTCAGTTCACATGGAAAACTTCTACAGAGTAAATGGTTATTTCATGAGCTCCTCAGATTGCAACAAAAGGCATGCCATGAGTGGGTGTTAGCCTGGAGAAAGTGCCCACTTTCTCCCTCAGCCACTAAGCGGAGGTTGTGAAATAAGTTAGGAAACATTCCTTCAGAAATATATGGTTTTCCTGCTCATATAACCTGAAACCCTCTGCCTTGCTCTGTTATAACACACAGTGCTTTTCTGCCTTCTGCTTTTCAGTCGGAGAAGACAATCTATCCAATCACACAGGAAACCAACACCTCAACATAGAAAGATTTCCTCCTCAAAGTCAGTTATTTGGAAGTGCAATAAACTTCTCCATGGCCATCCCTTCCCTGTGGTGCCGCTGCGCCTGGAGCACTTGCACTGCCCGCTGCCGCCTCAGCTGCCTTGAATTCATTGAGTAATTCTATTTCTCAGTGAAGTGGCACTGCAGTTCATGACCTGAAGACAGGGATAAGGAAAAAGGAATAGCAAACGTTGTACGTTAAAATCCAAGATATTCTTGAAAGGAGAAATAGGCTGTAGCTCACTGACCACAAGGACAAATGACTTGGCTTGGGATGACTGCTGAGGCAGAGGCCCTAGCTGCTTGGCTGTCCCCACGGCAGGGGCAACGGAAATCTTCACCAGCCATCTCCTCAACTGGCACAATTCCCACAGCAGCATTTTAAGGCAGCGCAAACCAACACTTTGCTTTTCTGTAAAAGCTATGAGGGAAACCGCAGTGGATTTAAATTCAATTCAGGAGCAGGTCAGACAACACGTAGCTAAGAATAATAATCTTATCAGCTGCCCCGAGCAAGAGGCATCTTTCGCTTATATTAAAAATGCAATTTAGAAACCAAAGCTTTAAAAAGAGCATCTAGTCCTTTCAGTCTTCTGAGGTGACATCCCTGGGCACAGATGGAAGTTTGCAGCTAGAACTGGCCACAAACTGCTCGCAAATGCTTTTACACACCTCCATTACATGGCCTTCCCTATGCTCTAAAAATTCTGTAATATCCCCTGAGATGATGAAATATATCACTATGAGACATATCACTTCTTTCCCAATGGAAAGGAAGGATAAAATAAAGCCAAGTATTTTGCATCTACAAAACAGAAAGTACTTTTCCCACAAACTGTTGCAATCTTTTACAGGTCACGCGTCTTTTTCCAAAACAGCTGATCTGTAATGTCGCTTTTGTGCGTGCAGTATAAGCAGCAAGGCGTTTTCAACCTACATAAAAGCTTTCTTTAAAGAAAGTTTTTTTTCTTGGAACAGTGCTTGCTAACAGTTTGAATTCAAGTATTTTCTAGACTGTATTAAAGCATGAAACACACATATCTATAAATACACTATATGTTTATATAATATTTAGCAAAAAAACCCCCACATCTAAGACTTGTAATCCGCACTGTGCTACTTGGATCTATAAGATATTCTCACATCCTCGGAACGCTAGTATCTCCGACTTTGTAATTTCGTAACCTTATGTCCTACTTGGCAGTACACTGTTGGATCACTTCACTGTATGGAACATGTCAACTGCTACGCATCTATAGTTACCAAAGGGTTAAGCCTGATGGTGTAGAAAATGCTTTCCAAATCAGAAAGCCTTTATAGTGTACTGTACATGTTGCAGGAGCTCCTCAAATTACTTACAGACAGTGCTGTTTTTATAATTCCAACCACAAAAGCAAATCCTATCCTCCGTGTTTGTTACTTCAGTGCAGCTTTAGATGAAAAGTTCATGTCTCATATGTCTACCGTTGCCCAAACTGCTGAAGGAAAAATTCATATACAACAAGTCTCAGATAAAGAATTAAGGAGGTAAGGACGGGCCTTCTGGAAGTCCTCTCCAGTCCTCACTTTTACACGGCATTCTTACCATCTGTGGGAATTGCATGTCTTAACTTCTGGCAGTTATTTTTTTATTTTTTTCCTCAGTGAGCTAATCAGAACGTGAGTAGCAGTACAGCAGTTGCTTAAACTGCACAGAACCCAAAAGCACTGACTGCTACCAGGTGCTCAGAAGGGCAAGTGAAGAGTAGCAAGAGAGGACCAGGCAGGCAGATACTTGCAAATGCTTTTGTTCTTGTTATGGTTTCTTCCTTATTGTTTTACTTGGTCTGAGATGACTGAATTTTCCTATGGTTTTTATAAAGCAGTACTCCAGTATTGCTCCAGGAACCTTAAAGTTTCCCCTTCATCAGCCCCCAAGAACTCCAGTTGGTGCTACCGCAAAGTGGTAACATACGGCATTTCTGCACAGCAGTAACCTGGATCTAGCGCTGAGAGCCAGCAGAAGGGGAGTCATACCCACAATACTAAGTTCCTTCCATATAGTTTCCACTACATAATAGATAGATAGTTCTTCATCGGGCATACCGAAGCGATGCTCCATGCAGCTTTTCATAGACTCAGGGAAAGGTGACCTTTTACTCATCTCTAGGGTATATCTGGAAACATGAGCTAGGGCAAAGCGCCAGGCAACACAAAAAAACCTGAGACCGCTACCCATATGGGTTTGCAATGTGTTACATCAAAGGCACGTGATTTACAGTTTAACTCTAAGAGCTAAATTGCTAATACCCAACATATAAGCAGGGAACTAAAGCAATTTACAAGAGGCTCTTTAAACTTTTTCTTCTGATGGCTATAAAATTAGTTGTCAGCACATTTCACACGGTAAGGGAGCAACCGTTACAAGGCTACTACAGGTCCCAGACCCCTGCCAAGAGGAGGAGTGGGGAAACCACTGCTTCTTTGGGGTTTGGCACTGTTTGCCACTGCATTCCCCTCTGGGGGCTCCACATTTCGCATCTTGGAGTGTGCAATCTTCTCATCCCACAGGGGTGGAGTATTTGTTAAACTTTTCCACCTCAAGAATATATTTTAAAATATCTATTCAATTTTATTTTTCCAGGGATGTTCAGAGAAATACGCTGTTTATCGTTCGACCCACTGCGAAACTGGAACCCTAACTACAGGCGAAATGGTTGCTTTGTTAATTTAGTCTAAAAAGAGCAATTGCACCTCAGACTCTTAGGAAGCGTGTTTTGTATGCTTGTAAGTTTATTAAAGGTCTGGCATGAGGTAACATAAGATTTGGCCACTGTGAGCTTTCAGATTCACATTCATAACAGCATAACATGGTTTTACAACACTATAGAACTTTAGGTTTAGGAGGGGAGGAGGGGAAGGCTGCGGGGAGGTGTACTTATTTATTTATTTATTAAAACTACGAAACAATAATGTCAGCTTTTCAGGTGGATTGGGGGCTTTTTTTGTTGTTTGGTTTCTTTTTCTCGATACCTTTCCTTACAAGCTCTTTCATACTTTTTCATCGGTGTAATTTTCTACATAGCTTCAGATCCTTCACCACATTTTATTACGCATTTTCATATTTAATGCTTTTTAGGAGCTACCAACAAAGCTGCATTCCTAACGTAGCAGTCATTGCACAAGCACGCGGGGAGCCATGCAGCCCTTTCCCCCCCAGAGGTACTCTGGGAAGTTGTCAAAGAGTAGGAGTGCAGTGTTCAACTGCAGTCGAATTTGAAAGGGCGTACCCCACTATACAGCTGTGAAAATCTTCCTCATCAAAGCCAGTGGAATTCAGAAGTGCTTTTAGAACTAACGGTCATCTAATTTAAAAAAATAAATAAATAAATAACTTTTTTGGAATTAGATTTCCCCAAACCAAACTTGATTTCTATCATATTTTATAGGACTTTTCAGCAAAATACTATGTTAAAGAATGCAAAACCCATATTTATAGCCTAACAAATATGAGGGAAATGGTTAAGTGAAAAATTACCTTTTTAAAAAAGATAACATAATTGCTCTTCTCCTTTCCCATTTGTTATTGGGTCTTAAGCTCAGATTTCTACCTTTTCATAAGCCTCTTCCCTTTTCTCCTCTGCTACACAACTTGGTAAAGAGTCCAAACTACCTGATGAGAATCACAGCTAAGAAAAAAGCCAAACAGCTGTGCAGCATGGAAAAACATCCATCCCACTGTGACTTACTGCAACGCTTTAAGTGCCTGGTAGTTAGAATTCCAATGCGGGGAGAGAGGGAATAAAAGAATATGAATTCAAACTTTATGAGCACAAAGTTTGTTCTATATAGAAGAAATACAGAACTAATTCATACGAGTCCAACCTTACAAACTTTCTAGCAGGCAGAAGTTGCAAGCATTACATTACTATGAGTGATGAGACTCCTTCATTCTCACTAATTTTAAATTAGAGTTTCTGTGGAAGCCATAAGAACCATACACCAAAACCTGGATTTGCTAAAGCAGCTGGGCCTAAGTGTAGTTGCTACCATTCTTTTATCATTCAAGATAACATCTCTGTCACAAAGCCAAGAAGCCACAGCAGAATTCAAGATGTTAAGAAAACAGACTTCAAAGGCTAATGCAAACAATTTGTGCAAGCTTTACTGCTTTCAGAATTAATAAAACATAACCATTCGTAGATACTGCTCATATAAAATGTCCAGTTATGTCTTTATAACTTAAAAAACCATACATAAACACGTATGTCAATTTGATCCAGACTATTCCATCTGTAAAATTATGTTAGATACTGCAGTTCAGCAACACCACACAGCCCTGCATGTAGAAGCTCAAACAAAAGAGGCTTTTCAGATCACCATTTCAAAAATTGGTCAATGCTAGCACATCAAAAACATAGTTGTTACTAGTTACTGATTATATACAGTTTTTACCACTGATTCCTTAGTGTTCTTTCAAAATACTGGCTGATTTGCCAGTCCCAGAAGCATAGTGAATTCACCTGTGGGGTTCCTTCGCTGGTGTTTGTGTGTGTCACACCCCTGGTTCACAAGCTTCAGGTGCTGTCCTGCAAGAGCCTCTATTTCCAAAAACTTTAACGGAAAACAAAACAACACAACAACAACAACAACAACCAAAAAAAAAAAAAAACCCACAAAAAAACAAAACACCACCCACAAAGATTTATCAAGCCCTTAGAGGATTATGTGTAAAGAAAAAGCCCATCTAATCAAGTCCTTGCTGGATGTGTCCACATTGTAAAATCACTATGTTAAACAGTAGTAATGGACATCTCTAACGAGTTTTAATGCAGAGTAAGGAAGGAAGCTTACATTTTCCCCCTATAGCTATTATTTGTTATGCTGTATAATCCCATGGCACCATAGCAGCTGGGTTAGTGTCTCTGCGTCAGAGCTTACTACTACAGGGAAGATGGAGGGAAAATATTTGAAGATATCTTTGAGTTAAAAAAAAAAATCCCAATGATATTTTGTCCACCACAAGAAGGCTTATTCTTTTATGACTCCAGCAGAACAAAATCTTAAAAATTAAAGGCTCTGTGCTATTTATTATCATAACACCTCCACAAACAGCCCCATACATCCACTCATACAGACAAGGAATCATAGAATGGTTTGTGTTGGAAGGGACGTTGAAGATCAACCAGTTTGAGCCCCTCTGCCATGGGCAGGGACACCTCCCACCAGACCAGGTTGCTCAAAGCCCCATCCAGCCTGGCCTTGAACACCTCCAGGGATGGGGCAGCCACAGCTTCTCTGGCAAACCGTTGGAAGAAAAGAAGAAAGCCAATGCCATGATTCAAGTTCCCATACCTTCTTTTCCTTTCTCACATTTAAATTCCCAAAGTTTTAATCTTCTTGATGAAAAAGAATTACCACTTTATAAAAAAAAATATCCAAAACCATAGCTGATACTTTCCCTAAACTGTCGCTGCTACCTCACAAAAACAATCTTCAAAGTTTGACAAACAGGAGACCTTAAGAACTGCCCATTTGACAAGCACCAGACCAACCTGCTGTTGGTTCCCAGTAAAGATAGATGAGGCCAGAACTGATATTTTCAGTTATAGCACATTGACCTGTTGGTGGCAACACCACCCACGTTCCTCTAGATTTCTGGATTCCAGAGCATTTGGTAATTTTTTACCAAGTGATCCAGTCCTAACATATAAAGGTAAATCCCCCCAAAAATGTAGAATCTTACAGATAATATCTATCAATATCTATTGCATTTTTGGGGGGAAAACATATCCAGAACAGGTTTGAAACTGTAGATCCTTGTTCTGTCACAAATAAACTCTATGAAGGCAAAAATATAAAAAATTTGGTTAATGTATACGTGTTCCGGTTTTGGGTTTGGTTTGGTTGGCTTTGTTGTTTGTTTTTTGTTTTTAAGGCAAAGTATATAAGCAATGAAGCTAGTTTAATCACTTCTCAGGAACAAAAAGAGAGGAACTCCTCTACTTGGCAGTTACTTCACTTTGTTCTTTCCTTTAAGACTTTGTACATTTAGGAGTCCAGGTCAGAGAGTTGGAGTCAATAACTCAAGGATTATTTCCTGAAGTTCTGTGTGAAGGCTACAACTCACCTACAGGGAACCTCCAGCTGACACGGCTGCACACCACTGCAGGTTTCTCCTCCTAACTGCTTGTGGAAGAGCTCCTACAGCGCCCAGCACACTTTTTCAACTCCCCCTAGTCCCACTTGGTTTGCGAATTAACCTGTTAACAACCTTGACGATTCACAGCAGTCACGGAGATTTCTTTTTAGCTAACAAGCAAGCACCCATTTGTTGGCCACTGTGCAAAATAATCGCAGAAATGTAATTAGCTGCAGATGTAAAGCCAGCTTTCTTATTAACGTTGTGCTATAGTGGGTTGCTGTATCTCTTTAAACCTTTCTTTTCTTAGCATTGTCAGTTATTCTTCAGAAAACACACCACTCAGGCATAGGTTTGCTAAGAAATTAACCTATTTAAAAAAAACCTATCTCTTGAGTAACTGCAATTCCTCTAGTGTTTAAAAGACAGCAAATTTTAACAGGGTGGGATTTAGCGTAAAAAGCCTCATTTAATAATGGAACACATGAAATTCAGTGCTGGCTGTGATAATGAAACGCATCTTTTTATTTTCAGGGCAGTGTTCAGCTATTTCTTTTTAACCACTTTTGAGAGCTGTTTTTGTTTAGCAATGCTCGGGATCAGGGACTCCTCTTTCACCTACCCGGTGAAAGTGAAAGCCAGAAGAATGCAGCAGGTACCGTAAATACAGAAAGGCATCAGGGCCCTTGGATTCACTCAGTGAAGTTATAGAGCAACAATTTGTTAAATGTGTTAAGATATTTAATTTTAACTGTAAAAAGAAAAAAAAAGCCAAATTAATTTTAACAATGTAAGGCATGTAATCCTTTACAGAAATTCAGTTCTAGCCATTCCAGAAGTGGCAGTATTGAGTATCAGTAACCTCTATAACAGCATTTCTATTGCACACTCTGATGGAGTTTACATATTTTAAGAATAAAGTAAGAATCACAAAATATTTCTGCTCCTTACTGCACACAGTGTCTCCGTTGGAATAAAGACTATCTAAAGACTCCCTCCGATCTCACCTTTTTCACCAAAATAGTTCTTTCCTGCCAAGTTGATCAAATCTGCTGATAAGCATAAAATTTCCAGTTACAACATTATATTTAAAAATTACACATTTTGTCTCCAAACAACTGAGGCTTTCCTTCCATAATGACTGTTGCATAGACATGTTTATGCACAGAACAACTTTCAGAATTTGGATCCGGAGACCTGCTGCATTTATACCGCACAACGAACCCATCGTCACGATAGCTAAACCTTTATGACAGCAGATGGAAATTATGTTTGAAATGAAATGCGGTAGTATCTGAAAGCTGGTTTTATTTGACAGGATTTTTCTGCAACGTGGGCAGGACAGCCAGTAACTAAGGCTGGGCTATGGCCAGAAACAGTAAAGGGACTAAAACACAAACGTGCCGGAAAATGAAACTCTGGCCAAATACTCAGCTACAGCTTGACTGCCCACACAGACCCAGGCGGGTTTTATGAAAGACCGGGTGGCTTACTTCTCTGCCAAAGTATCAAAGTCAGAAAAATATAAAGATTTAGAAAAATGCAAATAAAATGTCATAAATTATCAAATACCAAAATATTCATTTTTACTTTTCACAAGAAATCATGTTGTTTGTTAGAGTAACCAACAAGGTAGTTTAAGCTGAGATACAGTTTATGGAAGCTCTGAACAGCAACATGATACTGGGTGGACTGGACAAACTGTCTCATAGGAGGATATTACTGAAATTCATTATCTCCCCAAAATGTGGGGAGCCAACGCTGATGGTATGGCTTCCTGGTTATAGAAATCTGGTAGGGATGGACCCAAAGCCCTCAGGGTAACAGCTGTCCCTGTGGGGAGAAAACTATTTGTTACCAGTTCTCAGTACCACAGCTTTGGCTAGTCTTGTTACCTGCACTGAGCTACTACATGTAATTAAACATTATTTTCTGTAACTGGTTTTCAATTAAGGGTTATTATTGGAAATGCTATATGAGAACTAACTCTCAATCTGTCTACTATATTCCAAGTAGTTTTCTGTACCTTTAAGAATCTTACGTCCTGGCTGCATGCTTTACTCTGACTGTTCTTTTTCGCAAACAGATCACTATCTTCCCACTGTGTAACACGGAGATTTTGTGATCAAGTAGTTCCACATATCAGCGTTGCCAAATTTCTTTCCCAAAATAAAATCCGTGCGATTAAATTAAATCAGGCTGAACGTGGGAGCAGTCTATGGAATGCCAGACAGAGGTCACCCTGCATAGCCTGGCGCGTACAGAGACAAGCGATAGCCAGGAGATACCTTGCCCTGTTTGTGAGCTGCTCCGAGCGCTGACTTGTCAAACAGAAATTCATAACAGGGAAAAGGAAATTAACTGCCACATGAAGAACCCAGTAAGAAGCATAGATTTAGTCAACAAACTTAATTTATGCTAAATAGAGTTCCCTCATGTTCTTACAGTGAACTGCAAAAAAATCACTGTTCTGCAACTAAAGTGGATGGAAAAATGCTAAGAAAGCCGGGATTGGACAAGACATGTGAGTCACTGCAGAGCTATCCAAAGGGATACAGAGGTCGTCCACTCGCTAGAACGTGGGCTGAAACAGTCACTGATTTATTTTCCAAGAATCTAAATAAGAGGCACTCTCAGGGGAGCACAAGACAAGAGACTTTGCCATGACTGCAGCTACAAAGATGACTACAGTTAAGAAATTCTGGCAAACGTTAGTGGCTACAGTAGTAAGTCAATGCTGTACTGGGAAACCTGTGAGAATACAAGCACTGATAGGGAAGCAAGACGTTACAATAGCATAACTGGTACGAGAGTTTGTGAGTACTCGGTGTGTTTAATAAATGATTTATTCATATGCATTCTTATTGAAGAAAAGACCTAGATTTAGTGTTTGGGACTCATGTTTTATGACTGAATCAAGGCAGCTTTGGACATCCCTCTCTGAATTACAGGATTAGTGGGTACTCCTTGCTAGGAAGGGATATAAGTAGCGCGACGTTGACTGCTGTGTTCAGAGCTTACCTACCCACCTCGTTCCACAGAAGCACTGACTTCCAATTACTGTTTTCAGACTATTGAAAAAGACTACATGTAGGACAGGTGATAGGACGAGAGGAAATGGGTTCAAGTTATGTCAGGGGAGGTTTAGATTGGATATTAGGAAACATTTTTTCACTGAAAGGGTTATTAAACATTGGAATAGGCTGCCCAGGGAGGCGGTGGATTCACCATCCCTGGAGGTGTTTAACAAAAGGGTAGATGGGGTACTTAGGGACATGGTTTAGAAGTGGCTTTTGTCAGGGTAGGTTAATGGTTGGACTTGATGATCTTAAAGGTCCCTTCCAACCTCAGCGATTCTATGATTCTACATAATGAAATGAGAAATGTAGAATATAAAAGTTGATGACATTATAAACCAGCCTTTCTGCTTTAGGTTATAGATCAGTCTGAACTTGGTTAAATGAAAGAATTTATAATTTTATTTGATATATTATTAATATAAAACAATAAATATCTACCTCTAAGGCTCTGTATGATTTAACTAAATTATCCAATACGCTAAAATGCAATTAAACTAAAACACGAAACCTTGGCAAGCTACAAAAGTAGTCTTCCATAATTTAAAATGGAAGCATTTAATCTGCCCGGCAGAGGCACGATTTCTTTACCAGTATCTCTGGAAGTCACCAAATTCATACTATTTCTGAGTAAGTCATGCTGTACTCCTGGTCTTTGAGCACTTGAAAGATGACTTTGTGTGCAGCCCAGACACTTTAATAATAGGGAGATACAGCTCTGGCATCTCTACTAATTATACGTGTAGCACGTGGAACTGCACGTTAAAGAAACTCTGACATCAGCTGGTTGGAACTAGTAGAAGTTACCTTACATGACATTAAATATAAATCCTGTATAAATCTAAATATATAAGAAATACGGTTTTAAATAAGGAATTGAAAAAGGCAACAGAAATACAGGACCTCAATATTTTTTTGATTTATGAGTGATCTAAGGCTGAAGAAAAAAACCGACAATTTGGGTGGTACAAGCTGATGACATACAGAAGTCCAGAGCAAAAGTGATTAAGTCTGTAGCTCTGTGAATCATAAAATAGTTTGGGTTGGAAGGGACCTTTAAAGGTCACCTAGACTAACACCCCTGCAATAAGCAGGGACATCTTCAACTAGATCAGGTTGCTCAGAGCCTTGTCCAACCTGACCTGGAATGTTTCCAGGGATGGAGCATCTACCACCCCTCTCGATGACCTGTTCCAGTGTTTCACCACCCTCATTGTAAAAATTGCTTTCTTCTATCTAGTCTAAATCCACCCTCTTTTAATTTAAAACCATTACCCTATCTTACCATGTCTTAGCGCAACCAGCCCTGCTAAAACATTTGTCCCCAAGTCACCTTTGGTCAGCTGATTTTGTCACACTCCTATCTGCTCCAAATTCATCATTGGCATTATTTTCATGGTCAAAACTCCATTTTGTGCAACATATGGGTTATTTACCTGTTTTATCATCCATAAGTAGAAAGAACAAGAACCATGATTTGTTTTCACTTACTTCTTTGAAATTCTTCTCATCTCAGTAGCATTTTTTATGTGTCGCTAAAGTGAGGGCTGGGCCACAGGAGCCATGCTAAAGGTCAACAAGCTTTGATTGAGAAGTTTCTTGGTGCCTACATTGTTTCACAGACTGCTAGGTCTCTGCTTACTTCAGATGCCTGCCTGATTATTGTCTGATGAATGTTCCAACTCAGATGTAAGGAAAAAAAATAAAATCAAAGATAAGTTATGACTAGGCTCTCTAACCTCCCATGATTAAAATTTCATGTTTAACCATTAAAGCAGAGGCAGCATTCTGCAGCCACAACCATTTTTCCTTTGTATGATAACATAAGTCACCACCTTTTAACATTTTTAATGGTGTATGTATTTTAAATGGGGAAAGTAATCACAAAATTGTATAAAATCACTATGCCAGATGTTGATGTAGTAGAAGAGGAATCCCAGAGATATAATAGACTGGAAGCCACAGTTCATCTAGGAAGCCAACCTGGAAAACATGACTGGTGCTGTGGGTAATGTTGGAGTTCAAACATCTGTCTTTTCTTCCAGAAAAGAAAAAACCCACACCCTGGAATTTTTTAGAGCTACATATATCCATGCATGCTCTGAAAATGCTGTAAACTTTTACATGTTATTTTTTGTCTGCATTTTTAACTAACCTCACTTTGAGTGTAGACACAGCCCTTCATTTTTGTCTAGAAAAGATGACTAACATGATTTAGTTAGAAATGTGCCGTTTTGAAAATATTATCCTGTGTTTTGCATCAACTGTCCACACCAAAATGGGAAATATTAATCATTGTAGCGGTCTGCTGCACGCAAGTAGATTCATTTAACAGATGTAAGATTTATGTAAAAGTCTGCGCTCATGATGAAAAATTTGGAGTAAATCCAGTACAAGGAAAATAAAGCCCAAAACTTATTAAAGGAGGAAATGTGAGAAAGAAGCGTCCTCAACGTCCTTCTCATTCTTGCCTTCTTAGGAGGACACCATGCTGGGCACCGCTGGGGAAGAAGGAAGAACTCTATCTGCTCCCTGAGGAAAAAATGGGGGGCAGGAGAGTCATTAGTCTTCACCTTTGGAAAGCTGAGTTCTGCTCAGTCATTACTTAAACACAAGAAAAAAGAGTGTGTGTGAAAAACCTAGACAATAGCACAATGCCTATACAGGAACATTCTTTTGTCCAACTTCTACTGGTGACTAGATCTATGATCTGAGAGACAAGTTGTTCACTTGCATGAAAGTCAAATGGATATTTTTTTTTAATCCTGATGCAAAAATCTATAGAAATAGCTAGATAGTTCTTAAACTTCAATAGGATTTGGATCAGTGTCATTGAATTAGAAATTGGGAGAATAAATTGTGCACTGCACTTTTTTCCCTGGATAAAGTACACAAAAACCCACACAAATGAGAGCTCTTCAGTTTTTTTAGCAAATCAAGACAAAAATCCTTACAGAAAGGCAGTTTCTTTCAGTGATCAAAGTATTACCTCATCTCTCAAAGCATTATTAAAATACCATTCCCATAATATCAGTTGGTCTTACTACCACCAACCAGGAAATTTGAGTAAATGGAGTATTTAATCTGCAGTCTTACTACACAGCTAGAAATACACTAACAGGTTGTAATTCTTCAAGGATAATAAGCTGTAATATATGCTGTGGCTACTTTTTGGCATCTACACATTTCTAAAATAGACCAGTATTTCCATTTTTTTAACCAAGTTATTACAGTTTTAGCATACTTTGTGTTACTGCTGTCAGAGCATACTTAAAAACCTGACGACTTAATTTTATTTTGCGGAAGGGCTTAGAAGTACCAGTCAAAGATTAAGTCATAACAGCATTATGGTGAGAACAGGAAATAGTAAGAGAGAGGGGGGTGCGACAGGTGACACACTGCAAATCACAGACAGAACTACAAAGTAATAAGTAGATAGGGTAATAAGCAATATAAAGTCAGAGTTAATCCCTTAGCTAAATATTGTTGAGTATTTGGAGGTACCCCTGGGTTGACAAGAGTTATGAAGATGGCCAGCAGGTGGGGGTTTGGGGTGGGCTTTTTTGTTTGGGCTTGTTTTTTGTGTGTAGTTTTTGGGGCTTTCATGAATGAGAGGCTTTGGGAAAAGCAGAGACCTTGCTGCAAACAAAGAAGTGGTCAAGTTGCACATAACTCGTAGCAGAGATGTGGGCGAGCTAGAAATATATTAGTTAATAAGAGAGTAAGAGTTTGGATCATCAGACCTATTTAAAGTGCAGATAAGGTTTTATTAATAGTCCTAAATGTAAAGTTTAGAGCTTATTGTAACTTTCATTAATAAAAATTAGTTGAGACAAAATTTCTGTTCAGTAGAAGCGTCTGAACTACAAGTTAAATAGGAAAATGAAGAGTAGTTAAAACACCTTCTACTTCAAAGTAAGCAGAAAGCACCAGAAACATGAACTGGAAAAATGCAATCCTGTACATGAGTAAATGAATAGAAAACACCTGGTTCTCTAGGACAACCTCAGAAATTAGGTAACAGTAGTAAACTTTCACTGCAAACACATTTGCAAGGTCATAAATTCCTTTTACCAAGTATTTAATGCTCTCATATTAATTGCTTAATATAATTATTAAAGTCATTACTTTCTTGCCCCAGGAATAGTTTATGAAACAGTGTATGAAATGTGACTTTCAAATGGACAATACAAATATGTAGACTCTCTCTTATTGACAGACTGCATATTCCAACCTAGAAACTCATTTGAGCGTCAGAGAAAACATCTTCCCTGATTAGAAATGAGTTCAATTAGTTCTGTGAAATGCAGTACAAGTAGGATTAATTTGGAGGCAAACATTCCAGAAGCAATGTCTATAACTGTTAAAACACTTTGTACTTTGCTTGCAGAAAAACAGGCTTTTGGATGCAAGACAAATTGTGCTGTCCTTGATTTGAGTCTGCAAAACGTACATAGCCATGTCTATAGTGTGCTATCCACTTGTTTCTTCCTTTTGTGTTTTTGTGGATGTTGGGTTTTTTCCTGCCCTACCCCGCCCCTCAAAAAGGTAAGAAATCTTGCTATTTGCCAAAAATCTCTTTTGCTGGAATTCCCACTTCTACAAACCAACTATGAAAGAGCTGACATAAATCATCACGTAAACTCACACCAAAAAATCCAAGTCTATTGTTAGTCGTGTCCTCCTTCTAGAGGATGACAGTATCAAATAGCACCTGCTAATACTTCTATCCTTTCTAGAGTCCCAGCATTCCCACTTCTTCGTGCCCTTCAGCCACGAGCTTCTACTCCGTGTTCAGATCTGGTAGGGAGTACAGAGGTCTAATTTAATCTAATCTATTCTCAACTAGGGGGAAAGCAACTTTTTCATAAAATTTTACACCATAATTTATATTACAGATAATATGGATTAGAATTTCTTCAACAAAGATGCAAACCAGCACGGCATGTATGGTAGGGCGTATGGAGCTCCTGTTTTTACTGTTCATTATCATGGTTTTCCAAGGTAATATGAGAAAAGAGTCAGAGATGATAACAAAATACATTTCTTGCTAGAATCACTTTCTTATTTGTATTACAAATCTAACATAGGAGAATAACAGGAAGTTTCAGATTCCCTTAGATGTCCTCTTAAAATTTAATCTATTTTGACTCTGTGGCCTAGATATGTTTTCATACTTCCATACTTTCTCTTAGTTTTTTTTCCAGTAATTTATTCTAATATAAACATTAGTTTAGCATTCTTTTCAATTAAAGCAACATTCCAATTCTTTCACTCTTGGTATTCTCTCTTTCCAAATAGATTTTTTTTCAGTACTACTGAGCTAAAGTTACTGTTTGCTTTCCTTCACACTCTCCCTCCTCTGAGGGCCTAATCCAACTTTCATTTATGAACATAAATTCGTTACCATCAGGGTTAGATTGATATAATTTCAGTTTAATAGAAGATAGATGGGGGTGGGGAAGAGAGGAAAAATACTGATAGCTTGTTAAATAGTATTTTAAACACCTACTTTGCACCCTCCCCCAAACTACAGCCACTTCATCTTCTGAATAGCTGCCATTTAGAGAGACTGATGAAAGTTTAAAGCATGTGTTGCGATTTTCTCATCCTTATACCATTTTCCTCTTAGTAACACTCTGGGGATAAAGGCAAAACAATAATGTTTCAAAGTTTTAACCATGAAGTTGCCATATGCTTGGAGATGAACACAGCTAATACTAAAATTCGGGGAGCAATTACAGCAGCTGTGGAATAGGTAAGTACAAAAGCATTTTCCCTGTTGCAAAGGGCCTATGAACATTAAATTAAAGTGACTAAAAGTAATTCCCTCTGTACTAAACCAGCTACGGATAGCATGGTTACTGTCCTTTAAGTTTGTGTATACACATAATACTTGTAGTGCGTATTGTGTATGTGTATCGATGAACCAAGTAAAGAAGGCCCATTTTAAAGGGCCCAGTATATAAACAATGAGACGCCTAAACCAGTTGTTTCCACTCAGAAAACAGACCTTGGTGTTATAATGCATAGTTCTATGAAAAATATCGGCTGTTTGGAAAGGTTGAAAAGAAGATGGAATATTAAGGAGAGTTAGGGAGAAGTAAAAAACAAAACATTTTTATGCAAAGTGAGAGAACCTGATGAGCATTACCAGAGGTACAGAACGGCCCCCATCTGAGAAACAAATACAGAGAATTTTTGCTTGAAAAGACATAATGAAGGAAGGACTATGACAGCTATCTGAAAAAGCCAAAAAGACAGCGATACTGAAGTATGGAGAGATAGGAATTAGTTGCCTTTCTTTAAAATACGACAATTAGGGGAAAGTAAATTATCAAGGGCCACGCTCAAAGCAAATTAAAAGATACCTTTACACACAACAGATTATTACGCTGTGGAAGTCATTGCTGCAGGATGCCAGAGGTCAAACTTTATGTGATTTCAAAATGCAATTCTATAAATTGATAGTAGAAAAATGCATTAAGATCTATTAAACGCCACGATACCTTTGGTCACACTTAATTTTAATTTTAATTTTAAGTATTTAAATTTTATATAAATACATATAACCCAAGATCTTGCTTGTTGTATGCTCCTCTGTGATCAGAGACAAACAGGAACTTTGCGAATGCAACTGAAACTGCAGATAGGCTTTGCTTAGATTAACTATAATGACTCCAAAGCAGCTTATACAATTCCCTCAAAACTTGAGGGTCCCAGACAAGGAATAGCATCCCTAACCCTGAGCTCTAACTCCCTTTAACAGCCCTACTGGCAGAACATGCTGGCACCAGGATTCACATCACCGTGGCCTTTAGAAGTAGAGCTAGCCAGCATCAGCTTCCATACCAGAGTAACATTTCCCTGGCAAAGTTATGCCAAAAACTCTTTCAGACTGTGGATCACAATCAGCCAAGAATTGTCTACAGCCCTTCAGAAGGTGAAACACAGAATCTCACTCAGAAATCAGTTTCAGTCACTGGCTTTAAAACATGTCCCTTCCTACTTTACTCAAACTCCTTTTTTCCCTGCATAGATACTTCGAGAGGTTGAACTTGCATCACTTTTGTTATTCATTACATCAAGGATTATAATTAACTTACAATAATGACAGTTTATTCCTTTAAGTTATAAGGCATCTTTGTAAAGCTCATGCAATTATTTTAGTCCGCTTTTTGTAATTAGCGTCTAGTGAAAATAATTTGCCTGGAAACAATTAGCACGGCATAACTGCAAAATCTCTGAAGATTTCCCCCGGCTGCACTCCTAGTACAGTTACAGCAGCTGCAGGTAAGATATATCTAGAACTGGCTGCGCCACAACATTTCGATTTAACAGAAGATGTGCAGTCTTAGCAGAATGGCTGCTCTTTTGTTGATATAATTTACCAAACTGCTTTGTAAGCAAGTATTTTATTTAAAAAAGAAAAAAACAACTTTTAATCGAAAAGCAAGTTTTGCAACATTTAACCAGTACCAAATATTTTTTGCGTTTTGCATTTGGTCCTTCTGCAGCAGTGCTTTTCAGCTTGCTCCTCGTAAGTAATTTGTCAAAACCAAAGCTGGATAGACTCTTATGAGACAAATACACGTATTACTAAAACAACTTGGTCTTTAACTACAATATTTTGTTGTAGACTGTAAAAGTGATAAAAGATCTTAGTGTTATGAAGGATATTTATAGTCCTATTCAGAATCCAAGGAGTACAGAAATTAAAAACATATAAAATGAAAGAGAATTATTTTTGGCATACGTCATCTCCTTGCATCTACTTATCTATGCATGCTAAAGACATATAAAGGCATACTAAGATGGGGCATAGAGCACCACACGACTCAGCACAGAACACCGAGCAATCCTGAACAGCTGAAATGGTCCCTGGAATTAAGCAGTTGGGACGTCCCCAGACTATTGCAATTTGTGACAGTGACAATGTGGCATGCTAGCCAGACTCTTTCCAGGGAATCATAGAATGGTTTAAGTTGGAAAGGACCTTAAAGATCAGCTAGTTCCAGACCCCCTGCCGTGGGCAGGGACACCTCCCTCTAGACCAGGCTGCTCAAAGCCCCATCCAGCCTGGCCTTGAACACTTCCAGGGATGGGACATCCACAGCTTCTCTGGGCAACCTGTTCCAGTGCCTCACCACCCTCACAGTAAAGAATTTCTCCCTAATGTCTAATCTAAATCTACCCTCCTTCAGTTTGAAACTGTTACCCCTTGTCCTATCATTACACTCCCTGATGAAGAGTCCCTCCNTACTGACCCCTGAGGAACACCACTCGTCACTGGCTTCCTCTTGGACATCAAGCCATTGACCGCAACCCTTTGAGGGCGGCCATTTAGCCAGTTCCTTATCCACCGAGTTGTCCATCCAACAAATCCATGCCTTTCCAATTTAGAGACCAGGATGCCATGCAGGACAGTGTCAAACGTTTTGCGTAACTCCAGGTAAATGACATCTGTTGCTCTCCCCTTATCTTCCAATACTATCGCACCATCATAGAAGGCTACCAGATATGTCAGGCATGATTCGCCCTTGGTGAAGGGCATTTCAAACCCTCTCAACTTCTTTAAGTGCAAGCTCGTCAGAAAAATTATTCAAACCACTAGGCACAAACACCTAAGCAGGTGTTTTTCAACAAAACAAACGATAACCAAACGACATAAACCGAAACATCTCTCTCATGTTTGCTATAGATAAAAAAAAATTGTCCTATTATTTCATAGCTAGTCAGATGCTTTTTTTAAAAAAAAATCCTTCTAAAACGTTGAATTGCTTCATTTGCACACTTTCAAACAATGAAATGTTGCCTATTTTAGCAAAAAAATTGTAATGCTATGTTTTCCCAACATCTAAAAACAATTATAAATATTAAGTAAGCTGTCCTTTGCATGGCAGAAAGCTTTTAATCTTTGTTTTGTTTGGATTGTGACAACCAATTAGCTGTCCTAGTGTCCCTTATAAGTATCAAGTATTTGCTGGAAATCTACGGAAACCATAAGCCCTATATTGAATAATATTGAACTGGTTTGCAATTGTACTGGAGGCAAGAAGTATATAATGGTGACAGTAGTCTGAGTGCAATGTCTGTTTAAAAGAGCATTTACATTAAGTACGATTACAGGTGGAAACACATGAAAATTCTTCTCTGTATAACATACTTGCTTTACTCTACAATAATTTTATATTGTAGATTAAAATTAAACAATAATTACAGTTTATTAATATGACCTTTTCAGCCAGTTGATCTAAATAAATCTAGAACTTTGTAGAAACAAATTACCACACATTTAAGCTTATTTAATTACTGGAATCGAAACTGTGAATAATTCAGTGGAAGCCTGTAAAAAATTGAGGATAATCATGTTCAGGACAGCATAGAAAACATCCCAGTTTCTCTTCATGTTCTCAGTATTCTATAAGGTCAGATATCTCTTTCTAACCTGAGTTTGGTTCATAGATTTATTGTAATGATTGTATTTCAATAGCACTTTCCATCTATGTTTCCGCTGCTGGCGATGTCAGCTCACCAGAGTAGGTTGTCACTATTTAACGATGTTGAGGCACTTGCTCAGCCTCTGGTGCAGAGGGGGACACACAGATGTGCCCTTCCAAGCTTGTTAGCGCAGACCAACACTGACATCTGGTGCCAGCAGAGCCATTTTACACTGGGGCAAAGATTCAACTTCACAGCTCACTGAAGAGTTGCTAGGTTGACACCAGGGTATATCAGTACCTCCTATTCCGCACCAAACCACATCAGAGTTTGACTATAGGGAAGAGAAAGGAAACAGTAAAAACACCAAGGATATACTTAAAGCCAGGAGAAGAAAGTGAGAGCACATTCACGGTATTTTTCCTGCAGCGCCCTTTTTCCAAAATGGTGGTATGGTCTGTCGTATCTCAAAATAATTTTAGCTATTGCTAAAATAGGGAGTTCACTGTTTTGGTCAGAAGAGTATAGGATTATCTTTGCCAGGATGTGCAGAGCTTGCACACTAGAGAAGTGCAAGAGTTGTTTGTATTCTACTGCAAGTGCTCAGATTGTGGCTGGGATGAGCTTACCTTGCCTGGATTGCTACACTACATGACCCATTTTGGGGGCTGGGGAATCACCCTGTGCCCCAAACAAATTGCCCCTAGGCAATGGGGCATTCACTGCAATCTATATCAATCAGTCTAGCACAGTTATGATCTGGGTTACAATTTTCATATTTACAGGTAATGGGCATTTTCTTGCAGGCCACAGCCTACCATGACCAATACCAAAGACAGTCTGACAAACCAGAGGGGATGGTCCCCGTGGTAATCCAATGACTTTTTTCGAGACTGTGAAGAACCAATTACAACAGTGACTGTTTTAACTAATAAGGAACTAAACTTTTACACTTCACTTGGTTCTGCTACCAGCTGCCAGCTCAAATATGTCCATGAAAGATGCACAAACCTGCCCCAGTCACAAGCCAACCTCACTATTCTCTCATGCGACTAGCCAAAAGAGAACTATTTCCAAAGCATAGCTGTTCTGTGCATCAAAATGCTCTGCAGCATGTTCTCGTTCCCATAAGGCACTCTGCAGCCAGCAGACTGTTGTAATAATATTATTTGCAAGAACAGACTTGGAAAAAAATGGCGTTTTATTATTGCATCTTTGTGCCAGTGCAGACAGTATCCTAATTTACCAGATGTTTCTTATTTCTCTTTTTTTCTCAACTGCATTTGGGTATTTGGTATTTCTAGAATCTGAAGGCTTCAAACAAAGAGGTTTCTGTTACTTTAAAAAAATCCAATTTAACACTGCCTCAACAATCTGTGATTATATGAGTAAAGCTTGATTGTGAGAAATGTACTAAGCCTCCATCCAAAGCGAACGCTTTGGATAACTCTTATAACTCCACCTCCTTAAAAAACATGGAAACAGTAATAAGCTCTGAAAGTTCCATGAATGGAAAAGCATTCATTATGTGAAGTTTTGAGGTTTCGGGAGAGAGACTTATGGGGTTTTTTTTTTTGCTTTACTTTTTAAAAATTGAAACAGTAAAAAAATACTCAAATCCCGAAACTCTGTAGGGCCCTATATTTTGCAGGGAAAAATACAGAAAAGTATTGAGTATTTTGAATGCATGTGCAGGGAGGGGGGTACAACAGGATGACACAATTAATAAAATGAATTATGCTTCGTCTGGTCAGTGCAAAGTGTTACAGATTAATTTTCACTTCATCTTAAGTGAGAAGGCAAGATCTTTTTTAAGTACCACAGCTACTTCAGCAGACGCGTGACTGAAGTTTTAGATTCTCCTGCTTGCAAGGGATGCCAGTACTTTTCAGTTCTCTAATCCCTAACAAGCAGCAGCTTCTGCTATAAGAAAATACGAGCAAATATAGAAGGCACACGGTTTACAGCCCCTTGTTTTACTGACTGCTTTTGGAATTCAGTGTGCGGCCATTACAAGAACCGCACTTGAACTATAGATGGTCTCTAAGCCCTCCATTAGAAGTCTACATCACCTTTGAAAAATAACTGTAACTCAAAGAATGTGGAAAACAAAGTGAAACTCTCATTCTTGGGATCATAGATAAAACAGAATGAGATCACTGGGGGAGGGGAATTAAAGCAATCCAGGCACAGTAGTGAACAGCTGGGCAAGACGCAATGGCAAATGAGAAAGTCCCGGTTACTGCAAAAGTTCACCAGGCAGTTTACAATTTAAAATAATGTTCCATTGCAGTGAAGACTCACTCTGTCCTCTTTGGTTTATTATCTGTCCCGCTTCTGGATTTTCGCCATCAGACTAACAGTTTATTAAACCAGGATGGATCATTTGTTTTCTCACTTGACCTGCACAACAGGCAGCGGCAGCTGGCTGCTGTGCCACTTCTGTAACTACAAAATGCAGCAGCTGCATGCTCAGTGCCAGAAAAACTCATCTTTTTGAATTATGCCTTTATTTACTAACTGCTTACTGACTTATATATCTTTACAATGACAAATCAACATAGGTAACCAGGTTCCCTGTGATACAACCTTCGGCACTGTGAAACAAACCCTCCCTATGGTTTCAAAATATTGCATGACAATGAAAACTAAAATGTTGAACTAGAATTTGGCATTTGTTTTTATATTCTTGCACCCTCACATACATTTATTCTTCTGCCAGTATGTGTGGAAATTCAGGACCATTACACCATTTTAGATTTGGGCACAGGCTCTCCAAAGTAAACAGTATCACATCTGACTGTAAGACTTCCACATAGTCATTCCCGACTTCTTTCAGGTCTCATTCGTGTTGCCTTCTTTCTCTCCTCTTCCCGCTCTTCCCACAGTTAGCATAACGGGGATTCCGAGTAAGTCCTTATAAACCCAGGTCTCTGGAAAACAACTCTAAGAAGCAGGAAGAGGCCTGCTTGTGTTATTCCACAGGCATTTCCAAAACACGATCAATTTGGGAGCCTGTCAGGGCCTAATACTCAACCCTAATACTCAACTGTCTTCACATTTCAAATAAACCAACTAGGAAAGAAAAGTACAGTCTCTACTAAAAGAGCTAAAAATGTGATGAATACTAAATTGATCCTGTGTGCAACATCTATGTGTTTGAAGATTTCCCCTTCACGGAAGCTGTCCCAGCTTGCTTCTTCTGCAAGCCCTTCTCCTTGCAGCAACTGTAACACACACTGAACCGCCATAATAAATACTTCACTCATCTGCTGTCACCTTAAGTCTGCTACAATGCAAAGGGCTGCTTTCTTACCAATGGTACTTGCACAGAATTTTCACTTCTCTGTGACCTTTCCTATCCTGCGCAGCTTGGAGCCACCAAGCATCCTTCGCAGGCTGGGCTGGTGGACGCTGACCCCACCATAACAGCCACTCTCCCAGCTGCCACCTCCACCAACACCTACAGCAACGGTGACGGGCATGGGGACAGCCCCAGGAGACCGCAGTATTGATAGGTACGGGTTTGTTCTCAGGGCAGAGGCACCATGCCAAAGTGAAACTTTTGCCCTTTCCTATTAATGACACGAAGGCCTCACCAAAGCAAGGCTCAAGTTTCCATGACCATCAACCAGAACTCTTCACGGGCACTGTGGAAGTAATTGCTGCTCACTTTGTAGCCTCTGTGGTGGGACAGCTGACTCCTGAATAAGAAGTTATTAAACAAGATACAAAGTGGTGTCTAAAAAAGCTTATAGGAACCATAATAAGCACCCTGAGACCAACTTCAGTCTACTGTGCTTGTTTTTTAAGCACAGTTTCACCAATTTCAGTTAAACCTGAACTCAAAGTAAACATTAAAATGGTTGGTTTTCCATGGAATTCACTGGGATATGATTTTAGCCTGAGATTAAACACTTTAGCATCAACTGCTCCACACGTTAAAATGTGCGTGAAACTGTTCCACACATTAATGTGTGTGAAAACACACACATTAATTTCTCGGCATTCTAGATGGGTTTTAGAGCAAGACAGCTCCAGCTGCCCATACAGCAGGTTAGCCAGCTCTTAAACTCCAAGAAGTGCTTGGAGTGCTTTTAAACCAACCTTGTATGCATTTGCAGAAGCCCCTAGCTGGCTTACGACTCTGAAGTTTGTGCTTCGGGCGCTGGGTGGAGGTTTGAGCTTTGGGCTCCAAGTGTGGAGGCCTGAAGTGCCATAGAATACAGTGGGGATCATAGAAAAACAGCCAAACTCAAGCCCGGTCACGCTGCCTTCGGAAGTTGAAGATATGTGGAGAAATTGCCCTCCTATCTGTATCACCTACCTTGCTCAGCCTTATTTATAAGATAGGTTCTCACAGTTTGTTCCTAGAGCTCTCCTGATTCCCTACTTAGCAGCTGCACGGCAGCAGCCATTTTCACTCTGGTTACTTATTCAAAACAGATCCTAAAAATGCAGAGATATGCTCCTCCAAAACCTTCTCTTAACAGACCCGTGCATTCCCTGATGCACACCAGTTCAGGGGTAATTTGTTACAAGTGCATGTAAATCTACAAGAGATGACCAGGGGAAATCAAGACTCTGCTGCCCTTGCAAGCTTCGCACCCTGAAGTCAGAGGCACAGCATGCTCACCAATGTAAAATATTTTTTTTTTAAAAGTACCTTTATACTTGCAACAACAAAACCAGGGGCGAAACAGATTCTTTTTTTTTCCTACTTATGTTCCAATTAAAAAAAAAAAAAAAAATCCTTACAGCTGCTTCAAGTAGTTTGGGACATTTGATAGCCGTGGAGATTTTTCTTGTTTCTTTCCATGAAAATAGGTGGGCTGATGCTGGCAAAGTATGTGTCACCTCATTGCTGACTGCAATGGAAAAAATCATGTGCTGTGCGAGAGGTGTATTGAGTAGTAGTCTGCAAGGTGGGGATGAAAGTCTGCAGTGTATGCATGTCTGGAAAGCTTTATTACATCCATGTGAACACAGTGACGTGCAGAGAATAGCGAGGGTTGTCCTAGGCTGGACTTCCTAGATGGTCAGAGATAGTATTTCTGACAGATTGCTAGCATACTTCAAGAAATAAGACATACAACACTAGATTTTCTGCCACTACCATTCACGCATTCTTCCTGCTTTACTCCCTGACATTTGACACAGAAGCCTGAAAAAAAGGGTCCAAGTTTCATGTGGTATCTGTTGCAGAATACAAAAATTTAGTAAACAATGGATTTTTTTCTCTTATTTGAACCATGTGTGCTCTGCTCTGTAATCTACCACAGATGGTACTTTTCATGTTACATAGATGTAGCATCCAGTACTTTTAAGGAGTTGTATGTGTGTGTTTTATGAGGGCACAATATAACACCGTGAATTCAAGCAAACCTCTTTAAAACTAACTTGAAGGGTAGTTTATAAACTATAGGGAAGCACAAAGCTACCTGGCATTGACGGATACACAGAAGGGCCATTAAGGACAAAAGAAAAAATAATTTAAAAAATAATTACCTACAGCAAGACAAGGCTAGACGAGTTCAGTTGCCGATTCTTTTTGAGCATACTCAATGTTTGTAAGTGTTCAGAGAAACAGTTGCACTTCTGTTTTCCACATTAATTACCAGGATGTTGATGATTTCTTGGTTTTAATTCAGAGCTTGCAA
>VXBH01008416.1:402266-456559 GCA_013400035.1 Rynchops niger
AAAAAAAAAAAAAAAAAAAAAGCAGCATACCCTTTAGCACCTGTAAAAATACTGCAATTAATGCATGCCTAGGAGAGTGGGTCAGAAGAGAATATTTGAACACAGATAAAAGACATTTCCTTTGGCCACAATAGATTTTTTTTTTTTATTAGATACATATATGAGGTCTTTTATTCAAGTCCTACAACGAGTTTGAAAGAGGCTTTAGACTAAAAATTGGTCAGCTGGGTATCAGATCTCTGTGGTTCCTCTGATGTAGGATTAAATGAATTAAGGGTGTAGATGTATTTCAGAGAGGTGCTACTTAGAAGCACACTGTTGTTAAAAAAATGGTTTTGATTTACAAATATAGAAGGAAAGATTTTTGAGAATTGGATTAAATTTCTGTGGCCAGCAGATACTGGAAAGCAACAAGACCAGAAAACCCTACCTATTACAACAGCAGTCACTACCAATGTGTCTTTCTGTAAGGGATTTCAAATCCAACATGCAACACAAGCACATATACATTTTGATAGCTTAAAAGAGAAAATGAAATTAACAGCACACATTCATGGACTCGACCATTTGATTTACTTCGGTTTTTAAATCTAAACATACCTCTGCAAGCTTAACATTTTTACTTGCCAGTTTTCAGAGAAAGAATATTCACTTTAGTGCCTGAAGAAAGGTGAGCATTTTGAGACTGCTTCTTGATGCTCCTTAATCTATGTAGTTAAGACAAGTGGTGAACAAAGTCCAGTTAATGAATGACATCAATAATTCTACTCTCTTAATATACAAATACTTCATTGGTCTCCTACAAACAACGGAGAGAGTTTCAAATGTGCGAATGAACTATGTCATTGCAGGAAGTTAAAAAAGAAGAACTTGTTTTGACATTGCAGTCCAGGCTGTGAAAAACTGGTAAGCTCTACTTGCTTATATTAGAAGTAGGGAAAACTATTTATCTGTGTTTCCTGTATCTTACATAGACGTGTTGTTTCTCAAGCGCATAACAGAAAACTTTGGAAGTGAATAATGCAGATTAAAACAAAGTTTACCTCCACATCATTTTACGCTGCCTTGAGAAGCACCTACAGAACAAGCTGAAATATATAAATGACTTTCAACCAAAACAAGTTTCAGCGAGGTCAACAGATCCATTCTGGCGTTAGCAAACCAGTTAAAACTTATTTTACCCTATTAGACCCTAATAAAACAGCTTAGTTTTATCGAGAATCAAAAAAGAAATCCAATCCGGCTTAAGAAATATTACTTTAACCAGCAAATACTACTGCTCTATTACATTTCTGTAAAATTTCTCTTGTAGATTATTGGGCTGCTTGTAAAAACAAAACTTCAAAGAGATTCAACACATGGTTTGCAGATCAGACAGCTCACAGCTTTGTAGTTAGGTTTTTTGTTTTCGTTTTAAGAAACAACTTGCACTTTATATACCATGTTTATTACTGGACATAGACCTAACCATCTGGTGTGTAAGCACAGTCTAATTTTTTAACCCTTATCCAGCCCAGCTGATATGTTACCATTTTTCTGTTGTCAATTTATGAAGCTTTCATTAAAATGTCAATCATTCCCAAAACTAACAAAGCTTGAGATAGGAGAGGAATTCACCAAACTGAGTTTTGGAGAAAATCTGTAGTTACTGTAGTCATTTTCCTGGAATAAGTTCAGCTTTTCTTTCTATTTTATTAAAACAAATTAGAGAAGAAAGTCAAGTCCACGAAAGACAGTAGATTATTTCCATTCTTTTCACACACGTGCAAACCTTGAGTAACAACTGAGAGGAAATGCAATCAACAGCTCTACTGCTTGAAAACAGAGAATTCTAGACAGTAATTCTGCCTTTAGATACTTATCTGAGTATAGCTGCATATAGTTGAAGTTACCAGTGCCCCATTTATTCCAGCAGGACTAAGAGTTTACACAGGTAAGCATTTGTCCATATAATTTTCCTTGTGTTACTGAAAATTAGCATGGATAGATGCTTGGTGGCAGTTTCACAAATGGCTGTAAAATTCATAAAGAATTCATAAAGAAATCCAGGGGGCTTTCTATTTTTTCATACTATAGAATTTCATCTCCTCTCCATCGTTTACAGTGAATTAGTTGGAAGCAGAGAAATAAACAATGCACGTAATCACTTCATAAAATATTAATCCTTGTTTCTGGGTACTGTTGTGAAGTTTTACTGTACAAAAGAAATCATAATTCATCTGCATTTGTGGGTAAAATCTAACATTAATATCTCCGGAAAGTAACTCCAAAAAGATCCACAGGTGTCTGATACACTATGGCACAGCTATTACAGCATTCATCTCATGTCAAAAATAATGATTTCACACACTAGGAAACTCAACTTACATTTCAGAAAATGTTTCTTCATATGATTCATACTGCTTCATATTTCTTCTTGGCCCTGCCACGGAGCTAAGTCCTATAAATTACTGACTTTTTTTGGACTAGCCTGTGGCAAGACTTCTCAAAACTTAACTCTTACTACATTTCAAAGCTCTGCATCTTCCCCAGAGATTACTTTCTAGTGCAATTAATATTTCAAAAATGTGAACATTTTATCTGTCCGAAATTGCCTACATATTAGAAACAGGTAATAATTTCCAATAGCAGAAATCTAGACTTTGCTGGTAGGTTTTGTCATGGAAAATTCTATCACGAGAGCGCTATGTGCTGTTTGATTGTCAAAAAGGGTCATAAGCATAACCAGATGGAGAGATATACTAGGAACCCCTTATTATTTTTCTTTCTCAAAAAGCGTTTGTTGTGGTGGCTGTCTAGCATTCAGTTACCCAGCGATTGTGTGGGTAAATCCATTTTTGTGAGGAAACGGTCCTGCAATACACTTTTGTAAAGCACCAGGCAACAGCACAACTCTGAGCCCAATAGCAGATTCATCGTAAGCAAGGGTAAAATAGTTGCAATAAAACTACTTAGTAAATCCTCAAACTCAGAATTACAGTCATAACATGGCAAAGGCAGATAGTGCAGAAGGCGGTATGTGAAGAAATAAAAGCATCTCTGCTAAGCATAGGCTAGTGCTGGCATTCTAAAGAAAGATTTGCAGGAGGAGAGCCAGAAGTCCATGAAAATGCTTTCCATTGACCCAGATACAAACTTCTATAAATGCTTGAAGTGAATGGGTAGATAAAGTTCTTACTGATTTACAAAGCCATGGCAGCTGCTAGGCTATATTCCTGGTCAATGGAGTTTCAAGGAGTATCAATGAAGTTCAGAGTTTAATTTCAGGGTATTTTTCTTTGACTGACAAGAGCTTTGGATGGTTCCTGGATTTCTTTTTATGGCATCAAAACCAGTTGGACGTAATCTCTGGAATATCTACTAGTGTTTATTCAGTTTTATTCTCCTTCTGTAGTTTTATAGCCCCTATAAAGGGAAAAAAAAAAAAACCACCGCAACTTTCCATTCCCTCACAACAAAGCTTTTCCAAATTTTGTCTTGCTGTGCTTCAGATCTATCCCCACATGATTTGTGAAGCAACTTTGAAACGGGGAGAAACTGTGCCTCAGCACCAAGTTCTTGTTACTTGCAGTAAGGCAAATCAACTCTGCTTCAAAAATAAACCCTCAACTGAGCCAAGAGGCCAGGTAATAGAATACAAAGGCAAAATACTCAATAATAGCCCATTAAAGAGGTTTAAAAGCTTGTTTCGTTTTAATGTCTTAGAAAGCTGCTTGTATGTATCCAACCGAGTTTTGCTTGTATGTATATGAAGCTGACAGAGGTTAAACTTACCATGCACGAACACTTAACTGTTGGTTACTTGGAAACTTCATGTATAGGGTCCATCAGACTCTAAAATCATTATTATAGGAGCTGACTTTATTGATTGTATTTTTGAAAAAAAAAAAAAACAAAACCAAAAAACAACTGAATAGTGAGAAAAAAATTGAAGTCAGAAACTACAGTACATAGTCGAAGCCCGAATTTAAGATGTTTGCTGAAAAAGGTAACACTAGTTTTGTGGTAAAACACATTTAAAGAAAAGCTAAGAAATGGAGGCATCTTCTATTCAATGATGTACAGGATGACCTGCAAACTGCTCCTGCAATTTTGCAACAAGTGAATAGATATATGCTGAGTGTGGTGGGCTGCCTATATGGCATACATGAAAAAAGAACATTTTGTAGAAATCCCAATACTATGAGACCATCCTAAATTTTTTTCCCCAAACTTTCAAGAGGGAAAAAAATAAAGTAAAATCATTGTATCAGTTTTCTGTTAGTTAGTGTTTTTTCTGAGAAAGCATCACACAACCAGTTCAGCTCTGGCATAACAGAAAATAAACTGGGGGGAAAAAAAAAAAGGCTAAATTCACTAAGTGAAGGTTTATAGAGGAAAAATTAAAGTATCTCTATGGCTTCTCGTAAAAGAAACCAAGGAAGCAAGCAGAATATGACAGTCTAAAAAAATGAAAGATTTAAACATTGAAGGGGAAATGGTAATCAGGAAATACTAATTAGGGACACGAATGTAAAGTTCAGAGGTACACATGCTTCCTAATAATGAAATTGAGGGATTTCACTGTCAGCAGGTAGAGCTCCTTCTGCCAGTAAAACTACTTAAAGCCCTTTAAAGTTCTTTAACAAAAAGCAAAAACACATTAATGTGGGCAAAACACAAGATGTGTCATGGACCCTATAATCCTACACTTTGCAAGAAAGCAGGCTATGACTTAGAATACATAGCTCTCAAGTCTGACTTGGAAGAAATCTTTGGAGGCTGGATATGAAGGAAATAATAGTTCAATTATTAAACTAACCTTGTTTTCACATGCCTGATCTTTTACAAACCCACGGCGAAGTTTGGATTCATGTTTGTATTGACAGTTTTGTTGGAACCAGAAGGGGGATGACAAAACCAGAAGTACATTTTTAGCTGTAATACCACATCTTTTGCCACTGAATACGCTGTGGATGGAAAGAACGGTAACAAACAGCACAGAATGTTCCAAAGGCTGGTAGAGATGAAAAATATTGTGGGTTTGGGATTTTTTTTATCCTGCTTGGACTAGTCTTTGGAAGCACAGACAAAAATGTAAGCAGCTGATCGAGATATAAGTAGATTTCAACTCCAAATGGAAATGCAATGGGTTTTTGTTAAATGCTTTATCCACATTCATTCACAATTCTGAAGCAAAGGCAACTTTCTTTCTGCAACTGAAGCAACTGAGCTAAGATGCAGTTTGATAATTTTCACATAAAACAATTTAAATTTTAAGATTGAAGAAAAAGTATTCAAAAATTCTCTGGAAAAAGTTTTGAGAGCTCCATGGGTAACTCCATGCTAAGAAAGAGAGGGAGATATTGCCAGTTGTCCTGCATCAGCACTTCCAGACAGGCGCAGGAGGCCAAGTCAATACTCGGAAGTTATCTCCAGCTCTAGTTCTCCATCACTCCCATTTTTCATTACCTGATAGTGTTGTCTGAGATGCCACAAATTTCCCAAGTCTCTTCAAAAAGGCCTAAGAAATAAATTCACCACCCCTCGTCTCAAAGACTTAGGCAGATTGACAATAAATAGCGTCCCGTGTTGCCATAATAGTGATGTTTTAAAAAATTGATATATATATATATGTAACTATAAAAATTATATACATATGTAAATAAAAACTTCATTAACAAGCTAGAGCTTGGATTACGTATTGCTGCCTCTGCTTTGCAGTAGTGTTTCTAAAGCAGAAACTGTAACTAGAAGAGTAGAGGAGTTACGGAAAAGCTGACCTTTCAGTTGAAAAAAATCCACTGGCTTACTTTAGAAATTATTTAACTGGCAGTTGCTACACTTGGCCTTTTATCTGTTCCACAGCATAAGCCCTGACAGTCTAAAACACTCTTTCTTTCTCTCACTGCTGGCCAGGTCAAAATGTGCATTTTCCAGTGACTATGTAATTCTGTTTTGGACTGATGTCATGGCTGCTACTCCAGCAGACCCATTAAAAAACATACACACCTAGAACTTAAGCTGTTATCCAAACCAGAAACCTGTGGTTGCAGAAGCAAGCTACGCCACCTTATAAATGGGTTTTGTTGTACGGCATCTGCTTTACTGAGAAATGCTGTAGATTCTTAACAGCTAAAAGTACACACAGTTTAAGAGCATTTAAACTCCAGAAAAGCAACACTGTAGCATCACAAAAATTCCAGATGTCCCCTAGACTTTCTCTGATTGCAACTGTAGTCGCAAAAATACAATAAATCGATGCAACTGTAATACTTATCAAAAGCACTATTCCCCTGTCATTCTCTCATGCATTCTGTTTTCATTCACTGTAACACAAGATTAAAGAGTGACAAGGCTGCTGCTTGAAAAAAGCTTAATAAGGCATCAAACTAGGACTAAAACACAGGTGAAAATTCAGTGTTCCTTCAAAATGGAAACTCTTATGGAAAATGTTGCACAAAAGGGGAAGAAAGTTTAAAAGCTTTTTAGAAGTGTACTTGACGATGCTGGTCAGAAGACAAGTTGCCAAAAATCCATTTTCATGCACAAAACACTCATTTCACAGCACGTGCGTATTTGAGAAGAGACGGACAGAAATAATTCAAAGGCATGTTTTGGCAAATGCTTAATGAATATGCCTCCTTTCCTCTTAAAAAAACATGCCGTAGACATGAGATTCTGCACTTTTTCATAGCAAGGCCAGGTAACCGCTAAATACAGAAGGGCTTTAGTTTAGATTTATGAAATCAGAAGATTAGTAAAATTTCTGAAAAAGAAGATTGCCTATGTGGTACTAAAACTGTCGACAAGAAGCAATTGCTATGAATTCTAGAAAAAACATTTATTAAGGCTATTTCTAGCAATGATCTTGACCAAACATACACAGGCCTACGCAAGTGTGCTTTGAACAGAGGTGATGCTAGCTAATTAACAAGGTAGCTGTATTAGTGCAAAAGTCAGCAGAGTTAACTATTTACTTAGTTCTCCTCAGAACATAGAGTACAACAGCTCAAGTGAAAGCAAGTGACAAGTTAAATAAAAATACACCATTTGCTACTGATCCACAGAGGCGTTAGCAGATGCTGATGAAGAACTACAAATTCTCAAGTCTGACAAGGAAAAGCTGCCCAAGTCAGGGACAGAAAATGAATCAGCAGTTCATAATTTCTGAACCGTTCATGGTTAGGTAGTGGCTAGTAAATTCATGACAAGAAAACAAAAGCCAAAAATTTACATTTTCATGCAGAAATATTTCATGGCCTCATTAGCTAAGTCAACACATGATATCCAGGGCACCTGGACATGGAACAGCACAGGACAGCTAAGAAGTCAGAATAGACTGCTGACACAGCTTGAAGACAGGTAGTTTGTTAAATATATTGATCAAGACACTAATCAGCAATCAAAAGAAGAGAGATCTTGGAAAAAAAATAGGCGTCAACTCATCTTTGGTTTTGTTAACATAAATTTTAAATATTTACGGCTGGCTTGTCTTGTACAAACAAACCAACCTATCTGTAAGCCAACTTTCTGACAAAAGGTTTTTCAGAAGAGGTTCAAAACATAGCAGCACAAATTTACCTAGCGGTAGGGGCTTGCCATATACGTTCTCTTCCCATCCATCTCAAACATGTTAGGCAAAAACAATAGTCAAGACGGTAGTGAAAATTTTTCTATCGCTACTATCACTTACAGAAACAATCCCCTTTAAACTACTTTAATAACGTACACAACAGCAATAGCATAGTCAGAAGGTATCCTAGGCAGCAGAAGGGGAGGTACTAGCAAGCATGGATATTTGCTACCTCTGGTTGCATCCATCTTTGGGGAGAGATGGACTAGTATAACACTTTCTTAGATGTATCCTCTTAGAAGCACACCTACTTGTGATGCCAACTATACGCATCACACACCTGGAGGATGTTTAAGAAAACAAGACAGTAACCCCATTACTCCAAGTGTCAACAAAGTCCCACTTGAAGAAAAGTATCGCTCTCTACTGCACGTGCTGATGTGCACAGGTTTTGTGTGGCAGTTTAAGACATGGCTGACAAGTGCTCACTGTTGCATGACACTGATACCCATAAGGGAACGGGGAAAGCTTCAGAGAGATCCAGAGAACTGTTTAAATTATAGAGCTAACTTTTCTGAATTATTGCCAGTAAGTGCATTAAACTGAGAACATTACAACACCATAATGCAAACTACATGACACGTTACTTTGTTTTCCTTCAGCTTCCCATCTCCTTTTCCTCCATCCTCTTCCCTCATGAAGAAAGGAGATGGTCACTAAAGCGTGCTTTCAGATACTCAGGGTTGGAGTATTTCCTTTTCCTTCCTTTGATTGCTTCCTGGAGAGAAACTACACCAATGTATAAAGCCTGTGACCTGACACAGGCACAACACACACAAATCAAAGTGATCAAATTATACTTTTAAAGAAACACATTTCAAAACAAGGACATCCTAAAACTGTGATGACTACATTTAAGCTGTAGTTTATTTCGTCATCCTAAAACTGTAATGACTTTTTTAAAATAATTTTTTAAAAAAAGCCATCTTCACAGAGCAATTCTTAACTTAATAAATGTGAAAATATCACTGTGATTTTTCTTCAGCTTTTCAGGGTGGGTTTTTTTGTTTGTTTTTGGCATGTATCATTCAGTCTCTACAGTTCAGATGCCATGGTGTCCTGGAGTTAAAAAAAAAAATATTTATTAGCCTTCAATAATTAATCTTATTTCTGCAAATTCTGAAAAAAAGTATCTGTAAATAAGCAATAAACCAAACAAGAGGAAGCTTCAGTTTCCTGACTAAGAGGTTTACTACCTGGCTGACACTTGCCAGTGACTAAGAGAGCACGACACTGACTGGTAACATCACCTGGCTTTTCCAGTTGTTTCCGTACAGGTACTGCTGGAAGACTTTGTTATTTGTCTCATTTACAAACTGGGTAGCTTCAGTGACTTTTCATAAATGACGTGAAAGAACAGCTTTGAAGCAGGAATTGTGAGTAACCCTTAAAAGTTAAGGCACAGTTTGAGCTGAAATTATCCACGTACATCACATGACAAATTCCATCCTTACTGCTACTAACCAGGGAACATCCAACATTTTGTGCAATAGAAAGTGAGTGCTGATAGACACTTTTAGAGGAGTGCCAAGTAACAAAAATGAGGGAAGATTTGGCCATCAGTCATGTTTATTCCGCCTTTCCACTCTTGGCAAATGCTGTTGTCGCTTGTTCTCCAGAGCAGTAGTAGACTTTCCAGCACTTCAGCCAGCAAAGAATAAAGTGAAGTTATTGCTGGACTGTCATTTCTGTTCAGGGGGTAACTGCTGATCAGATACACTGGAGAGAGTTAGAGTATGATAAACACCTTACAGATTGTGAAGTTGCCCGTTACATGTCAAATATAACAAAATGGGTAGAGACTGGAGAGAACCCATGCACTAACTGGATAAGGCAGCACATGGATCTTTCTTATCTTTGTTAACCTACCAGCTGTTTGATATTAAAAAACAGACCCTAGAACGCAAAGTTAAACTGTTCTGGTCCCGTTAGCCAAAGGCACAAGAGCCAAGAGAGTACAGATTTTTTAGAGATTAAGCTCAAATGATCAGATAGATGACTGGTTTGCAGCATTATTTTTTTTTTTTAGAGCATTACAAGCTAAGTTTTCAAGAAAAGGCAACCAAATAAAATGGAAAACGGAAAAGAATCCACTGTGGAGTCAAGGAGATATATTCCATCAGCACATTCTACAAGAAAGGCTTCCTAGGTATGTAAACAACAAGCAGGAACAGAAGCAAAATACTGGCCCACTGTTAAACAGGAGAGGTGAATTAGTCACCAATGATGGTGAAAAGGCAGAGGTTCTCAACACTTTCTTCACCTCTGTCTTTACCAGCACTGTTGGGCCCCAGGCCTTGGGAACAAAAATCCAGGTTGGTGCGAACACAGACCCAATGCCAGTGAAGGAAAAGTTGGTAGGCAAAACGTTACAGGAGCTTGACTCCTACAAATAGATGGGCCCTGGTGTTATCCACCCAAAGGTGTTAAGAGAGCTGGCTGACGTCATTGCATCATCTTTGAGAAGTCGTGGAGATCGGGGGACGTCCCAGAAGACTGGAAGAAGGCTAACATCATCTGCATCTACAAGGGCTTCAGGGAGGATCCAGGAAATTATAGGCCCATCAGTCTTACTTCAGTCCCTGGGAAAGTTAAGGAACGAATCTCCTGGGGGCCATCACAAGTCAAATGAAGCATGTGATTGGGAAAAGCCAACTCGGATTCACCAAGGGCAGATCGTGCCTGACAAACCTGATCCCCTTCTACAACAAAGTAACCTGCTCAGTTGATGTGGGACAAGGGGTGAACATTGTCTACCTGGATTTCTCCAAGGCATTTGATGTGGTTCCCCACAGCCTCCTCCTACAGAAACTAATGTGTTATGGCCAAGACAAGTGGTCTGTGCGGTGGGTGGGGAACTGGCTGACAGGGTGCACCCAGAGGGTGGTGGTAAAGAGCTCCTTTTCATACTGGCAACCTGTCACAAGTGGGGTCCCCCAGGGATCCATACTGGCCCCACTGTTTAATACCTTCATAAGTGATCTGGCTGATGGGATCAAGTGTACACTGATGAAATTTGCTGACGATACCAAACTGAGTGGGGAAGTGGTGGACACTTCAGAAGGCAGAGCCACCCTGCAGGAAGACCTGGATAGGCTGGAAGAGCAGGCTAACAAGAACCTCATGAAGTTCAACAGGACAAGTGTAAGGTCTTGCACCAGGCAAAACATAATCCAGGAGTGCAGCATAGGCTGGGATCTACCTGGCTGGGGAGCAGCTCTGNAAAGGGTGTCTACAAAGAAGATGCAGACTCCCTTTTTACAAGGAGTCACATGGAAAAGACAAGGGGTAATGGGTACAAGTTACTCCAGGGGAGATTCCAATTGGACACAAGAGGAAAATGTTTCACAATGAGAACAGTCTGCCACTGGAATAATCTCCCCAGGGCGGTGGTGGATTCCCCTTCACTGGACCCTTTGAGGATTCATCTGGACAGGGTGCTGGGCCAGCTTGTCCAGACTGTGCTTTTGCCAAGAAAGGTTGGACCAGATGATCCTTGAGGTCCCTTCCAACCCGGGATTCTATGATTCAGCATCTCTCAACTACCTCACAGTATTTCAAAACATAAAAAAAAAAAAATAGCTTGCCGTTAGAAGGAAAGTTTTCAAGATAAAAATATCACTACCCTTATGAACACTGAAAATGTTCAAAAAGAATAAGAGAATGTGTGTTTAGTTTACTAAAAACACAGAAGAATGAGGAAACAAAAATTATTTTTAATCTCACTTTTAAAGACACAATGATGGACCAATAATCCTGTCACCCACAACAGCCAACAGCAGATGTCAGGAGATAATCACATGTATAAGTCAAACCTGTACCGATATTTTCCCACTGTCTAGTCATCGGAGACAAAACCAGTCTCTGTAGGTGACTTTAAATTACAAACTAAGTATGTACAGCGTGACTGAAAATAGCAACATGCACAATTATATTTTGTATTCTGTATTTTATTTTGAGAGACTTGAATCAAGTAGAATTTCAGTATTGGCTAAAATGTTCATTCTTAAAGGCCAAATAAGACACATCTATTTTCATTTATTTTCAATACAGGTCTCAGGAATACAAAACAAAGCTATTCTTTTAGGTATCTAATACTCGAGTGTCCTTTTTGAAGTGCCACATTTTCAGAAAGCAGCTTAGGGGCTTAAAAGAAAATAATCCTAATATTGACCAAAGCCAGATGGAAGGAAGAATGCAAAATACTTGTGTTAAGAGCATTTTGCTGAAAAATTCCAAATGCCTCTACAAAAAATAAGACATTTGATGCTCCTACATGGAGTCTGTGAACTGCAACTATTACAGTTTAGTGAAGAGCACTGCAACATGAAAAAAACGCAACATCACGCGGATGGCCACGCAGTATACTGTGTTGCTCCTCCTGAAATGTCTATACTTTGTCTTCTGTGCGTTTGCTTGCAACCGTATCCCATAATAGTGTCTTTATAGCTGAACTAGTCTGAAGTTCAAAATGTATACATTACTTTTGTTTACTATTTACCTTCTGAATACACTCATTCTAGAATTACTGCTGTTACTCTGCAGGTGCAAATCCAGTTTAGAGGATTCCAGTTACGCCTATCCCCACCTTTTCTGGCATCATCGCCAGTATGAACCCCAGTTGCACATCACAGTTTGCACTGCTAACTGCTGTGGAGTGCAGTGAAGTCAAAAGAGCTATGTGGGGAATCAACGATACTTAGGAGTACCAAACCCCTACACCGAAGTTGAACACAAAAGAGCCAAAAATGAACATTTATATCTCTGTTTGTGATCTTACATTTTAAGGCCTGATTCTCAGAATAGGCGGATCCTGTATAGTTCCCAGTCAAGACAAGTGGTTGCGAACAAACTCAGAACTGGGAAGAAAAGTGTCACTTGATGTGGCATTATGTTAAGTGCTTTGAAGACAGGAAATTATTCTTTATATGTCTGGATTATGCAAAATAAGCAAAAATCTTTGTTTTCTAAGAATATTCTAATGTTTACACTGATTTTCTAATACGACCTCAGAAAGACAACAATCAAATTCCCCCCCTACTGTTACAGTCACTAATACAAATACCTATTTTGTGGTATGGCTAAAACATCAGGACACCTCCTTGAGTAGGAATACAAGTCTTCTCTTTTTCCTACTAAAAGCCCTTATATTATGTTGATTAATAACGTGTCACAGATTTGCTTGGCTGGTCTAACAACATGATGGAATACTTTTTCCGCTATAACTAGTAAAAAGTTATTCCTATTCAGCAGAAGAATTATGACTTTGCTTTCCTCTAAAGAATCAGCTTTGAAATGGGTTTAGGCAACACCTTAAAAATAACAAGGACTGGATACTTCTTTTACTCTCTGGGAGGGTCAGTTACTAGACATCACTCTGAGTAAACACTGGAAACAGAATCATGCTTTAAGATGCTCAAAATAACTAGAACTAAAATATTAAAGAATAGTTTCTATTCCCAAATACGTAGAATACTGGTAAACTACAAGTTTCCCCACTCAGAGAAGGTGGGATATGTAATGATTGATGTAGGTAAGAAATACTTTACAGAATCCATGCTGTTAAAAGTATATACATCAACCATTGTAGCTCTAGGCTCCCAATGTGCGTTCATGTCAAAATTTTACCTGCAAGTTAAACATTAAACAAAGTCAACACAGTCTAATATTTTCTTTTTCGATGCACAAATAGTTCATTATCATTCACAAAATAACAAAAGGAACACATCAGATTCACTGCTAGAGAACTAGTAACTACTGAATACCATTCTTGTTAACAGCTTCTGTATCTCTTTCAACTCAGAAAGACTTAACGTAGGAAACAGTAATGCACACCTAGAAGGAGCCAGTTTATTTAGGATGAGATACAGGCTGTGCCTTTTTCCTACCTAAACACCATACACTTTAAATTTTGAATATTTTGGCCTTTATGTCTCAGTACAGAATAAGAAATTATATAACTCTCCAAGCAAAATGTTTTATCTTGGAGAAGTAATTTTTCCGAGTCTCAGCTGAATTACTAAAAGCTGAAGGGAAACATGCAAAATTCAGGCTTCTCCATAGGCTTTGGATGGTGCTTCAGATTTTAGGAAATTTTTACTTTTCTTAAAATTGAATCCATAGTCTCAGGACTCCTGACTACACTATGGCTGTAGACTCCCCTCAGATTTGTTAAAATTGAGGACACTATTGTGTGGAGAGGACTAAAAGGAATTCATTCAGGTTTTATGGAAGACTGTCTTGAAGACCTCTTACTTCAGCAATTCGTAATCTTTCCTTTAAAAAATATGATGTCACATTCTGGAAAGTAGATCCTGTATTTGCCAGGGGACAGGCTTAAAAGAAAAGCTAAGCCTTCAGGCAAAGGGCAAGTTATTCCCAACATTCTCCTTACTTATGGTAAGGTCTCCTGGATCAAAAGGGCACATCTGGAAATGAGTTGAAGGACACTGTTATTTTCATGAAAGAGGGGTAGAAGACTAAGTAGTTCATTCAAAACAAAGATGCCGCTATTTTGTTTTCAATTAACTGATCAACATAAATCTTACTTAACAGCTGGATATGACTCATTAGGCTCCAGCCAATCCTCTTCTGTGCCAAAGCATCTTCCAGAGTGTGGGGAGGATGACTTAGGAGTTGACTTCATGTAAACTGGGCTGTCCCCTGAATCCAAAAACAGGAGATGGCACAAAGAAAGTAGAGGAATGGATTTTGAAACCATGTAAATACATAAAGGTGAACTAAACCAACAGGGAACAGTATGATCTGATGCAGTATGATTAGGTTCCCTAATATATATCACAGGTGTACTCTTCCTAAATCTTAAACACCCTAGCACCTGCTACGGTGACTATTTATTGAGCAGATATCAGTACCGACACAGTGTGCATTTAAACATATACCCTATTGCTGTACATAAATTGTAACTTACACTCACGTTCTGAGAGCTAACTTAGAATCATAGAATCTTCATGGTTGGAAAGGACCTTTGAGATCATCGAGTCCAGCCATACTTATTAAACACCAGCGTGTAACATAAGGTACTCAACAGTTAGCTCAGTGGAAAAAGTGATAAAATTGTTCCTCTGCCTGCTTCTCCCTCAGCCCGCTGCCAAAACGCTGGGCAGCTGCCAAGCGGGAGAGTAAAGCAGTCACATAACTTGATCATATTCCACAGCGCCTGTAAGGACCACAGGAGACTGTCTCAGAGAAAGCTGTAGGTGAGCAGAGACAAGGCTGCACACTCTTGACAGCTGCAGAGCAGTTAAACTAGCATCCATCCCTGTGAGGTCCCCTGCTTTAGCAATTCCATACCTTTAACTGTTTGAACAGGAATTAGGATTTCTAAGGCCAACAAAGACCAAAAAAAAAAAAAAACCCACCCCAGAAAGCTGCACAGACATTATTCTTCTACTTCCTTTCTGTCTTCATTCATTTTGGGGCGCTTCATATGAGTCCTCCTAGCCAAAGTTGTCCAGCACCTTCCTTCCCTCCTCCTGTCTCCCTCATTTAGTCTTAACAAATTTAGACCACACAAAACTTTGGCTTTTGATTTTTCCTTTTGCCTTTAAAAACAAGAAAACACTGTTGCCAAGGTTTGGGCAAATATCTGACAATATTAACTTAGTTACCTGAGAGAATATGCCTTAACAATATCATGCCTGCTCTTAGTTTTAGTTTCTTTAACACATTTTAAACTAAACGTATGCATTTAAACGGAGTAACTTGAGAGGGAAACATTACTTAAGAAAATGCAAGTATTACCATGTCATCCCCAGACACGTCCAAGGAGCAGTTAGCTCTCTTAGCAACAGCTGTACATAACTGTTCATCACAGTCACCTGATGATCCAGGTTCCAGCTCCTACAGACAATCACCATTTCCCCAGACTGTTCTCATATGCCTATAACAACAATAATTGTTTCTACCTACATGATAGAAGTATGCATTCTTTGACTTTATCCTTTTCATGCAGAGATCCAGAATATTCTGCATCTGTAACCTGTCCTTTTCCTCATTAATCATGACACCAGTCTGCTATCTTCAAACTTTGGTAATACGGACTGTTACCATTACTAAACAACCTGGCTCTGCCTCCTCTTTCCAGATCTGTCAACTGCAAGAGAATGCTTCAGTTCTGAAACGGTCATCCATCATGACTTCCCCAGCTCTGGGGTGATATGTAAGTACAGCCACATTCATCAAGCCAACGTAGCGTGCTTCAGCATTTCTGAAAGTTGTCCTCAGAGAAGAGAAGGGCCTCAGTATCAGATATAAAATGGCATGGAAAATATATTTGTCAGGATAGATGCGCCATGAGACAGTAACATTAGGCCCAAGCAAAAAATAGGCCAAATCAATTCTAGACAAAAATCTAACTTAATACAAGAGGGAGTTTCACATGAAATAATTTAGACTGAGTAACAATTAAAAATGCTCATCACATGCCACATTTACATCAGAATTGAAGATGCAATTATCAAGTTCAGTTACAGTTTGATTTTAGCATCTTAAAACTTGTTTCATAGGCTTAGTAGCCCACTTTTTTATGTAAACTTCTCTGTTTGAATTACAAGGCCATTTTCTAGATAAAATGCAACTGCATTCTTTTTTCACTGCATAATTCCTGTCCAAACATTTCCAGCACTTCCATTCCTAATGGAATAACCTAATGAAAGCATCTGAAAACAGATGCTTTCCATATTATCCTCAGAAAAAAAGGGGCTGGTATCCTCCCAGCCTGCATGACACTGCCACTGGCAAGGTCTTTTCCTAAAAAGGATTATCACCAAGCTCTCTCTCAGGTAATTTCACTTTACTGTCTGTAAGCTGCATCTTCCACGTACAATATAGAAATAAACCTCTGTAAACCTCCTTCTGTTCTCCCATTCAGGGTAAACAGTACCTACATCATAAATAATTCGTCCGTTTTGATGGAATTGCAGCATGGTTGCATGTGATTCTGTGATTATTCAGTGCAAACTGAAAAGTTAGATGTTCATACTTCGTGCTGGAGTAAACCTCTGGGAGGGATACCAAGACCCTGACAGAAAGAGGTCTGTCTTTGCTGCCAGGAACATGTTCATTTTGTTATCTGTGAAAGATGAGGCTGACAATTTCCACTGCCTATTTTAAAAGTTCTTCTTTTTTCAGACTATATGTAACTTCATGGCTAACGAAGTGGGAGACAATGGTGAAAACTAGGAACTCTGATTTCACCCGCACAGCACAAGCTGTTGACAGTATGGGATCTCTTTAATTGTCTCTACAGCTTCCCAAAACTCTGGGCTAGTTACCATCCCTAGAAAAAAGTCAAATGGAAGTAATTCAGTTCCATGTCTTTCTAGTCCTTTGTACTTTTGCTGCTCCTCCACCCCCAAGTACAAACTTCTTCTGGGTGTGCTGATGACGTTGCATAAATATCTTTTCTGGTTTTTGACCTTAGTCTTCTCGGATCCTTTAACACATGACACAAAGCGAGGGACATTACTCATTGTTAAGTCTTGAAAGTTTCAACCTAGGGTCTGCCTTTCCAGACTGTAATTATAGTTTACAACATTCAGCTTTGAACATTTGTCTTCCCTTGTTTCCGAAAGCCTTACCTTTTCCCCGCAAATGTACAGTTGTGTTCAGGATCTTCTAAGAATTCCTGGTGTGCTTAACGAGTCAGGGAGCTGTAGAATCCCACTGAGATTTGTTCCCTCACTTACACGCTCTGTTCACCTATTTCAATGTTGTCAAAAGAAGAGACTGTTAATATTTCCATTTTCACACTATCTTGCTCCGCTGTCTTGACACCCCACCCCCACCCCATTTTTTATACATTGCTTCTTTTGCTGTTGGAAAACACAGCTGTCCTCTAGCTTTCAAAATCACAGAGACAAAAAAAAAAAAAAAACTAATTTATTCAACAAAAAATTTTCCTCTTTCTTGTCCCTGTGAAGAGGAGGTTCTTTTTCATCCTTCTGTACCTTGCATTAACACATCTCTTAGGAATCTATCATAAAATACGAAATACATTTGAAGGAAATACTTGATAAATACCAAAAGCTACTCTTAAGCTTTAAGTTTTGAAGCAAAATAATTATTACATATGCATGCATCCACAAATGAGAAAGAAAATTAAAGCTTTAGTGATTTTTTTTTTTTTCCAAGGTTATTCCATTTTAGTTTCGGGTCACTGTTTTTTTGACATCTGGACATCCTGGGTCAAAGCAGGCTCTGTACTGGAAGTCCATGTAATTTGAAGAGTGACAAAGTATAAACCTGATTTATTTCCTTTGGACTTCCAAGGCAGCAAACAGCCTAGCTTGCAATTGAGTTGTAGATAGTATGTTTCAGGAAGAAATATTTTTGTTGATTTCAGTCCATACCAAACAGAGGGGTTTCTTACAGAACTTTCAGATTTATTCCATTTTATTTTGGCTTCCGTTTCAGCTTCTTCCACACACCTAAAAACCAATCAGTACTCCTCCTGCATATACCCATAACAGACTTTCCACCACAACAGGGGTACAAGAGGGTGAGAAAACTTTCTTATGGCATCAACACATGTACCCAAAAGAGAGAACAAGAAGGAAAATTACCCAACTAATCTGTTTGTGCCAGATACCTGCCAACCAGACACAACTAGCAAGGACTGACAGCGTGATGGAAACAAATATGCTTCTTGTTACAACACTGTAAAAGTGACACTCAGAAATCACCTTTCATTGGTTAACATTCAATCAACTTAAAAGTAATAGAAAATAGGAAGACCCTGCAGCACTGCCCATGGAAATAGTTTAGAAATACAGTAGTACTACAGTTCTTTTGCTTGTGGGCTCTTAATAATAAATAGCAGTATCCAAGTAAAAGTAAACTATGAAATTTCACTCAATATGATATTCTCTTGCACCAGTAGCCTTTTTTTAAAAAAATCTAAATTGAAAGCCTGTAATCCACAAAGTTAACAGTCGGTTACTTCCGTGGGCCTGAAGCATACGCATTCAAACAAAATGCGGGTGTAAGCAAATTTCAGCATTGGCCATAGGGCTGACTGAAGCCTGGCTTTCTAGATTTGTACAGGAAATCTTTGTTGTATTTGGCTGCCACTCTTTTGTGGAGCTCTCAGGATTTTTTTGTCTGCAGACATAATTGCTCAACAGAAGAAGAAAATTTAGCCAATAAAGTCAGTTGCGGATACCTCGGCTATTTTACTTTGACAACCTAGATTATTTTAGATATTTCAAAATCTACACATCCTCTAGGACAAGATTATTTAACACTGCAAACTAACCTTTGGTCCTGCTTCTCCGACCTGATAGTTACTTAAGAGCACGGATGCCACCGAAGTCATTATGTGGCCAACACCACAGTTGATACAGAAACTGAGCACTTATCAAAGTCTGTGTCTTGCCAGCCAAGTACTTTAGTTCCTCCTGTACCATCAGGTAAGAGACTAAACATTTCCGATTCCTTTTTCTCCTTCTTGCAGAAGTGACTGGAAGCACTGCAGTAACAATATACCTCGTCTCTGGGGGAAGGGAGGGCCTCAAATTGCTCAACAGCAAGTCTGCTGTCTGACCAAAGAGAAGATTTTAATGGCTCTGGCAGGAGCTCTGTCTGGCCTTTCACAGCCAGTAACCATGAGTTCTCCTAAATGATGACAGCTGCAAGGCTTAAGGAAGAGTGGAGGCAAAATATTTATCCACAAATGTCAAATATAAACTCATTTAATGATCTCACAAATAGGTAATCCCTGCACGACATGTCAATATACTTGATAAAAAGTAGGCATATGGCAGGATCTTACTGTAATTAAAGGATGAGGAAAAGGCTGAGGTACTTAATGCCGCCTTTGCCTCAGGCTTTAACAGTTCAACCAGTCGTTTTCCAGTTACCCAGGCCCCTGAGCTGGAAGACAGGGATTGGGAGCAGAATGAAGCCCCTATAATCCAAGGGGAAATGGTGAGGGACCTGCTGCAGCACTTAGACACACACAAGCCTATGGGACCGGATGGGATCCACCCAAGGGTAGTGAGGGAGCTGGTGGAAGTGCTCACCAAGCCACTTTCCATTATTTACTCTGGCTAACCAGGGAGGTCCCAGTTGACTGGAGGTTGGCAAATGTGATGCCCATCCACAAGAAGGGCCAGAAGTAGGATTCGGGGAACTACAGGCCTGTGCTCAGTGTTGGGGCTGGTTCTGTTTAATATCTTTAACAATGATCTGGATGAGGGGATCGAGTACACCCTCAGTCAGTTTGCAGATGACACCAAGCTGGGTGGGAGTGTCGACCTGCTTGAGGGTAGGAAGGCTCTGCAGAGGGACCTGGACAGGCTGGACTGATGGGCCACGGCCAATGGTATGAGGTTCAACAAGGCCAAGTGCCGGGTCCTGCACTTGGGTCACAACAACCCCATGCAGCTCTACCAGCTTGGGGAAGAGTGGCTGGAAAGCTGCCTGGCAGAAAAGGACCTGGGGGTGCTGGTCCACTGCCAGCTGAATATGAGCCAGCAGTGTGCCCAGGTGGCCAACAAGGCCAACAGCATCCTGGCCTGTATCAGAAGCCATGTGGCCAGCAGGACCAGGGAAGTGATCATCTCCCTGTAATCGGCACTGGTGAGGCCCCACCTCGAGTACTGTGTCCAGTTTTGGGGCCCTCACTACAAGACAGACATTGAGGTGCTGGAGCGGGTCCAGAGAAGGGCAGTGCAGCTGGTGAGGGTCTGGAGAACAAGTCTCATGAGGAGCAGCTGAGGGAGCTGGGGTTGTTCAGCCTGGAGAAGAGGAGGCTGAGGGGAGACTTTATCACTCTCTACAACTACCCAAAAGGAGGGTGTAGAGAGGTGGGGGTCAGTCTCTTCTCCCAAGTAACAAGTGATAGGACGAGAGGAAATGGGTTCAAGTTATGTCAGGGGAGTTTAGACTGGATGTTAGGAAAAATTCCTTCACAGAAAGCGTTATCAAGCACTGGAACAGGCTGCCCAGGGAAGTGGCGGAGTCACCATCCCTGGAGGTATTTAAAAGATGTGTAGTTGTGGTGCTTAGGGACGTGGTTTAGTGGTGGACTTAGCAATGCTAGGCTAATGGTTAGACTTGATGATCTTAAAGGTCTTTTCCAACCTAAAGGATTCTATGGTTCTATAACTTTAGCTACCTAGATAGCTATTAAGGCAGCAATACAGCAAGACACACCATCCACCAGCCTGGAACATGCTGGTGACATTTTTCTTCAGAGAGAGAGAGGAAATTGCAGGGGAGCGTCACTTTTTTTCACCTCTGATATTGATCAAGAAACTGTAAAATATTTGAAATTTGGAAGAAAATAATTTGGAAATGAAAAGTTTAGTATTCTAAGCAGGAAAGGTGTAGTAGTAGCACAGTAAAGACAACGGGCTTCAGAAGAAAAACATCTAACAGTTTTACTGCAGTTTACAAGTAGAACAGCACTGAAGACAACACAAAGCCTACTATGGCTCTTCACGTGAAACTACACAGAATGTATCACAAGAATTTATATGAATTACCTTCAAAGAGGATGGAATAGAAGTTGAAGCAGTAAGGTCAAATTGAAGTCTGCCATGGAAAACCATGAGGTTTTCCTTACCTTGAGGTTGTACTAATTCACCTAGAGCAAGCCATGAATAAAAATACATAATCAAGACAGAAAAATCCACCAAAATGAAAGAAAAAAAAATAAATGGAACCAGCACAAATAACCAAATAATTCCAATTAAAAATTTTGGACAGAAACAATCTAGAGGAACAGGTATTTCAGGAAGATTCTCTCTCACAGGAATAACATGTATGCAAAAAACAAGTAAAACAGATTAACATTAATTTTATCACAATGTCCAGAGAATTTTAACTGGCATAAACTGACACAGATGTCCTATAACAGTACAACCTGAGGTGATTATTCATTAAAAAAAGACATTTTAGTCCAACATATTAAATATAATTTGGAACAGGAGGCTGACTTAGCGTTCATGAACACCAAAATACCCCAAATAAATACTTCTGTTCAACAGTGCATTTTCTCTCACCTCCATTTAACTTAATTATAAATTGTACCAAACTCCTGGTGAATTTCACCAGTTCTGTAAATCGTAAAAGCAGGTTTCTTTTACAGTGTTCCGGTCCAGATGGATCAGAAGCATGGTTTCTAGCAACCCCAGATCCTTTCTGCATGAACTCAGTTCAAGGCTGTCCTGAAATAAGCCCAGAAATTCAGGCAAGTACTCATGCTGGGATCCTCCAATTAGACCTACTGTAATTTGAAGACAGCAAAGATGTTTCTACTTCTGCCTGCAAAAATAGGGCGCTATCCTTATTAGGTTCACTGGAACAATACCTTCCAAGTCATGAAATCAGCTGCAGCTCATTACTACGAATTTTTTACTCTGTCAGTATCCTGCAAGTACACTGTGTGGATCACGAGCACACTGTGCCAATAACACACCGTCTCCAGAAAAAAACGTGCCAATAAAAGCTACAAAACATTAACAACATGAATGATAGCAACAATTGCTAAAGGCAACGTGAACCTAAACTCAAACACAATCTTTGCTCCACCAGCTACCAAGTTCTAGTAAACTTTAGGAAAGGGTATGTAAAGTATGTAATGGATTAATACATGCATACCATTTTATAAGATCCTTTCGTTAGAATTAGTGCCTATGAATTAAGACTGTGAAAAAAGCAGGCATGCAGCAGTACAACAAAGCAACTGTGTCTGGGTTAGGCAGGAGTGAATTCGGAGGCTGCCATCCTAAATCACACTTCCCACATTCACGTAACCTGATACTTGCATTTAAGCTAAGAGATATTAACTTATGCTTGTCAGTCCAATAGACTTTACAATACAAAGCTAATCCATGATAACTGACTGCTGTTTCTAACAGCTAACAAGCCCCATTTCAGAATACATCATGATTTGAGGTGTTTATGTTGCTTTTCTCCTGCTACTTAAGGCAGCAGCATTTACTCAGAACAATAAAACCATTGTGCATTGAAAGACACCACACACTCTGAAATAAACAGTAAATTCGGACTCACTCTCCCCTCCAACATCCTTCTCTCAGTAGAGATCACGGTAACGACCACTTGGCAACAGAACAGTTTTCCCTGCTGTGAAGCTCAATACAACTGTTCAAAAAATCCACTCCACAGCTGCTGCAAGAGAAAAACCCAAACCTTACCAACAGGCATCTGGACTTGACTCTTGGAAATAAATTTTACCTCAACTTGAATATACTTATAAACTAAAGTTCTGTTGACACTGTTTATCTCAGATGAGACCTGTAAATAGGAAAGGGTACATACCCTCCAGCAAGTATCAGCGAATGTGTGTCACACGAATGACAAGCCATGAAAGAAACATCTGTGCAAAATGCAGGAAGAAAGCAGAGAATACATTTCTCCTGAGAAACAGGTATGTGGGAGGAAAAAACAGGTAACCCTACAAGTTGCAGTATCAGAAGAGGGGAAGTGGGCCATGACCTGACTGCATTATATTATGTTACTTGGGACAGGACGCACCCCAGTTCTGAAGCATCCCTCCCACTGATCTTACCTACGAAACTTTGAGGCTCCTCTCAGAGTTCTCTCCCATTAAACACCTCTCCTTAGGAATATTTTTTAGAGGAACCAATGAAAATATAGATACTATGCTTGCTTTCTGAATTGCTTTTCTAAAAGTAGTAAAGAAAGTTAATCCTAATGAACTAATGCAAAAAGAGTACCATTTTTCTCCATGAGTTCCAAGTTTTTAAAACAAGATGTTTCACAAAGACACTAAAAGCTGCACCAAGACCCCAGCCTCTTTGGCCTGCTTCCTCCCAGTCACAGGGCATGTAATCCACTGCTGGGCCCAGTTCTGGCTGGTTTTAACAAACTGCGTGATTATCAGTAGTAGGGAAGTAACACAAGGCAGATGAAAAGAGAACAGGAAAGCTTACAATCTGTTGCTTTGCGGTTTGAAGCACTAAGAGCAGGAGAACACTGTTTACACACAGTAATGCATAGTTACAGATGGTTTGTATCAGAGGAAAGGCCATGAACATTTGTTAGACTACAAGCACTTAGTTTCTAAAAGACTGAGAGTCTCTCTTTTTAATCCAGAATCTTTTTGTAAATATTGCAGTACTCACTTTCCCTATCCGGACAAAGCTTGGCCCCCATTGTTAGTGGCAAGGGGAAAAAAAAAAATAAAAAAATCTTCAAAGACATTATGGAACAGGAAACACTAGAGATTCAGCAACTGCTTGAGGTAAATAAGCTCACGAGGCTCATTTGACCCCCACATCTCTCAAACTGCATCCTTGCTTACTAACAGACACTATTTCAAGAGAACAAAACCTTGAAACAAAATCTTCACAAAAAATATTATTTTCTTAAAGTATGTTTGTCTTTCTACAGTGGATTCCCTGCATAGAAGTTTCAGTTCAGAAAGAAGTTAAAGATGCAGGCTCTGTTTTGCTTAACAGGGCATCTTTGGACTACTCAACATCTGTTCAGGAAGCTGGAGTTGCCCTGTTCTCATTTTTGTGGAAAGGAAAAAATGTCCAGCAGCAGCCAATGCCTTATCAATAAAGTAACTTGAAGTCATTTAGTGTCATCGCTGATTATGAAGAACTTATTTTCATTTATTCCAGAGCTTCTTTTCATTACCAGAACAGTGGAGAGGCGCCAGAACATAAAACCAACGTTGCAACGCTGCATCTGGTTGGTAGTAATAAGCAGTTAGTAACAATGGGATTTGACTGGCACTGCCATCACAGAAGTGTACAATACACAATATCTATTTTTCAATAAGTGAAAATGAGATGTAAAATGCATGTGGATTAACACTCTGGCTCCTGGATCAATCTAGAAGATTCTCCTGGCACTTTTCTACCAGGCACTTGCTTGCCCAGTTGAAGCCCTGTCTCTTCTATGATTGCACTAGATTAAGGCATATACAGATGCATAAAATGCAGATGATGCACAGCTTTTAAAAACTGCCACATGGGACAATACATACATATGACCACACACACCCCATACATAAGCTAGAAGACTATTCACAACCTACATAAAAAAGCACAGCTGTGCTTGTATGGAGTTCAGTTGGCACTGCATCTCCACAGAATGTCCTTTCCAAAGGGAATGAAGAAAAGGTCTCAGATCAAGCACATCTGCACCACCATGAGGTGAGCTTCTGCTGGCCTTTCACATTACAGTTTTTCGATTTCCATAAAAGGAAGAGATTATTAAGTACTAGAAATGGCCAGCAAACAAAGCCTATTCCACTTTTTTCCATTAAAAAGAAAAAATAAAAAATCCAGAAATTAATGAAACGTGAAGAAATTTCAGTGAAATCCATGTTGGCAGATTCTAACATGATTTCTCCGTTTTGCTTACTTGCAAGGCTTCTCACCGTGTCATTACCTCCCGCCCAGGTAACTGGTATCTCCTTATCATAAAATGTTGGTAACAAAAATTCCAACCAGCTCTATTGAAAAATTAACTATACCTCAAAAATTTGAGTATGTACTGACCAATATTTCCAAGATACTAAAGAACTTAGAAAATCAAACTATTATAGGATGATGTAATAATTGAGAACTCTGTAGTATTAAACACTTAGAATCTCCAAAAGAGAACAGTACATTCAACTATTTAAAATTAAACTGAAAGTATAGTAATTGCTGTTTCACAATTTACCAGATATCAAAACATACAAAGAGATTAAATTATTTTAAAAGCCAACTTCAGAATTGTTATCAAAATTCAAATTTCCATTTATAAAGCCTGCCTCTACTTATTCTTGCCATATGCTAACTTAGTCCCTCAGTTTAGAGATGTGTCAAAACAGAACTTCTTTGAAAAAATGATTAGTTCAAATGATTTACACATTTTAAATAAAAAATACTAGCTAAAATACTTTTATTATGATGTTTTGCACAAGGAGGTGCTGATCCATTATGATCTCAGTAAGAAAGGTTCTCAGACTTTGTAAGGTATCATTTAAAATGCTATTTTTAAGGGCTAACACTATAAGAAATGAATAGTATATATAATGTTAAACCCCCTTAGATGGTGGGAGACGGTCACAAAGATCCTGCCATAGGATTTTCTTATGGGAAAATTACTTTATTCGTCATTCCCGCTGTCAAACAAAAGGGAGAACATCTTGCTGCATTCCTAAAGGCAAGGCCGCGCAGGCAGCATAACCACTGGTACTGGGTGGGAGCTGCCCACGGGCTCCTCTGTTCGACTGGGCAGGCCGAGTTCATCCTGTCCCCCACACAAGGGACTCGTGCAACACAGGACAGGCCCGAAGACCAAGCTGTGCAGGCAGCACAGCGCTGCATGGCACAGGCCTGGGCATACTCACCTTAATTGTACTGTGGAGCGCTAACTCCCCCGTGTACAAATGTCTTCTGGCCAGGATCACTACGACATATGGCAACAGTTATTAAGATAAGCATTTACGGCTTAATTCTTCTTATGGTTTTTTTTTTGCTTTTGATGACACATTGACATTTTCATGGTCTCATACAAAATACTATGATCTGTTGAACACTGCTAAAGAAACAGAGTCACTACAGGTCACCACCTTCCCTTTGACTGTAGCAGATGTAGTAGTGGGACATGAGCATGCTGTTTATGGCAAGACCGGGCTGGAACAGAGATCTCTAAGGGACATCACAGCTCAAGAAAGCTCCACTTTTCTGGTATGCTGAGCTTTAAATACTGCATTCTTGATATTGCAGTCATTCTTCCCGCGCCCTCTAGTGTTCACGGCAGCTATGAATCGTTATCATAACGGGGGCATGATGTTATAATCCCATCTTCCTCTGTAGAAAAGCCAATTGAAAAAGAAAACTACGGATGTGCTCCCCTATAGCAGCTTCCCATAACAGCACGTGTCCCTGACGCATAATCGGTTGTAATCTCTGTCATGTTAACTTTTCTTTCAGTAAATAAATGCTAGTTTTTGTGTACCACAGAAAGGAAAACAGTGTAATTTCCCTTCAAATAAATATATTCCCCAAACTGGAAATTAACATATGAATTCACTGCCTCTGCTTCAGGCAAATTTACACATGCAAAACAGTAATCAATTATTTGAGTCAGTCACACCACCTCCTAAATGATGGAGTTATAAAAACGAGCAGCCTTCCTTATCTCTTATTTCATTACAGAAGACTGCAAGGCATAAATTTTCCTCTTCTATTCTTTGTAAACCACAAGACAATTGGAAAAAAAAAAAAAAAAAACACCACAAAATGGAAGACCTGTCACTATCAGCAATTTTTTCTATTATTTTGATTTACGATGACAAAAAGACATTCAAGACTAGCACTGGAGTTTACAAACAGATCAAATTTTGAAAAGTACCAGAGACATTGCCCTCATGCTGAAATTTCAGCCAACAGGGATCTCAATGTTAGAGCAGTGCGCCGGGGACAGCGAGGGAGCCGATTACAACTCTGTGAGCAGTCGTCAGAACAGACAATGATACATAGCTGGATATTCTAATAAGGTGCAAAGTTGAGATGCAATACGGTCTAAGAAAGAAATAAATCTGCTGAAAAGAAAGTTGAATGTAAAATATAATTAGCATCAACACAGTTTTTGTACTGAATTGTATTACTGACTTCATGAAGTACAATGGTACAGTACTGTACCACAACCTGCCATAAGGGATTGACATTCTGCTCCCTTGAAGTCAGAGCTGTGGTTTTTTCCTGATCACTCTTACACAGTATTATTTATATGGGCCTTCACAAATTTTGAACAGTTACGAAATTTACAATCTAGATATAGTACATAAACCTACACTAGTAGCACTTGTTTAGAAAAAGACTTGCCTCTTTGCCTGGAAGGATTTGCTTCTAAGCTGGTAACGTATTCATAAGTAATTCTGTTTTAACCTACAACATGAAAAATAAATGTTTCAGAACCACAAACGCACTCTCTCCAACTAGTTTACCTAGAATTATTCACACAGTCACACAGTGAATTCTAAATGCAAACAAATGTTTGGCCCACACATGGACTATTTGCTTAATTCCTTGCAATACATAAAAACCAAGTGTAAAAATGATACCTTGTAGTACTTACAACCACTTCAGAAAGAGCCACAAATTAATTCCTCCTAAATAACCATCAGTTTGAACAAAGGAGAATTCTTCCTGAATCAAAACACTACTTCCAGAGAGACAAATTTCTTCAAACTTGAATTTTATATACTGGAAATGTAAATTTAAACAAATAAATCAGAAAACCATACAAAGCCCCCCCACTTGAACCAAACGAAACTAAACAACAGGTTAGATTAGTTTTGCTCCTTACTCACTTGAATACCACAAACCAGATACTTTCAGCATCTCCTACTACCTCAAACTCCCAAAACTGCTACAATTGGTTTGGTTCTTCAAGCCACACTTTCCCCACTTAAAAATACAGGTTCTGACACTGAACTCAAAGGTTACACGCATTTAAAAAAACAACAAAACTTCTTTTAAAACAAAAAACAAACCACACACAGGGCTCCTAGTAAATTTATGGCAACCATTTTAACTTTGAATACAAAAGGCTTGTAGACTTTTTTTAAACTAAACTCTGGGAAAGTACTATCAGCTGTTTCATGAATTGAGATCTGACCACAAGTAGTATACATAACTTTACATTCACTAAATATGAGACAAGGTTTTATGGATCAAATTTCTTTATTCATAACATCATAGCATAAACACACACAAATGGATTAAAAATATGTCAGTACAAAGTTTAAATAAAATATATAAAAAAAAAAAGATAAAGGAATAGAAAAGGAACACACTGCATAGGGTAGAAGGAAAGACGAACAAAATAAACCATATGCCATCAGTACCAGTGCAGAACACTTCCCCCACAGCACAGTCACTGCTTCCAGCACTGGTTTTCTCTGCTTCCAGCAACACAATTAATTTGTATTTTCCTTCCCACACTTAAGCATTAGAACCCAGTAATGCAGCTACAATTGATGTGATTTCAGTAGCAAAAGACCATTAGGTAGCTATGATATACAGGTGTTTTTAATCTGTAGGTGCACTGTGTAATTGTTCTAAGTAATGCTGTCTAAAGACATCAGTAGTGCTATTCTAAATATGGAACGTAACAGTGAATTGGATTGTGCCACTATAGGAGACCCGAAATATACCCTCCTAGTTTGGGGGTAGTCTTGCGTTCTGCACAGTTTAGCACCTTCAAAGCTTATGACAGACTTCTTAAAATAATGAAATTAAATGTGCATTACAACAGCGTAACAAAAACATATGCATTAAGATGCATATGGTATTTGCCTTTCTTCTTCATCAAGGAGAAAGTTAAACAGGCCGAGTTCCTGGGTTTTAACTACCTCAACTACATTTAGTGTAACTTGGACTAAAGAGATGACTTTTCCTGTTCACGTAATTGATGTGGATTAAATTAAAGGAACTATCTTTTCCTAAACACTTTGCTTTTTCCCCCATGGACAGAACTGGCTTTGCTCAGTACGTGCCTCTCAGAACTCTGTCATGTCATACTGCCCCACACAGGAAGAGCATTCAAGTGCCTCTGCCTTCACTTTCTAAAGTATTTACCAGAATGAGAATGACGCAGCTGTTAAGACCAATAACAGTAATTAGGCAGAACTAGTAAATTCTGCTCTCAGCGCCAGAAAATACGTACTGCTTAACTGTTAAGCATTTGAGATTAGGAGCCAAGCTTCTGGATGCATTATGCTCTCTCACACCCATACCCAGTTCCCTATAACCACAATACTCCAATGCATGCGCTACTCACCCTACATGATCCTCACTTAACCTCCAAACTAGAATTAAGTCAGCAATTTTGAAAAGGACATAACTCGGCCTACAGCAGGATAATCACAAGTAGCCCACAGGAATGCACCTGTTATTGTTATTTTAAGTGGGACTGTTTAAAAATCAATTATGAGCATACCAGAGATTGTTTCAGTACTGTAAACAGCAGCCAAAAATACACAGCTGTGCAAGAATTGTAACTACTACTCTAAAGCAGAAGCGAAGGGCCCAGACACCATAAATCATGCCTTATTCCAGACATTCAGTTCACTTCTGGCAGTTCTCCTTCAGACACGAGAACATTACGTCCTCAGTAACTCGGCAAAGTTGCGATTCATCCAAGTCAGCGTGTAGCTGGGGTTCTAACAAAGCGTACCTATCGATTTCTTCTGCTCAGCCTTTCTGCCTACTTAGGCAAGGGCGTGTTACGCATCTTCCCCCTCACATTATCATACCCAGGCCCAGCCAGAGGGTTTTCTCTTGGCAGTCGCCTGGCAGCCTGTGCAACCCTCTGTAGCGTGGGCTCAGCAGCCACCCCCCGAGGACCAGAAGAGCTGTGCGCTCGGGTGGCACAGCGAACACGAGCTGCCCCGCACCCGCTAGAGCTGAGCGGTGCCGCTCCTCCCGGGCTCCCTCTCCGCCTCCCTCCAGCGCGGCAATGGACGAGAGCGACCGGGTCCGGGAGAAGTTTCTGCGCGAGGGCTGGGCTCGGCAGGCGGCCAGGCTCCTTCCCCCAACCCCGGGCAGCGGGAGCACCGCCGCAGCCCCTCGCGGCCCTCGGCACTCACCGCCTCTGACAGGCGCGGCCGCTAACGGCCGGCAGAGCCCCGCGAGGAGCCGCGAGGGCTCACGAGCGGCCCGCCCTCAGCCCGTCACTGCCGGGCAGCCAACCGCTGCCGACGCGCGCCCGCCCCCGCCACCACGCGGGCGGAAGTGACGAGAGCACCGCGGCGTCGCGTTGGGGCTGGGGCAGAGGTGAAAGGTCACGGGTTCCGGCGGGGGAAGGAAGATGGTGGCGCCGGCAGCGGCGGCGCTCCGCGTGGTGCGATGCGGCGGCAGCAGCCTCCACGGCGCCCGGGCCGTCTTCTCCGCCGATTCCAAGCAAGTGGGGCCGGGCGGGGCCGGAGCCGTCTGCCCACCTCCCCCCCCGGACGGGGCTCCTGAGCTCCGCAGCGGGGGCGGCTGCCGGCTGGTGTCAGCGCGGCCTTCCCTCCCTGAGGGCTCCCTGAGCCGCCTCCCTCTCCCGCAGGCGGCGGGATAACGGCTTTTCCCCCCTTCCAGGTACCTTCTCTGCGCCTCCGGCGACTTCGTGAAGATGTACAGCGTGGCCACCGAGGAGACGCTGCGGGTGATGGGGGGCCACGCCGACCTGGTGACTGGCATCCAGCTCAACCCCCACAACCACATGCAGGTCTGGCGAGGGGGAGGTCTGGCTGTGGGGGCTGCTCTCCCCTCGGCGCGGTTTATCCGCTGCTGCGGGGGCGGGCCCGGGGGGCTGGAGCTCGGGTGGAAGTTGAGAACGGGGTGGAAGCAATTGTAGTGTTGTCGAGCTCATGCTTCTCCTAAATCTGGCTGGAAGGGTAAACGTGGTATGTTTTGTACCCAAAAAAAAATAATTGCAAACCACTGATGGAATGGAATGACAGCAAAATGGAAATACCCGCAAATTTTCCTTTTTTTTTTAATTGTTAAAGGGGGGAAAGAATCATGTGAGGAAATCAGCAGCGTTTATTTTGCCCTTCTCTATGTGCTGATAAAGATGCAGATTTGACTAAATCCCTGCAATTTCCCAGTGGCTCTCTGTCTGCCAGTAGCCTGCCTTCCCTGTTCACCACTGCTCCTGCTCTGGCTCTCAGTTTGCTTGGGATTTCTGGTGTGTCTATATAAAAAATAATTATTTTCCAAGGTGGACTGCATTTGCATATTATCTATGCAAAATTTGGTGCAAATGTTAATAAATGTTCACATAACAGGTATCTGTGTATACTCTGTTAGTCTCAAGTGATTAAACACAAATAGCTCTTGCTTCTTTCACGCTTCATGAAAATGTATATTTGAAATAGTGTTGTATTTCCATTGCACTTTCTTTGAAGGCAGGACAGAGCTGATCCATGTCCTGTATTTTTGATGATTCAGTCACCTCGACCTGGAACTGTAGTTCCATTGATGAATCCTTCAACTTTTAAGCTGCGACTTATGTAAAAGCTGGCCTTGATATATTACTTTAACTGTTGTGGTGGTTTTTTTCCCCTCAGCTATATTCTTCCTCTCTTGATGGCACCATTAAGCTGTGGGACTTCATGGATGGGATTCCCATTAAAGTATGTTGAGTTATTCCTGTTAAGCACGTGACAAAATAATTCTTGACCCATTGATAATAGAATAAGGATTTCTGCAGCTGTTACTACCTATGGGCACAAGTCAGTCCCAGATACATTGTTCTGCCATTAACAGAGCCTGAAAACCATCTATTTATGGCAGTAATAGAATGTGGCAGTTGACCTGTGTGTCACTGCGGAAATTCATGATGATGCAGAATCTTTTGGGGAAAAAGATGGGATGTGTACTGACATGCTAACTTTGCTACAGCTTGCTGCAGCTCAGAGTCCAGCGTAGCTCTTAGGGAGTGTGCTGCAGTTTGTGATGTGCCGATAAGAGTTGATATGAGGTCTTGAAAACGTGGGCCGCTAACTGTCCTGTTGCTCCTGTTTTCTGCTAAATAGAGGCGCTTTCCTAAAAGAGACCTGCTTTGTATTAGGGGTAAGGCACCTTCAGGTTTTTCAGTAAATCTGATGTCTCATATTTTATTAGTACTGCTTTAACATTTATATTAGTCCTTGATAGAATAAAGGTCCCTTAATTTGTCTTAGAATTAAGAATTTTAATTAATATATCAAGGTTTCTTTAAAGCATATGTGTTTTTCTTACTGTAAAAACTTAACGTTATACGCTGTTGAAAATGAATGTAGGAACAAGTGTAACAATTGATGACCTCCTCTTTTTTTCTTCAGACTTTCACTGTAGGATCCAAACTTCTGGCACTGTACGCACTTGGTAGTTCTGAGGACTCGGTGTTTGTTATAATTCCAAAGAGTGGTGAGAGAGGTATGGTATGATTATCATCATCCTTGTCATCTAAGTCATGCTATGTCACAGCTACTGTCACGTCAGTGAATGGTATGCTGCAAGAACACGCTTTAATGTATTAATTTTGAAAAAATTCCTAAATCCTATGACAGATGTCTGCAGTCATGTGTTTTGTAAGTTTTTTTCTGTTATCAATCTATGACATCTGGCTTTTTTCATATTTGTGTAGAAGAGTGCTTATTTTAACTTTTGAAGCATATACTGCATGTATCTGATGGTGTAGATGCAATAAATCTTTAAGCAGTGCTTGCTATGATGTAGGATATGCTACAGTATTTGAGACTACTTTTCTACCTTAAGCAGTATTAACATAAATAGGCTTGTCCTATTTAGCGGCATGCATAGATATGTTTTCCTAGAATTTTGACTGAAATGAATATAAATATAGCCTCACCTTACTCTGATTATATTGCTGTAAATGTCACTTCAACGCAACAGCAAATATTATGCAACTTTGCTTGGCTTCTGCTTACCAGTTGCACTGGTATCCACTGTCATCGATCTCCTCAATCTTCAATACTATTGTTTGAATCAAAATATCTGAAACAATTGTTTTTGAAAGGTATTACAAACTTTTTCAAACTTATACAAAATATTGGAAGGTACTAGCACTTTACTTTTAAGGTAGAAGGGGTGCAAATCTCCTTTTTAAGGGGCATACGTAAACTTGTTCATAAAAGCTTTTTGATTACACATTTTTATTTGGTCAGATACATTCCAGCTGGTCTCAGTTAAGCTGACAAAAGCAGCAGGCCAAGATTTGGAAGCCAAGGAATTGTCAGTGGTTTTGGATGGTGTGGATGCGTCACCAAAATATATTGCATTTGGAAGAGAGGTACATTTGCCTTTCGAGTTCTCTTCTGCTGTTGGGTATTCGTTGGTTGGGGATTTTTTTCCTCTCTAATGAAGTATATTTATAGAAGCATAGCAGCACTGGAACAAAACTGAAGTTAAATGAATCTCTGTGTATGTAACTCCTATGCTTTCTTTCATTAAGAAAAACACACAATACTTACAATAGGAAAACATTTACTTTATGTGTTATCTCCAATTCTAAGTACTTTGTAGTGAAACAGGGGTTGGTTTTTTTTCCTTTCATGTGTAAGAACATAAACTGTATGTCCTATGTTGTTGTTTTACTGTAACAGGGTGAATATGTGGCATCAGTGAAGGAGGTTAATCTCCAAGTTTATTTTTTTAAACAGAAACAGTTGAACAGGTAAGAATGAAAACGTCAAGTATTGATTCAGTTTGATATATCATAAATGTTTGTTAACTGCTGATGTGTTGTCGTGGTTTAGGTTTGGACAAAACCATGACACGTGTGCACACATTATTTTATATTTGTCAGCATCCATTTGGTTTTATGCTGGAGGGGATGTAGTCAGTATATAAGAAGCTCCTCGTAGAGGCAGACAGTGAGGTGCTGCGGTCCATCAGTAGCTTATCTTTCCAGCTCAGGCATGTATTTTTTTCAGGTAAACGCTTAGGCTGGAGTGGGACTGAAACAAGTGACAAAGTTTGGTCAGGGTGAAAACAGGGACAGGGGGAGAAAGGGCGGTAGAAGAAGAGAGAGAGGGAAAGAATGAAAAATCTTTCAGCTTGATTGAAGGCAAAGAACTAATGAAATAAAGAGGTAAATTAAATCTGTTGCTATTTTTTGGAGAGTGCATGTAACTATAACAACTTGAAATGTTTAATTTTGCTAGTCAGAATTATTTTTATGTGGATTAGCTGATCCTTTTGAAGCTTTGTTTAAAAAAGAAAACAAACAAAAACTCATTAAAATTACTTTCTTAACTCTTGAAGGTTTTCTGTAAGTGCAGTGAAGACAAAAAGTGGAAACAATCAGTTCACTTGCATAGCATGCCATCCTACGGAGGATTGTATTGCAACTGGCCATGCTGATGGAAAGATTCGCATCTGGTATGTGCATTTTGATTCAACTGTGTACGCCCATAAACTGACGTGACCATAGGAATGCAGTGAAACTTGAGCAAAGCAGTCAAATTCATTCTTAGCATTGCCATTTTCAGAAGTCATAATGAGCAAAGAATGGCAAGCCCTGTGAACCTGCGGTACCGACATTGACTTCCCTGTACAGCTTCAGTTTAACGTCAAATGGGAAAATATTCCTGTTAAGCTATGCTCCGTGAATCTAAACTGTATTTGAAAAAGGTAACGCGGGAGCAGCTGAAAACTCCTTATGGACAAGTAGAGCCCTACGGAGAGCACACTGGTGAAATTGCATGGTTAAGAACAATATGCTTGCTAAGTGGCTGAGTATGTCTAAGATGTACGGTGTGCAGCAGGAAGGTGCTGAAAACCAGCTAGCATGGTTCCTTCCCTCCCTTTGCGTCACTTGAGCATATAAAAAAGTGTAGCGTATAAATTAGAGGAGAGGATGGTACACTTGATTCAATTTAGTATTTCCTTTCGTTTGCTCTGTTGTTGATGTTGTACTTAAAGAACTGTTCTCTTCCTCCCCACACAGGAGGAATTTCTACCACAAGAAAGAGTACACATATTCCACACTGCACTGGCATCATGACACTGTCATGGATCTAGCTTTTTCTGTGGAGGGTGAGTGAAAAAAAAACAACCAACCAACCAAGCCCCAACTTTCAAAGTCAAAGCATTGCAGTGGGGAGGGAAAAATTAACAGAAGTTTGAGTTTATCTGCTTGCTAATAAATTAATTTCTAGAATTTTAAGTATGTCCAGGAAGGATCTTAAATAAAAGTGGAATCAGTTGTTATTTTATTATATTTTTTGATTGGCATTTATAACGTCAAATATCTACCTTCTGTAAAATCTAACCCCTCCTCTTACCTCTTTTCCCCCACCTCCGCTCTCCCGCCCTGCCTCCCTTTCATCAGTAATACTGATGAGGTCTTGTCTGAGTCTTATTTGCATCCAAATAAAACAAGCAGTCCTGTCCGAGCTCTAACCTAGTGGCAAAAATACAGTTAACTTTTGTCTGAATTGTGTGATCTGAACTATTCTTAGCATATTTCTTACTGCAAAGTACTTCTGATAGAAGGAGAACAATTCGGCTATATTATAACAAATACTCAGATGATTCAGAAAGTAATGGGATCTGCTGCCAAAGCCTCGTAGGCACTGTAGGCGAAAATTCTCATTACTTAATCCAAGTTTCTCTAGCAATTTAACATGGGATAACAAGAAATATATCTATGTGTGTTGCCCAGGCTAGATATAAGGAATAACTGCTTTGTATGTGACAGTTTAAGAAAGGTTTTTGAGAAATCTGGTTGTCATTGTAAACACGTATGCTGCTGGGGTTTTTTTGTTTTTTTTTTGGTTTTTTTTAACCAAAACCTATAACTGCATTTTTATTACTGGAATAGGAACCAGCTTGCTGAGTGGTGGAGTTGAATCTGTTCTAGTTCTGTGGCACAATCAATCAGACTGTCAGAAGGATTTCCTTCCTCGTTTGGGATCTCCTATTGAGTACATTTCCTTGGCATCTGATGGCACGCTCTGTTGCACCTTGCATACAGACAACAGTAAGCCAAAATACATTTTAAGTATCACTTAATGCAAAATGGAATGCGAATCTATGTGACCTTTATTTTATTAATTTCAGATGAATTAACCAGATACTACATAAGTTGAATATTGGTCTGAGAGAACAGTTGCTTGAAGTGATCTTTTGCTCTTTTATCAGTGCTGTGAATTTGCCTGATGACTGCCGTAGCTTGGCTTTCCACCTTGATGTAGGGGTGTCTTAAACTGAAAAAAGATACGTTTATAGGATTGAGTACAGTTGGTTAACGTCCCTTCCACACAACGAAATGTGGTTACATTGCAGAAGCCTTTTCCAAGACTTGATGTGCTTTTCCTTTCAGGAATTACAATAATCAACAGCAACCTAAGATTTGCCAAAAGTATTCAAGGGCTTATCAAAAGTAAGTGCAATAAAATTTGTCTTCCACTTTGAGGTCAGAATGTGTCACTTCCCATCCTAGGTCATCTGTCATCTTATTTTTGTTTCCAGGTGCAGATGTCAGGACTGGTCTAGTGGTTGATCCTAGAACCAAAGCTTTGGTCCTGAATGGAGAGCCTGGCCACTTACAGTTCTATTGTCTCCAAAGTGACCAACAGCTGTTCAGTGTAAGTTCGATGGGCTTGTACTAAAACTTTTAACTTAGTCAATCAAGTAAACTATGCATCAGAATTTATTTGAAGGCTTGATATGGCAAACAGGAAAAAAGCCAGCAGCTATACTGTGAGACTGGATTCTAAGCTGAGATGTTTTCAGTTTTGTCACAGACTTCTTTTGCTTGTTAAGCATAGCTAAATGTTGACAGTTGAATAAATATAGGAGGATCACACTGTCTTGAAGTTAAATGTGAAAAAATTCTAGGTAATATACCTTTAAAATATCTTTTTTTCTTCTTTCCTACACTTAACATTATTGTAGAATGTACATGCCCTAGTTATGCCTTACCACATTTTTTTTATGCCACAGTCCAGTAAGTTCTAATCAGCGCTTTCAGAACATCCTTTTTCTGTGGTTTTATGAATGATATCTCTAAATCTACACTTGAATCTTGAAATTTAATTTTTGTCTTGTTGTTTTGCAGTTGGATATTGTGCAACGACAATACATCCATCAGGCAGGTTTAAACCAAGCTGACTTGGTAAAAGTTGCATTTAGTGCACAAGGCAAGTGGCTAGCAACAGTAGAAGAGAGAGAAGAAGTAACTGACCCTGAATTACAGTTGAAGCTGTGGTTCTATGATGAAGAAACACAAAGGTAATGATAATAGAGGCAGCCTTCTAGGTGTCAAAATCTAAATTATCACACAAGTATCTACACAGGCTTTGTCTTGCAAAGGCAGAGTTTTTCCAGATCAACTAACAAAATTCTAGGGGAGACCCTAGGGAGAGTTTACCATGCATGCTACACGTACCTGAAATGGCGCACAGAGTTGAAGTAAATACAGATTAGAAATAATTGCTCTGAATCTAATTTACTTATGTTAATCAGACAGGCTGTTTTAATCATGGGACAACTGTGGACTTGACAGGATGTTCGATAGCTTGTTCAGTTTTCCCACTTCTGTCTGATCCATTATTAATTGATTAGTCCTTCTAGGGTACAGAAGAGTATGACTTGGTTTTTTTTTTCTTTAGCTAACACGTGCATCCGGTTCATACGCTTTCCCAGATTATTCGTATTTAAAAAAAAAATATTTTTTGACTACAAATTGTTATTTTCTTAAGAAATAAGGCAAAACAAAGCCGATCGGTGTAGTAGTTATGTGACTAGTTGTCTAAATACTGGAAAGACAGCCCAGAGGTCAGGCTGAATATTTGAGTGATACTTGCTTAGTGGTAATTCTTCCTCAGTGCTGGGCTACAGTCTCTATCACTGTGTCGAAGTGATTAGGGAAATCCAATCTCTAAATGCGATAACACTTGGCTATGTAATTAGACAGAAGTTTCTTTGATTCTTCTTCTCCCTGCCCTTCCAGAATCATTTTAGACTGAAATCTTCCAAAAGTTCAAAATGAAATAAAATGGTATGCTTTTGTTTCCTTTTCCTATAGCTTTAAGCTGAATACTAGAATAAATATGCCCCATGAGGACCAGATAACAGACATGTGCTTTCGTGATATGGATGAATTGGAAGATGACTCTCTGATATTGGTAACAACTGGCAGAGATTGTGTGTTTAAAGTCTGGGTGATGGTAGAAGATACTGATCCAGAGGGTAAGTATGGTCAAAACATAACTTGCTTTTACTTGCTTACCTTGTAACATGCTACGGAAATTCTGACCCTAACTTCATCCATAAATGCATCCCATGCATTTATCTATTTCTGCTGTTGCATGGAATGTTGTGTTCTCCTGAGCATCTTCTGTGATGGAGTTCTCATAGTTTTGCAGTATTATGGCCTGATACGGAGCGCTTCTGAAATAGCAAAGACCTTGCCAAGCCTGCTGCAGAACGGAATGGCAGCCTGTGTTGATTTGTTTAAAGGATTGTTTGTGGTAATGATTTTTCCATGCTGGAAAGATGGATTTCTGTCATTCCTCTGGGTAGTCTTTTTATTTAAGATTTCTGCTCAAGGGAGCAGGATGCATAAGTGTGTTACTCTGTTATAATTGACTTAATTAGTGTAAAATGATAGCACTTTGTGAGTCTGGAGCTCCTCCACTTCAGAGGTCACTTTTTGAACACCCTTCCTTCCCGTTACGTATTTGAATGTTCTAGAATGGATATTTAGGATCCACTTCCAAGATACCTAAGTAATCAAATTTGACCTCTCAAAATGCATGCTGATGTTCGCTTGTTTTCGAACAGAACTTCTGAGAGATGTATATTGCTCAGTGTGCCTTTGGATGTGAAATATGAAAGATTTCCCGCTTCCTAATTTCCTTCTACTTAAATGTTGTTATGGGGCTAGGAACACTGAAGTGAGCTGGAACTTTCCTGCCACTTGGGTGTCTTGTCATATCCCCAAATAGATGTGGTAGTGGTGTTGCTTGAACTGCTTGCAGTTTAGTAACGTGTTTGTCTTTCCATGGGCAGGTAAGAACATGTTCAAAAGTACTTTTGAACTACTAAGGTTTCCATTTGATAAACTAACTTTGCTAAATTTACTTTCTCTTTCCGAGCTGTTTGCTCAATAGTGGCTGCTTATGAGATGAAAAACAAAAGCTTGTATTCATTTACTAGGATTTATGCGTATATTTACTTAATAGCAACTCCCTCAGTGGTTTCTGAAAGAGGATTTTTTTTCTTTTTTGATTGTAAATGATTCTAAGCCTAGATTATGTCTTACTTAATGAGCAGATACTTTGATCTTGACTGCATTGTGGGCTGGGGATGAAACCTAATGTGCTCTCCTTCCTTCAACAAGATAGTTTTGTATCTGCTGACTGGCCTCGTCAGGGATTTTTCTGCATGTATTTTAAGTGACTCTACAGACTTCTGTTCCACAGCTGTGTGAAAGCACAAATCTGTGCTGGCTTCTGTGGTGTATTTGTCCAGCAGGGACAGGGTAGGAATGCTCAGGTAGAAAGATTTAACGTGCTGCAGGCTTCTGTGTGGCAAATATTGATAAACTAATTAATTCATATATAGAACGCACTCTGGCATGTTTTTATTTGCAGCAGATCTCTCACTGTGCCTCTAGATGGTGCCATGTAGTTTAAAGTAGTGAATTGTTTCTGGCTCTTTTGTACAAGCAGTTCTTTTAATCATCAACTTACAGCCATTATATAAAGGATGTCCTAGCATAGGGTGAACATATTTTCCTTTCTTGCCTCATCCTACTCATATGTTTCAAAAGCATGTTGTGTGAATTTATTTATGCTGGGAAATGTATGTTATGTGGTAAGTACATGACTTTGTTTCTGTTTATATTATGGTAATTATGAACAACGGGAAAGGTATCCCAACTGAATGCACTGGCAGGTTAACCAGCACAGGGAAGCGTGCTGATGGGTTACTTTTGTGATCTCAAGCTTTATGTAAATGAACCATGAGCTTTGTTGGACTCCAGCGTAACCTGTGTTCAAATTTTTAGTAACACTTACGTGCTTGCTGCAGTCTTAAAAGAACGGTATGTTTCAGAACACTATAAGTTGAATCTACTTCAGTATCTTTTTTTCTTTTATCTACCATCTGCCTATTTGAGAGCACAGTTAATGTAGTTGGCGAAGTAAACATAAATACTGTACCGTGTCAATCTCAGAATTGACTATTCAAACGCAAAACTGAGGACAAATGGAAAACCGACTAGATGGTATTTGAGTCCAACAAAGCTCATGGTAAGCCTTCTGAAACAAAACTGTCTTGCTCTGGAGCCTATTTTGCAGCCCTAGTACTTGAATTCTTCTTTCTTCATGTGCAGACTTGAACTAACTATAGCTTGTTTATTCAATGCAGCACAGCAAAGTGTGAGCTGGAGCTGTGACTTCGTAGGCAGCTACCACAACTACCAAGCTACTAACTGCTGTTTCTCAGAAGATGGCTCTTTGCTTGCTGTTAGCTTTGAAGAAACTGTCACTGTGTGGGATTCAGTTACTTGGGATCTCAAGTGTACATTTTGTCATCCACCTGGAAAAATAAGGTATGTTTTTCATCTGGCTTTTTATGTCTTACTTGAACTCTCTGAACAGAAGGAATCAATTCATAGTAGTCCAAGACCTTGTATATGTTCATATAAACATTGAATTTCACAGTCTTAAGTTCATATATAGAAAAGAATCTAAAATGGCTTTTATAGGTGGTTGGTAACATACAGTTAAAAATAAGATCAAGCCTATGACTCTTGTACCTCCCATGCTCAACTATGTATTTTTGGGCACACAGTAGTGTGTTAATAGCCCTTCTCTTTCTCCATTAATCTAGGGTAAATCAAAGTACTGCTAAAAGTATAAATATAAGAAGCTTGTGCTTTATTTATGTATGTATGCATACAAATAGAAATTACATCATTCAACCATAAAGGCATGTTGACCTTATTATCTGTACTACAAAATATGTATCTTCATCCTTTCTCACCTCTGTTGGAAAATCCGTATTTGCCTGGCAGACTATCCCAGCATGCTCCATTGTGTGCTGTCATGATAAAAGACATTCTGAAGGTCTAGATACAGTTCTGTTGTGTAAGGATAATGAGGATTGGCATAGGTCAATGGTGGAGGTAAAAGATAGAGACTGCAAATGTATATCAGTTTCTGATCCAGGTGAAATACAACTTTTCTTACGATAATCTTGGAAAAAATAGGGATATAGGTGACCTCACTGGTTCATCTACTTAATCTCTGTGCCAGATTCTGTATCTAAACAATTGCTGAAACAGGAAGGTGCTACAAACCTACTGTAGCATTCTCTTTCAGTGCTAACGTTTTTCTAACTGCTTCTCAAGCTTGCTTCTCAAAGCCATTACTGCAGTAATGTTAGAGGTATTTCATGTACCCACTTCCAAGAAACATCTAAAATGGAAAGCAAAACATGGTGTGGTTACTATGTTTTAAAGCCATACAGAATCCTAGAAAGATACAGAGACTTCTTGCTTCCATGTTTTTCTGTGTATGTTTGTAAGCTTTTCTTTTGTGTGACCAACTCAGTTTTGTTTATGCTGGTCCTCTAAGATTAGAAATTGAGAAATGTCATTCTAAAACTGGTCTGCAGGAAAATCGTGGGAGGCATGTAAGCCAGATCTTTACTGTATCTGTAGAGAAAACTTCCCTTGACAACTTGGTACAGTGGCAAGCTTTTCCAGGCCAGTTGCTCCTTTTCTAGCCTTTGCTGTATGCTACATTAAAAGGAAGTAAATTACTCTAGGACCATACTAAATGACTGTATGAATTGCATAACTTCAAAGGGCTATGTTTTATTACAGAAATTCTGTCCCTGATTAACGTTTTTGGAAACGTTCTATAGCATTAGAAATCGAAAGTCTGTTCCATTATTCTCGAACAAGAGAATCAGAAATTAAAATAAGAGAAAACAAATCACTCACTTTCCTCACTTGGAGCAGCCTGTAAGAATAACTTTTGGTTTTACTACTCCTCTCTTCCTAGTGCTTAGAGCAATAGCAGGAATTCTTTAAACAAGGAATTTATTTTCCAGTCCCAATGTGAACACTTAGTAGTACTTACAGGTTTGTAACTTATTTAAGACCTTAAAATCACTGCTTGAAATCAGAAGGTTGTGGGAACATGTAATCCTTATGGATTTGTGCATGCTTTTAAATTTCCCAGACCTATCTGGTTGTTGGATGTGAAGTTTCATGCCACTACAGGTGAAAGCAAAACCGAAAACTTACTCTGATTTAAATATCAGAACTAAATCTTAACTGAATGTTTTTGTGATTTGTGAATCATTACTACATAGAGAAACAATGATGAAATCTGGAAGTCACTAACTTCTCTTGACTCTCTACTTCTGTAGGAACATCTGCTTTGGGAGACTAACATGTTCCAAGTACCTTATTGGTGCCAGTGATGATGGCTTTCTGTGTTGCTGGAACCTGCTCAGTTGTGCATGTAAGATCAGATGAAACGTATGCTCGCGTGGTAACATTTAACACTTGAATTTACTATGAAACATTAAATGAGTCTAGTTTGATTACAGATTGATCCACCACAAAGTGCCCTGTGGAAACGTAATGATTTTCATACTTCAGTCAATATAGTATCCCGTCCAGCGTGCGTGTGCTTTCTTTGTATGATGTGCACAGTGAAGTCTAGCTTAGACGATTGATAACACAATAACAGTATTCCCTGCATTTGTAGAAGTTGATCATGTTTGTTTATTTTTATTCATTTAGGAATAAGTGAAGTAGCTTGCCTCTTCCAGAGGTTAAGGCCCTGCATGTCATTCCTAGTTTAACCTTTTGTTTGGCAAAGTGGTGGGATAGAACTGAATGCCGCCTTTTCATGTCTGGCTGTTGCTGTGTTTGCTTTTCAGTGGAATGGAGTGCCCACCTCAACGTCCTAGTGCTGCAGCCTGATCCCCTTTCAGAACATATTGCTGCTGTCTCATGGCTCTCAAAAGAGTCCAGTTGTAAGTACAAAGGCTTCTTTGACAAGTAACAGTGAGTGGAATTTAAAACCGTGAAAGCGTAATTTCTAGAAAAGGTTTTCTTAGAATTCAGACCCATGAAGGCCATAAGATGGGCTTCAGTCTGGTCTGCACCTGTGGAAAACTGAGCCACGTCTCACAGCAGCAGTCAAGTAAAGCATGTTGGCTCCCCGTCTTTTCTCCCAGCAGTTAGTGTCCAGTACAGGATATAGCACAGGATTAACGACCTTCTCTGGGTGAGGGTCTTGAATGTTCTTGACCTTTTCCTGTAAATGCAAAACTGTGGTTGAACTGTACAGCTATGTTTCAAAGCTTTGACTGTAAATTATGGTTACTCTTCCTAGAGCTACTGTTACACAGAAAAGTTAATGTCCAAATATATTCCAGATTCCAGATTGGAATACTGTGAAAGGTACCTCCTATTAATACAGTAAGGCTATCCAATTATAATTCCTGCAAACTAGTTCTTAAAGGCAATCCCGTCCAGCCCTTACTGGCTATGGTACAGAGGGCTTTGACAGCTATCCAGGAAGGTAAGAACTTCATGATTTAAAGAGAAGACATTCTTGGTTTTGCAGTGTTTGTGTTTAAACCAAATGAGCCACGGCCAATCTATATCCAGAGAAACCTTTGTAGAGAAAAGATCCAGCTTGCTGCCTTTGTTCCAAGAGACGAACCTGAAACAATTGGCTCCGAAAAATACCTTTGGCTAAGAAGATCCCAACTATTTTTTCTTACGGATACGCAAGTAAGAAATAGTGATTGGCAGGTGGTTCCTGGGGAAAAAGTATTTTCCTGAGCGTGGACTGATACAAACTCAGAGTTCTGCTGTTGAGTGTAAGAGTTTATTTTTATGATTTCAAGGCAGTCTGAGCCACGCTTTGTTCTTTATTGAAAGCTTTCAACTGCCAAAGCAGCTTAAGTTCAAAATTGATTACTTACTGGTTTGCTACTGCTAACAGTTTCTGCTGCCTCATTCATACAAGAAACTAGATAATTTGGGAATATTGCCTATGCTGTTTAACTTAAATAACCACCCAGAAGCTGTGTTACTGCTGATTATCAAAATGTTTCATATGATATTCAATTTTCCCTGTAATTTTGTGGGTGGGTGTTCTTTTTGTTTCTTTTCCCAAAAAGTCTATACAGATCCTCTGGGTCCATTCCTGCTTCCTTTCAGTGTATTTATAAAATAAATAGGAAGAGTGTGCCTCTTCCACTTGACTGATAGAAGCTTTTGGGCCAGTTGGAAGCTTCTGTAGGCAAGGTATGGAAGCGTGGAAAGCAGTTTCACATACTGTAACTCTGCTACATCATTCTGTATTTCAGGAGCTAATGACGCTCAGCACAAAGTCTCTACAAGAAAGGCTTACACCGACAAGCAAACAGGTATAGTCACCTAGCTTGATTCTGAATTTTGGTAACTCCCAATGAGATAGAGCTTAGATTTGCAACACTAAAATTCTCCTTAACTTTCACCTTTTTTCAAGCTGGCAGTAGAAGAAAGTATTCCTATGACCCCATTTAGCTTGCTATTGGGAAAGCACAGACGTCAGCAATCACAAGAGGATATAGACCTTGGAAAACTATTTGTTCGTAATAAGCGTGAGCAAGACTCACCTGCTGTCAAAGAGGTAGGAGTAATTACAGTAAGGGGACCAAAAGCATCATGACAAACAAAAGCTTTCATAAAACTTCTGTTTTATCTTTTCAGCTTTTGCACACTCCAGCACATGTTTTGCCGTCTGCTTCCTTCCTCTGTCCTATATTTATTAATTCATTGCTCATCTCCAAACAGAATAAAAGGTAAGAAAAATTGAAACCCTCTCCTTAGTTATTGAAGTTACTGTAAATTATGTACATCTCTGTTTAAAGTGTAAAAGCAGTTTTCCAACACTCTTCATCTCTTTTGTTGACATAAGTTAGTAGAACACTTTATTGTGGCAAGATTTTTTTTAAAGCAACTTATGTTTTGGGAGGTATGTGGACTGGCTATTAAGACTATTGGCTCTTTTGTTGCTGTTATTTTTGCTGTTGTTTGGTATAATGTGCTCATATGTGAACTGTTGGCCTTTGGTTATCAAATGTTCTTTATGAATTTAACTTTATTCCAGGGATTTTAGTGGTATTTTTGGATAAATGTTAGCTTGTCAACTTTATTTGATATTACGATGACTTGCTGTGTAATTCCTTGTTTCGGTTTCTAGATAGACCAAAAAGTTAGTCCTTAGGTTTAATCGTAACAGTTTGTTTGGAACTCAAATTTCATTCTAATTAAGCTACAAAATATGAGCGTATACTGTGAACACAGTTAGCTAAGCTTGTCTTACAATGCATTAATCCCAGTTTAATGTAGTAGTTTGATGGATACTTAAAATGTATGGCAGCTTGCTCCCCTGAGATCGATGTATGCCTCGAGAAAATGAATGCAGACACAGGGGTTATGACACTGTAACCGTGTCATTATGATGACAATATCTTGTCCCTTATGCTGCAGCCAATTAAATGCTTGCGTTTTTTGTGCCATCTGTCCTTTAAAGTGTTTAATGAAACTCTGCTAGACCAGAGATGAAAATTTGTCATTGGTATCCGCTGCCATTCTGCATTTGCAAAGAGCAATGAGAGGATGGTTTACACTGCCAGGGTTTATCCAGAAAAAACAACTAGTTTGCGTAGGTTTTGTGTGTGTGTGTTGTATTCTGCCATAAGGGCAGCGTAACCAGTTCTGCTGCATTGTGTTGACCAGTATTGGTAGCTTTCTTACTGGATAACACAAGTCTTTTTGCCATATCAGCAAAACACCGGCAAAAATCTAATAGAGTACATAGAAACTGGCATGGAGCTTCAATACCAAAGAATTTGGGAGTTCAGTGGCCTGTGTGAATATTTGCACACGTAGAGCTTGTACTTTGACACTGGTAATTTGCATGACTGCACATTTAAAGTTATGTCTAAGAGCTGTAGAACTGGGCTCTTGAAGAATGACAACAATATATCACTGTATAGATTACTTTTCATGTTAATGTTAAATAGTTTTATTTTCCTTGGCAGTATAATATTCATGTAATACACACGTTTCGCCATTTACGTTTTGTGAGTGTTAAATAGTTTGTATTAGAACAGGTGATTTTTAGGAGACCAGTACTGTTCTGCCATGCAGGTCATTGCTAATGAGATCCGAAAGATTTATACAGCTGACACTTGAATTAATACTATTAATTACCACAGTGTAAGTGGTAACTTTTTATATAATTCTTTAGAAGTGTGCTTTCTACTTCAGCGCTAGTTTAACTCTTGAGGTCAGAAGGGAGCAGCAACTTTAAGTACCTCTCTTTGTTTAAAACAAAACAAACTTTTTTTTCTTTTCTAGTAACAACAGTCTTATTGTAGCAATTTTTAAGATCAAGTGACCTTTTTCAGATTTGAAAGAGAAGAATGGCCGCCTTGAATGTTGTCTCATCTACCAGTGTATCCAACGTTTCTAAGCCTGTAGGAGTGTGAGGTTATAACTTTTTACATAATGCTGATCTGCCTGTTCTGACATCATGTGTATTGTATTTGAAGAAAGAAAAATATTTTAAGTTACTCGAAACAGAGGACAGCTATTTGTAAAGTGGCTTGTAATTGAGATGGCAAGAGAAATAGAGCAGGCTCGAAGTAGCCTGAGATTAAAAAAGAATAAATAAAATCTGATGTTTACTTAGTTATTTGCATGATAACGTACCTCTCTACTACAGTATGTAATACGGTAGTATGTGAAAGTACCCATTAATTTCATTAATTGGGTTGTTTCCAATCATCTTCCTCTTAACAGTGCTGAAGAAGTTGCTGATGAAGTAGAAATGGAAAGTGAAAAAACAGAGGATGATTCAGATGAGGAAAGAGATGTTACTGAAATGGAACAAGAAGATACAAGTCCGCTGGAATTATTAGGAGAGACAACATGTAAACTGTCTAAATCCCAGGAAAAAGAGCTACGAAAAATAAGAAAAATGGACTACAGTTGGATATCAGCTTTCTAAACAGACATCTTGTGGTTTTTATACTGTAAACTGAAGCTTTGTGGATTAAATATTCTTCAAAAAAATCTTCCAAGTCCTTCGGCCATAAATTTTAGCAGCTTCTGTTTCCGTAAGAAAGGAGAACTGGGGGGAGGGATTAAAGTTTTGAAAAGCTGGTTCTGCTTCTAGTTTATTACTGAGTCTCTGTGACCTTAGAAAACATTTAACCTGTGGGGGTTTTTCTTCCCCCTTGCAAATGTCTTTAAATGGCTAATAGCAAAACTGAGTTCATTATCTGACTTGTGATCTGTTAGCGAAGTGACAGCTCGGCTGCTGCAAATCTCCCCCGCTGAGCCGCACTGTTTGAGCAGCAGCCCAAACAGCTTCAGTTAATGAGACTACTTAAGAGCTGGTAGGAGAAATCAGGATAGTTCTTAGTAGTGCTGTGCACGGGTAAGTAACAAGTCTCCTCTTCAGAAGTTCCTCTCTAACTGTTGAGACAGATGACAAATGATTTACTACACCTGATTCTAGAATACAGATACCCAACATGTTTGCTGCTCTTTATAGAGTAGGGAGATACTTAGGCGTAGGGTACTTAGATGCATCAGAGTATAATGAAACCTTTCCAGCTATCAAGAAAATGGCACCATGGGGAAGCAGATGTGTCTGTTTTCCTGACAGCCAGCTTAGCAGGCCTCTCCCGCATCAGCTACACTTTCTATATGTCACTTAACTGTGCAGCTTTGAGTGTATAGTTAATTTGAAGCCCTAAAAGTGATTACAGTCTCCTGCGGTGTTACAGTGTGAAGGTAAGCTGATGAAAATCGTACACGTACTAAAAGCTCATTACTACAGAGAAGTGGGAAAACTAATGCACTTTTTTTTTTGTCTGTAAATTGACAATCATATGGGTGTCAATACATGAACACAGGGAAGATAAACACACTTCAACAGACTTTGCTTTGCGTAAAGAGCCTGAGGTAGAATTTGTTTCATGCAACTTAGAGTGAACTGTCCAACAACAGCACATTACACCATCTTTGTATTTCCTTCTACTCAGACATAAATATGAAAAAATACAAAATTGGTTACAGTTTCAAACTAAACTGGCCAGCGTTAACTTGGTTACTTGACAGCAAAGGGCCTCTGCAGCTCCTCATGTGGTGAAGTTACATACCATAGATCTTCAGACTATTTATTGCATGGGACTGCCAGGGATAACATTTTCTTCCGTCAGAGATTACTTACGTAGGAGTGTAAGAAAAGTTTTTCATGTTTTAGGCATTTCAGTTTGGTTCTTTATAGGCCTTGGTATGACAGAAAAATAACTTATTTTAAAACCCACAAAGGTGTTCTTCAAAATTTGTTTGCCTGAAAGTTCATGTATTTTTTTTATCTCACAAACTTGCAGAGAAAAGAGGAGGAAAACACAATAACACTGTCCAAACTACAGCCAGTTTTCTGCTTTTGTATTTTCTCCCTTTTTATAACAGCTGTTTAGATAACCTTCTGGTATATGTAGCTGAAAAGAGAAATCACAGCTCCCCAAATATTATGCAATTTTTATTTCCATCCCTCTTATTTACAGATCTAGAACTGACACAGCCTTTTCAGAACCTTGGACCTGATGGATTTTTCCCTAAATGAAAAGTTTCAACAGAACAAACAGGGAAAAACGTGTTGAGACTGTAACTGACAAATGCCATGTTTTGAAAACTCAGAGGTTTTAAGAAATAGAAAGTACAAGAAAAAAAAGATATATAAAAACAGATTTCTCCCTCTCTTCCCTGCCCCCCCCCCCCAAAAAAAAACCCCAAACAACCCATGCACTATACTAGACAAGACACACTGAAAGGGGTTTGTCTTGTTTCTTAAATAACATCAGACTTCAGCTCTGCGAAAAAACAAGAGCAAGCTGAGTAGAGAGGCCTATATGCATGTTGGTTGAAAAGCGCTGCTGCATCAAAGCCTGCCATTGTGTTATTGGGGCAGCAACACTTAAGTGCAGCTTTAAAGGTAAGAAGGAAATCTCAGCGCTTGTTAAGTGTGGGTATTTTTAAACCTCCCACCTTCTTGTGAAGGTGCAGCGTTTTACTGGAAAATAACCAGGTGCGAAGAAGAGACAATTCAGGTGCACTTCAGCAGCTAAAGATGCAATTCCGTTTTGTGTCCAGGCAGTAGAGCAGTGTGTTTGGAATCTTCATCAAGAAAAGATGGCGTTGTTCCGAGTTATGCTTTCTAACCTTTGTCTGCACTAAGCTTGTTTTGCTTTGCACACTAGGCTGAATGTACTGGGATCGCAAAGAGCGCCCTCACTTTGTAGTTTTGTGTGGTTTTTTTTCTACTCAAGCAGGAAATATGTTTCTGGTTAGAATTTTACTACATTTAGTAGCCACATTCTGACGAACCTTTTTGAAATGTCTTCTGAAAGATATTGCAATTACAACAATGAAGAATTCAGAGGGAGAGCTGCAACTCCTCTGTCTGTACCTGCTTTGGAACACTTTTCTTTAAAAAAATAAAAAATTTTGTTTTCTGCTGTTCCTCAATTTATTTTTTTTTTTTTTAAACCTTGTGCCTCTCAGTGGCCATGAACGTTCTCCATCTTTACTGCATTGCCCTAAATTCAAATCTTAATTTGAGATATTTTTTTTTGGCTTCTACTTCCTTCTAAAGGCGAGTTTATAAGGATTTTATTACTCTCATCACAACCATTTGACACAAAAGACCGTAGACAAAGGGATTGAACTTAATGTCGTGATTCCAGTTTGATGATAAACACAGCAGGTGATAAAATACCTCTGCACCGCGTAGGGGTCAGCGTTCAATAACCACAGGCCAGCCCTTTTCACAGGAGCAGTCACAGCTTTACTTAGGCTGAGGGACAGACTGCACAGGGGCAGCAGGAGCCTAGAAGGGGGGAATTACTTCCTTCCCAAATTTTCCACTTGGACAAGTGGTGAGAGAAACACACAGACCTGAAAGTTCAGCAGCTATTCGGCATTATTAAAAAAATATATATATAGATAGGCGAGGCCTTATGAAGTGATTTGACTGAGCTGCTGCTTCCTTGTGACATTGCTCTAAATGCAGTGGGGAGGTGACCAGTAATATTAACCCGCTGGTTCCAGTCAAGCTTAGTTCCTTCCACAGAGACTGAAAATCACGGCTGTACGCCCGTATTTTGTGAGCCCAGACTGGTTGCTAGTAAACAGTGGCTCCAAAACATTCCGTGGCCTTTGGTGTGCAGACTTGGCCAGAAAGCTATGTGAAGGGCTAGTATTACTAAACACCGGCGGCTGTATTTTCTCAGTTGGTGAAGAATAGGGAAAAACCGAGAACTGTGAGTTGTGCAGGGTGCTTTAGCATCACCCAGATCTTTGTATTTCGCGTGTATTTCCCCCTAGCAATCATTTGTCTGTCTGACCTCGGGGGAGCCTCTTTCAGGTACCTTGATCTGCCAAATCCCAGTATGCAACGAGCCCTTTAAGGCACGCAGTAACAGCCAGAATTAGAACCAGCAGAGAACAGGACAGAGGAGAACACCAACAACTTGAAACATAACTCGGGGGACTTCATCAGACCTTCTAGTCCACCCTCCTGCCCTGAAGCAGAGGAACCGAGGTATACTTATTCCTGACAGATGTTTGTCTAATTTTGTAAACCGCTGATAAAAGCTACGCTGAGATCTAAGTAATCTATTCGATGCTTACCAATTCTGGCAGTCACAGTTTTTCCTAATAAAATCAATCTTTCTTCCTTGCAAAATGTCTATTCTATTCTTCCATGTTTGTTGTACACTTCTTTGATAATAATCTTTAAAAATAAATGAGAGCATGCTACTCTGTTTCCTTTAAACAAAAAATCATCTCGTTTAACCTTTCATTTTTGCTTTTCTGTAGGCCCTTAGAAGCATCAGAATTATCCTCCAGACCTTCTTTGGGCTAATTGCTTACAGGTTAAACATTGTTGTGACTAATGTATTATAATTCCAAGGGCAAATTTTGTCAGCGTCATTTAATACTGATAAATGTTTCTGGATAATCCTAAAGCCTGTTCTTTTTCTGCTCTGGCTCATATTCTGGGTTGATTATCTTTGGCATTTGCCACGGTCTTTTTAGGTGATGGCACAAGCGAAGGCAGCAATTTATACCTCAGCCAGCAAACATCGCTTCAGATGCCGAATCTCCGCAGGGCAGTATTCTGCACAGATACCCCGGTTCGGATTGAACGGTGCAGGCATTAGTTTTGGCCTCTGCACAGCATTTCTTCGGGGAGTTAAGTACTAGATTATAATTATGTAAACTGGAGTTTAGCCAAGGCAGCAGGGTCACTCACCTCTAAGGTTGCAAAAGACATTTAAATAATACTCTGAACAGCTCAGGATTTTAACTACTTTACTAGCGTAGCGTGTAAAGGGGAGAATATGTCACAACAGAGCATCTTCAGGAATCGTCAATGAAATTTGTGTTACCCTAAAGCAGCTCAGCATGAAATCCTGACTCTTCAGAAATCACTGACAAAGCACCCTTTGACTTTATAGTCCAGTGTCACGGAGACACATAGCCAACAACAAGATAAAGTACTACATCTTAAAATACTGCCATAAACAGTGCTCCGAATGGTACGTTTGATTTGAAAGTGAATGTAGTCCACGCTGCTCATAAAGAAGTTATATTGTTCATAATACAGCGAATGAAGCCCTTTAGGTAAATAACATAATGTGGGTGGGAGGAAGGGTTACCACACAGCGCCGGGAACGTGCACATCAGCAGTTTCCAAGGTTGCAGGTTTCTCAGACGCGTTGAAGGCGCAAGCGGCCACCCTGGAAAGCGGCATTCCCACCGTCGGGCTAACGCCTGCTGCTCGCTCCTGCGTCAGCCCTGCCAACACACGCCATCGCTGCCTTTGTGGGGAGCTAGGCTGGGGGGAAAACTCTGGCTTACAGCGAGACCAGAGAATACACAAATAAATAGTTTAAGATGTTCACAGAACTGCAGCCAAGTTCCACCGAGAACAGCGAAGGACTTATCTTCAAGAGGTTTTTGTACGCTCAGGAGATGAGGTTTTAATGTTATACACCCAAAATCCCACTCTTTTCTCACAGAGCCTGTCCCGTGTGCTATGAGAGCTGCAACTACAGCTGGAGCGCTCCTGAGGGGTGTTTGTTCGACGTGATGCATGAGACACCTCCGCTCCGACGCAGCAGCTCCCCGGTTGCCCTCACGCCCTCTTCCTCCTCTCCCAAACTAATGGGCTAAGGAAACGAACTCCAAATAACGCAGCGGCCTGCTTTTTAAAGAAAATAGCGTTCGATTGATACTAGCATGTCATTAAACAGTTGAAGGGGAATCTTTTCTTAGATTCTAATATGAAACTGTTAAGAAATTACGAGTTTTTTTTAACACGTAATGAAGTATCGTTATCGGAGCCATGACCTTCGTCCTCCGTTGACCTTCACAGATACAGCTGTGTGACTAAGAATTAGGCTTATCTTTCCAGAACAGACACTGCAGCCGTAAACTCATCTAATTTCTTCACGAGAGCAGGAACAAAAGAATAGGTTTTCAGATAGAAAATGCTTTTTTACCCAGAAAAGTAAGATTTTGTTTTCCCAATTTTTCGACATGAATTTCTTTTACTGTTAACTCCTTTATTTTAAAACAGCCCAAAATGTAAAAACCTCAGCCATAAAGTTGCTTATCGATTTCTGTTATTGATGCCTCAACTTATGTTTATTTGCAGTGCTATTTAGTTTCTTATATTTTTAGATTTGAGACCGTGATCAAAGCTTCAGGTATCTTGGCTATTTTAATTCCTTTAGTGACCAAAGGAGTTTTCATTTCTTCCTCAAACCGGTAAAACAAGCCAACAAACAAACAAACTCCCCAACATTATCTGAGATGTCATCTCTTTCATTTTTAGCCACCTACTTTACAAATAATAAAGAAAAAGTAACTTGGTACTCTTGTGAATTTTGTTACTCAAAGGCAATATGCAATTTTCCCCAACAAAGTCGAACACTTCTGCAATGAAAGGGTTTGTTCAGGTTAAGTTTCCTCTGTGCTTCCAGCTTCCCCGGGCTCTGCTCCTCTTTTGTTTTCAGTCCTTGCTCTTCAAAGGAAGAAATACAGGGAAAGCAGAGAGATCTGTCACAGTCCTCTTACTTTTCCACTTTGAAATTTAAGCTCAGTGTAACAAGAAGTTCAGGGGATTAATTAAAATTATGTTCAAGATGACCTGTCAGTAGGAAAGACAACTTAAAAAAACCAAAGACCTGACTTGGAAGAAGAAGGGGAGCGGGGCGGTCACCTTGTGCTGTACGCGCTGCGGCCCACGGGGAGCAGACGCTGCTGCCATCAAGACTGCAAAGACCACGAACTGCAAGTCCCAAATGGCAACGCTCGAGTCCCCATATTTCTCATGTGAACCTCCAGAGCCTGCAGATTACTCTATTTCCCATGCCACTTCAAAATCGTAGAAGGAAAAAAACCCTAAAAATACAAGCCAAAGTAAAAAGGAGCGCATGTGCTCTTAGCACAAAGAGGCTATTTAAATCCTGAAATACCCCTTACTGAAAAGAGCCCTTTTTCAGTTGGCGTAGTGCAAACGAAAGCTGGATTTCTGAGAACTATCACAAATGCTAGGAAAGGAAAATTTTCATAGTGCTCGCTCCATCAGTCGGTGCAGTGTGTTATTTCTGGACTGCATATTCTCTGAGTAGACGCGGGAATACAGTGACAGTTTATGTTTCCTTTTCTATGTGAAATCCACTAGCTGATCTCAAGGATTAAACGCAAAGAAAAACTCACATCACTTGCAAAATAAAAAACCACTTCTAAAAGCCAGAAAACCACCCTGAATGCACATCACTGCAAATCACCTGGACGCAATAACAGCTTTCCAGTGAACCAGCAAAGAATGTTCCAAAAACATTTCAACTTTGAATAACGCATTGTAAGTAGAACCACTTAGAAAACAATTAAAGATGGGCCGGGATATACAAACGGTGGAGGTTTCCTGCTGCCCTTGGCAGCACAGTAATAAATCAAGCCACTTACATCGTTGAGTCAAAACAAACCAGTAAACCCCACAGCAATGCTGTGAAGATACATACTATATATATATATA
>VXBH01008416.1:456595-484870 GCA_013400035.1 Rynchops niger
AAAAAAAAAAAAGATAGCTGCCTATTTACAAGAAAAAAATATTCAGAAGTTCTCAAGCAGTTTTTCAGGCTAAATACAACTGTTTGATATATAATACGGAAATCCTACATCCAGAGAAATACATTTTAAGCATGCTTAGCTCCTAGTTACTCAAGAAAGAATGAATCTGCAGAGAACTCACGGTTACATGCTCAGATTGCAAGAGTAGCGTCAGCAAGAGAAGGAACAGCAAAGGGGAACTGACAAAAAAAAAAGAGAGAGAGAAACATGCCTTAAAACTTTAGGAAAAAGAAAACCAAAAAGGTTCTATGCACACCACAGTGTTGCTAGTTTTCCCATAATTTTGTGTGTTTGGGTTTCGCTAGATCTCCAATGGCTACCTTTCATCTACCTGGAGCGTTCAGGTCTCTCTTCCATATGAAGTCTCTGGTGCCAAGCCACAAAATTCCTCTTCAGGAGGAGGCTCATGGCGACTCTCTCCCCTTACCAACCCCTCATCTCAGTTAACTTTCCGTAGCGTAAACCCCTCAACCAACAGGGTTAAAACTGACCAGAGGGTTCAAAAGTTATTTGGAAGGGGAGGGAGACACACACGGAGAAACTGCGGGAAGTTTCATTTTTCTAATGGAACCAACCTAGATATCAATGCTCTCCTTTTGTGTGACTGCCCGCCAGTGGGTCACGCCAAGTGGGAGAGGCGGCTGCTGTGCCTTTCCCCTGTTCCCACGCACGTGGCCCCTGCCGTGCCAGGTGATGGAAAGGGATCCGGGTGATGACGCATTAATGCGCAGAGACGAGAACCTCGCGGCAAGACCCTGCAGACCCACGGACTTGAAAATATAGTCAAGAAAAAGAAATCTAACAAATTCAGTCTAGATCATAGTTTCTAAGTAAAAATAATCAGGAGAAGCATAAAGGAGGCTTCCCACAGCCACATCAAACGGACTCAAAAACCTACTAAAATTTTGTAATCATTTTATTACAGTAATTCAGATTCATATAAAGATGTTCAACCAGAGACAACTCGAACTTCACAAGTGCAACACAGCAGGTCATGCAATAGAAAACAATACTATATAATAGATTAGGTCTGACTGCAGGCAACTGTAAGGGTCTAAATTCTGTGAGTATGGAGCAAGCTATTAAGAAGATAATTAAAACAACAACAGAGATCAAAACAGATGGAAGTAACCAGGCAGTAGATTACAAAGAGCACTCTTACAGACGAAATTTATGAGACATCAGTAAATCTGCAGGAAATAACTATCAGGTGTGTAATCCTCCAATTGATAATCACAGGAATAAAAATTAGAACAAACAGGGATCTTGGGGGNTCTGTGAGTATGGAGCAAGCTATTAAGAAGATAATTAAAACAACAGAGAGGTAAAGGGTCTCCAAAGGAAGATATACATAGCATCTGGAAACTGTTGGGTTTTGTTTCTGTTTTAAATTCCCACACATAATGAAGCTCTGGCTATCATGCCTATGGTACTCGTAATTGAAGCGGAGTTTGCTTTTGCACAAGCAAAGCCCTGGCAGGAATAGTGAACTTTTGTTTTCAAAGCACGCACGCTTTTCCCGTTCACAAGTACTTGTTGCTCAAACAAAATGCAATAAACATGAAGTACTCACAGCTACTTGGTGCTGGATATCTTTCATGAACTGTGGAACAAGCCATTGTGCTCCGTTTAATGTGCTAAATATTCATTAGCAAGAAAACAGAATGGAGCCATAGAAGTAGGCTACTTTCATTAAGGAATGTACACCATACAGTTGTTTTAGACATCTTTTTTGAAAAGAAGAAACCACATCTAGACTAATGCAAAGATGGCTGTGATCTAAACAAAGTTTAAAATACGAACAGCTTAACAGACCTCAGAAAACTACATCTTTTTATGAGTCATTTGTTATAATTTTTTTCTCCATAGGAAAAAAATATCTGTCCACTTAGCAAAAGGGATTAGGTTAATTTTCTTAACATTTTACTGAAATAATCACTTTAATTGTCATTTTTTAAAGTTTCATAATAGCTGTAGGCTCAGATCTATAGGATTTAGTAAGAAAGAAATCAGCAGGGTTCCACAGAAATGACCTCAGAATCTTTAGGTGTCGTTATTCCTGAAGAAATTAGAAGAATAAGGAATTTCATAGTAAACATTCAATTTAAAAGGAAAAAATGAAAAGTCTACCTTTTTATTAGATCCAGTCAACATTAATTATTTCTTGAGTAGAATCTGAGAGGTACAAAGCAGCTTTTTTTAATCCTGTGTTCATTTCCTAAACTCAATTTGACTATTCGTTAATGAGATCACACTGCAAAGAAAGAAACGTGAACAAACCCATTGCGCAAGTTTGCTAATCCTCTAGTTACTACTTGCTCAAACTAACAAAAAGGTTGGGCGTTTCATGTTCATAAAGAAAAATCAGCATCAAATGAAGGAAGGACATATTTAAAGAAAGAAAAAACTAGAATAGTTGAAATATTTGGAAAAACTTAAACATCTGGGAACTGCTGAAGCACCCTGTAGGAAGGCGTTATTGAGAGAGAGTCGAAAGAAGCGGGTATTTCTGGTGCTATTTTCTGTAAAGCAATACTGAAATAGGGCTACATTGTGCATATTTCAGATCAGAGGGGTTGAAAGGCACCCGCAAATACTATGTTGGTCCAAGTTCTTCCAGGGAAAAAGGTTACTGTTGCTTCTTCTGACTAAGCGAGGCCTGCCTTCAGCTATGGGGGTGGCTGCTGCTTAAACACAGTCCAAATGTCGCCCCGGGCAAAGCAGGGTTTGTGCATGGTTGCAGACACAAGCAGAGATGAGAGGCAAACCCACTGAAATTTGTTGGGTTTTTATACTCAGGGCCCATTAGGCCAAATACATATTCCAGATACGGCACTGAGGGGGCTCTGTGAACGTATTTGTCTGTGCATTTTGCCGTTACACTGGCGGAGACAAGATCCATCTTAAAAGCAATTCCTGGAAGCTCAGCCTTATTCATTTTATGGCTTCGAGAGCAAGTTACAAACCAGAAGGCAACAACATCGGGAAAAAACGCAACCAAAACCCAAGCCAACTTCCCATCCACCTCTGCCTTCCCCCCACCCCCTGCCAGTCCGGAGAGCAAGAATATTTGTCATTTGAGATTATGGGCTTTGAAGAAATAAGGTTTGTCAACCCAATGTGTTTCAGTTGCCCACTTCACGAGTCCCTCATAAGAGGAGTAAAAACCAAACAAACATATGAAACAGCTGTGTTTGCATTTAAACAAACATTAATTGATTGAAGTAATGAGTAACCTCAAAACCTGTTTAGAAAGTGCATAGCATCCTTCAAATATTTGTAGACTATTAGAATTTAACTAATTTAATTATGTATGTAACCTTTTATTTCAACAGTACCTGGAAGTAAGGAGGGGAAGGTGCACCACATTTGTACATCTAAGTATAATGGACAGAAATAAAAGATGAAATGTGAGTTTAATACTTTGAAAAGTTTTCTTGACAGTAAATCTACCTTCAGCCTCAAGTTTCCAGGGGAGACGGTTCAGTTACACTTCTGCTCTTTCAAGAGAAAAGAGAGGGAAAGTATTGTAGAAGTAACCTGACAGCTGTGTCTCTGGCTTACTCGATTACTCTGCCTCCTGCAAATCTACTGATACATCCAGCAGGTTCGTGAGCAGATGTTAGTATTTACAGCGTATTGTCTTTAGAGAAACATGACAAGCCCTAACCAATAGCTGAGGGAAGACGCTGTCTGGAGCCCCAGGAACAGTTGAGAAGGAAACCTGGCACCCATTACTAATATAATACTATCCCACGGCTGTGCTCAACTGGAGAAAATGAAAAGATGAAAAGAAAGGAAGGACACATTTTAGACATGCATACTATCTCTTTAAAGGAATTTGACACATCAACGGTATATTCCATAGAACAAGACAATAATTTCTTACCATATCCTTTATCAAGTGTCATTCCTGGAATGTCAGATACCACTGCTTAGATTTTACTTGTGCCATTAAACTCTTTCAATAGCGTACATTGTTGCACTCGGAAAATAATTGATCATTTTGAAAGAGGAAATGCAACTTTTATGACTATTTGTTTTTTAATTCATCTACTTTTCTGAAGTTACTAGGAAACTGTCTTCTATTTATTTACCTTAAATTTCATGCCTATAATTAATTTATATTCCTAGAATACTTCAGCCACTTATTTCTGACTTTCTTCTACTGAAATTATAGTTTATTTCATATAGTAAAAGGATCCTTTAAGCACTCCATAAATACAATACACAGCACTGTCGCATGGCAAAGAATCTATTTCCTTTCAGTATTTTGCCTTGTCTGTGTTTAAGCAATATTAACTCCCAACTGTGTGCTAATAAGAAAAATCAGGGAACTCTCTGCGATGCACCAATATGCCCAGAAACCACTGAGTTATACCGCAGGCAAGTTGAAAACAAGTATCTCTTTAATCAGTACCACGTTTCTGGACTGTTCATTTATTTGCTAAGTAAGTTCCAGTGCTATTTAGAAAATGAAGTAGGTGATCAGAACCAGACGATATACACTGAACATTTATGATTTGTTTGGTTTAATTTTTCTCAAACTCCGGAGCAGATATTATTCTTTAAAGGGATAAAAAAGAAAACAATTCTAATCCGATTTAGCTTGCAATGATGGTAGTTTAGCACAGTAAATAAATAATTCCCTGCAAATCAAGCCTTAATTGTAGACACATAAAGCTGTATGTGCAGCGAACACACAGCAGTAGACTAAAGGACACTGATAATTAACTAAATCTACTTAGAGAAACTATTCACTCTGCCAGACATTTAAAGTCGTTCCTACAATACTGGATGTTCTAGTGTGTTGATATTTACCAATCCAAACAAAATCTAAATCTCACTCAGTCTTTCTCTGTTCAGAACTTTAATATCATTACAGTCACGAACTAAAATACCCAGTCCTTCCACATGAGTTAGAGCACATGAAGTTCAACTAATTTCATTTATTTGGGACAATTCAGGTATATTAGAAATGACTGACTGACACGTTCACAGAAATCAAAGACTTCTAGAGCCCTTCAGTGAGCGGGGAATGGAGGTAGGAGAGGAAGAAGAAATTTCATGTCAAGGAGGTAGGCACCATATGTTCTTAACAAGCTTCTTGTTTTCCAACACCATATAAAGAAGAAGAGGTTCCACAAGATTAAGCATGTTCTACTGATCTATTAAGTTTAATGACATTCTTTATCTCCCCAAAGACCTGAGTTCCTAGATCTATCAAAAAAAAAAAAAAAAAAAAAGAAAGCTTACTTGGACAGCAATTCAGCTACTTGTGCATACATCCATCTTTAAGATTACAAACAAACCCCATGAGGTCAATCGGGTGGAAAAGCTGGGTAGATAGTACCCTTTGGCTACGCAAAAGTCTCAACCGAACAAACATAGACATGACCATTCTCAGTTCATGCTTGTAGTGTACAATAACAATTCAAGGTAATCAGGCATGCAATTATATTTGTACTTTGTATCTTTGTATTTCCTAAGGTTGCGTGGCTTAAAAGAATTTACAGCTTTGAAATAGCAGTGCATATCTATAGATGCTTTACCACATTTTCCATTATAAATATACCTATCTCTATGCATACAAAATGAATACTGGTGTTGTAACAGATTACTTCATGTCCCCGAGCTGCACTGTCTCCAAATAAGACGCATGTGATCTAACACAGTCACTCAGCACAAGCGGTTATCTACTCCAATAGCTCCGAAACAAGGAGTGAAGACCTGTAAATGCAGTGGAAAACCCAGTTAATTCTAGGAGAGGGCTCATACCCAGAAATTGTATCACGCTACCATAAACCCAAGAGTGAGGTTGCCAGCAAAAGGGTGAGGACTCCTGCTCCATGGCACTGAAATCATATATAATTTGGTATTAACTTTCTGCATCCTTAAGGAAGCTAGTGCAAGACGTCACTAGACAATACCGCAGCAGTCAAGGGATTTGTGAAACATGAGCAGTTATAAATTATAAGAAACAAACAAACAAACCCCTCTGTGATTTGTGCCAGGGACTTACTAAAGGCTTGCTTTTTTCTAGGGATCATTTGGGAAACCATCAGCATTACTGGCACTACTTGAGGCTTCTCTGCTAGGAAAGTTAAGGATCCTTCTGAGAAACTTGTTTTGTGTATCATACTGTTGAAGAGCTTTTAAACCTACGGCCTTTTAAGAAAGATGCAGAAAAAATTATTCCGTATTTATGTAAAGGATAAAGGATATGTATAATGAAAGAGGCGTCTTGTATTGGGTGACAAAGGCCTCTTAATGCATATCCAGTGGAAGTACCTATATTCAAAAAAGCAGCAGTGCCTCCAAGTACACTGGTGATGTTTCAATATATATTTTTTTCACTTTTGCTTCTGGAGAATCTAAAGCAGTCGCAGTTTATGATCACAGACTCAGAAAATATAAAAATAGTAACAGAATCAAATTGTCATGTGAAACGAGACAGTTTTGAGGCCTGATAGATCCCAAAGATTAAAGCGCAAAGCATGATCCACAACTATTTACGCTATCGGGAATGCTGTTCTCACATGGGAACAAAAATATTACTGTGGACAGTACACCACAGCAATTTAGAGTCTACTTTAGCTTTTTGTAGTTTTTAATTTCTCCCACATGGTTTATATTTTTCCACGTGACGTAATTTTTCTTTTAGTAAATCAAAGCTGAAAACCATGCCAAACTGTGCCTTAATCCCAAGAATATATTCTCCAGATCAAAATCATATGATTTAAGGGTCATTTTTATTTCTTAAGCGTTACTTCAGAAACGTCTGGTCATTGAACCAGTCACAAGTCACAGCACTTCTTTCCTGCTACCAGTACCTAAACCGATGAGAAACCTGACACAGCAAATATGCTGCGGCTTGGACCCTTTACGAAAGGGGATCTTTTATGCTCAGCAATCTTCACAGTTGTGCAGAGAAAGGACAGTTTGACTAACCACAAAAAAAACCCAAAACAACTCTTGAGTAATTCACTGCCTTCATTTTAGCACTCTCGTTGTGTCCAGTTTTTAACCTGTTTTTCAGCTTTTCCTTTGCATTTTCTCATATCGTTTATTTCTTCTCAGTATTCTGCCAAGGAATGAACCACCCAGGAGATAAAGCATGGGGACTGTTTTTGTAGTTTCACTGGAATATATTCCACAAATTCCCGGGTCCCAGAAAGGACCAAAGCGAGAAGCAGGAAATACCCTTACTCATTTACTTCCCACAAAGCATACCTTGCTCTGTGTGGCTTCATTCCACTGAAGCATCTTTTAGACTGTCTCAAAGTGCAACTTTTTTCCTAGATGAAATCTATTTTTAGAAGAGAACTATAAAATATCTGAGCTGGAGAAAGCATGAAAAAATATACCCTTTTTCCTATTAAAAAATACGCCCGTACCAACCATTTTTCCTATTAAAGATATGCCTGTACCAAGGATTTTATACTGTGTTTGAATTCCAAAGAGGAAAGACATTGAGAGATTAGCAACATACACATCTCTCTTCATGCTGACAAACTGCAACTTGGCTAGATTAATCGCGAAAGTAGCTTTAGAGTCTTTGGGGCTAATGTGAAACAGGAAAAGTACTTCCTTCCTCTAGTTCCCGAGAGCTGACTTCCTTCATGAGGCAAAATCTATTTCATACGGCTGGGCATGGAAGTAGCTCTCCTGCCCTCAGCTGCACCCGCACAGCCATCCTGGCAGAAAATACATTGTGGAGGAGAAAAGGAAGCGGGGGGAGGAAGTTAAAAAAAAGAAGGCAGAACGTGCAAATTCACCCCATCCACTGCTGAAAGACAACACAGAGTGATGACTTCCATTAGGCTCTGGTTGCCTGAAACAATCTTAATTTTCGAGTTTTTCTGACCCTTACTATGCAAATTAGACCCCAGACAGATAGAGCCACGTGGGAGAATGGGGCTGTGCATCGGGTTAATGGAGTTCGTGTTATTCCCTTGGGTTTGACTCCAGCCAGTCTGGACACGTCAGTCGGTCTGAAGGCAGGCAGATTAAAGGCAACTGAAGAGATAAGAAGAAAGCACAATGTGTAAATCACACTCCTTACACACTTCATTTTTATTATTCTTTCTTTCTAAGATTCCTCTCTTGGGCTGGCCTGGAAGAAATGCATTTTGCTGAAGAACTGAGGTTCTGTAAGTAGAAAAAGAAAGCATGGAGGTTTAAAGGAAAAATATAAAATACACATCACTGTGTAGCAAGTAGTTAGACACTAAGAAGAGAGGTTCAGTTGTTACACCTGACAGGGACTCTGCCTGAGATGGAGGTTTGGGGCTGAGGTTTCCCTGTTCCGAGAGGAGCCTTTGACCACCCATGTCACGCGGTCAGGAAGACAGTTATCTCTCTGCAATAGCCAACATCTCTGCTGTTGTTGGTACCAGTGTAACAGTGGCCTGGAAAGCAAAATGCTTTTCCTACCTCAGCTCCTAACCACAAGGAACTGGCGTATGAAAGAAAACAAGTTTTGGCATAGTTTTCATAGAATCACAGAATGGTTCAGGTTGGAAGGGACCTTAAAGATCATCTAGTTCCACATCCCCTGCCATGGGCAGGGACACCTCCCACTAGAAGGTTTTTGGTTTTGAACCCAACCAGGACCTAACCCTATTTAAAAAACGTCAAGTCTAAAGAGCATTTTAATAAAGGGTTATAATAGAGGTAAATATAATACTGAAAAACAACTAGACTCATCTCTCTCCCTTTGGAGGCATACAGCTTCTTGAGAGACCTACAAACATAACGGCTCGAATGGATAGTTTAGTGTGAAAGCTTTACAAAATTGAAGCCGTTTTAACCTTTTCAGGAAACAAAAAAACTCCATCAGTTCACACAAGTTTTTGGACTGAGCATGAATTTCAAAAGCAAAACGTTCACAAGTGGCTTTCTGCAACTGATCTGCAGAACCAGCAATTTCCACCGTCAGAATTAAGAGTCCCACAGTACAGGACAGTCACATCACCACGGTGGCAAATGCTGCACACAGCTACACAGGCAAGGCTTTGAGCTATTCTATGATCAGCACGAGGGGCATAATATTACTGTCCACATTTTTTACTAGTTAACACTGAACTTTTCTGTTGAGGATGAAATAAATTGACTAATAGTTGGATCAAAAAACTCGGGATTGTCATGGAATGTTGCCTACGTTCACTGGTTGTCTATATTGATAGACTCTTACAGAGCAATATGCACAACGTGCAGTTTTTTAGAATATTAGTAATCCCACTTCTGGTTTTAATTCCTTTTTTCCAGGTATTTTAGTTCCATCATAAGCGTGTTGTTAAACAACCTGTTCAGACAGCAGTTTAAAGCATTAAGCCTAAAACAACAGGCCTGTGGTTTCTTTTAAACTCTTACCCATAGGAACAACGCAAGCACGACCCTGAGAGGCAAGATGATACTATGTAGGACTAGACCACCCAGTCACTTAAAACTGAAATACTTGGAGATATATCAGACCATAATCACACTACAGTCACACAGCAGGTAAGGTGTGGAGATGACTGCTTTTATATTTCTTTGCAAAAGTAGAAGGAATTAGCAATAATTATCATCAGCTCTTATTCTGAAACAGCAAACCACATTTTCTTTCTGGCAAGCAGCCGAACTATTAATGTTTATAAAGTATACTGAGATCTATCAATAGAAAGCGTACCAGGAGCGGAAAACACATCACAGCCCGTGTGTTATACAGACCTGCATTAGTTTTACTCCTTTGAAACCTGGTTTGAATCAAGAACTACATAAAACTTTGATGTAAAGCAAATAATTGTTCTGCTGAAAACACAAGCTGGTTTTGCTTTGAAGACGTGTGGCAGTTAAGAGCGGGAAGTCACAAATGATTTCCATGGGAAACATATGACTCCACAGTACTCCTATCGTTGCTCAGACATCTACTCCTGGGTCTTCTGATCACATTGTGAAAGGATGTGAAACTTCAGAAGTATTATTTCTTGTATATTTTTCCATGTCATGAGCACAATGAATGTGATTGCTCCCAGGGGCAAATCACAGAGCATGCTTATTGCTAGAATCAGAACGCACTAAATGCAGGTTTTGATCTATTAAAATAGACTATTTACAGCTAAGGTTTCCTTTTTGAAGAAACTTCCCCTTCCAAAACCTCAATTTTTTTTGCACATTTAGAGTTTGATAGTACATGAGGATGTGCTATTATGCGTGATGCACGTATTACGGTTTTGGTACTAAATAGCTAAAGCTGATATAGCGTAACCTGTTTTCCCTTGAACGTGTAAATATCCAGCGGAGAGAACCACCAAAACTTAGCTGAGAAACCCACTTTCCCTGTTTGTAACGGCCCGAGTATTTTCAGGACTTATAAAAAAAATTGTATTTCTGATCCTGTAGTGCAGAAATTGAATGAAAAATAACTTCCATTCACCAAAAGGCAGAAACAACACCTGGCTGAGAAACTTTAGCAGATGACATGTAAGAAAATGCATTCATACGGCTTTATAGGCAGACAGACTACATGCCTTTACGTACCTTACTGGATTTTATCCTGTTCTAGTTAAGTTTTCATCAAGCACTTCTCAAGGTAGCTGACAGTCTTTGCAGCGTCTTCCTGCCCAGTGCTTCCTAGCAATACGCAGCCATTTTGCAGCTGCTGCCGGTCATCCCTGCATTTCCACAAAGCATCTCTATGACACGACAAATAACTTTTGGCCCATAATATCAACTCTACAAAACCACTTTCTAATTAAAATGTCATTTGAAAATCCCTTCTTATCCTAGCATCTGAAATTACTTGAAACTAATATTAGACGCATACGTATTTATAACTCATAAAATATTTCTCTTCAATTTTCAGCTTATCTTTTTTCTTTCTCATTTCTAGCCTACGTTAGGGGAAAAAAAAAAAAGTAACTGCTCCGAAAGAGCATAAACAGGAGCTATAGGTTCATTCCAGACCATATGCACGCAAAAGAGCACATAGGTCTTTTTAAGGCAAAAATAAAGATCATGTGAGGAATGTGCCAACTTTCCATAGATAACCAATAGACAGCAATTTGACTTCCTAATTGGGTTTCTGTTTTTCCAAGGACAGAGCAAAGAGAAGAGCTTCAAGGAAATGAAACTCCCCCGTGTCAAGTATCAGCATGATTACATTTGCTGTTATCTGTGCTGAGAAAGTTTTTCTGTACTTCTTAAGTACAGAAATAATGGCAAATATGCTAACAAGTGATCCTGAGATGAGCGGTACCACGTGAATTTTCTTGTTCACATAGACGTAACGTTTTGGAGTTAACAGGTCCTTGCATTAAAAGTCCTAGGAAGCCTTCCTGATGGTGAACAGGCCCTGGAGCAGGCTCTTTAATGGCTCATGCATCCTTGGTATTCGCAGTCTCTGAACAAGCACATTTCTTCCCTATCGGTGGCTGCGTGGAAGACGTATACTTCATGGCTGAGGTGAAATTCATTGTATTAAATTAAGCATAAACTTGGTATGCTACAGATGGTGTTTTATACATTGCTGACCTCATATCCACATTGTTTTATCTGTACCCTGCATCTCTCTTTAAGGAAGTATTTCTATTTTGTCAACTAATTAGTATTTGAAGCCTAACAAAATATAATGAAGACTACTGATTTTCCATCCAAATTTGCTTAAAATTTTCCAGTAATAGATACCACTATGACAGGTCTGTGGCATAAGAACTGAGCCCTGTGTCACCCTGGGGTGAGAGATGCAGTGCTCCAGGGAGGGTGGAGGGGAAACAGGGAAGGTGTGCACAGGAGGTCTGAGCCATTTATTAAGGAATCCTCGTAAAGTGCCACCATTTAGGTGGAAGCTCAGGGGAGGAACAAGCTCACGCTAGGATATCAAGCTAAACGTGATCAGCAGATCTGAACGTTAGAGTAACCTTTAAAGTTGGTTAACTGCTAGTTTATAGGGACCCTTTGTATCCACTCTGTCAGAGAGCAGGAGAGTTGAAAATTCCACCTTATTTGACAGCTGTTAAGAAGAAGTTTTCCAGAATGTGACAAATTTTTGTTGCTTTTCTGCAATGGGTGATGAACAACAATCTGTTCTCAAAACACGAGAGCTTCTTCTAGAGTGTCAGTTGTTGCAGGCAACTTTTTCTTGTGTCCACTTCTACACCTCAGCCAGCCAACAGACCTAGGCTCCTTCTACTCACATTTTTCACTTGTGGTCTCTCAACTTAAACTGTGTAGTTTTCCTGGCTTCTGTTTAACTCAGGAAACAGAACCAATAATGAGAACTATTACAGAGAAAGGGAGAAATAATTATTTGAGTTGGAATGCCATTAGGTTCATAAAGCTTAAATCATTTTAGTGATTGCTCCCTATCATTTCTTGTATGTGAAGCTTAACTTAAAAGAGAAACTTGAACTTGAAAAAATATTTAAAAATCCTAACTACTGGATTATAACTACCTCAAAGCAACAACTTTTTTCCTTGTTAAGGAGATACATTACTGTGTTCTGCAACAGCTGTTTTGTGACTTGATAACGAGAATCCAGGTTTGTGATTTAATGCAATTCAAGTATATATTAGCAGTAATAAACCTGTCTTATAGTGGACAACATACACTTCCTGACCCTGAGAACAGACCTTCTGCTCACATCAGTGAAGAATCAAAGTCTGCAGTCGAAGAAGTGGACTGTTATTCTGTGATCGGTTGTAACTGTCATTCTGATAATACTTTACTAGTAAGACAAGCAACGTTTTTAGTTCCTTCTCATTCCCAAAGGCCATAGTCCCTGCAGGGCATCTATGTGTGTAAAGTACTTGCTGCAATAGTTTAAAATGAAAGAGTACTTAAAAATAAAGGTTTAGGCTTAAATCAATAGCCTTATCAGATTTGTGGCATCCAACCTTTGCGTTTATAACCTTCTCATTCTAATAATAAACATTTTCAGAATCTGAAATTAAAGATGAGTAGTAAAGGCAGTATTGTTTTATGTTTTAAATGACAGAAGGTCCTGTACAGATTTCTCTCTGTTTTAATTAAACAGTGTTATCCAGGTGAAATGAATTCAGAGCCTACTTTCAAAGGGTGTTTGATTTTCCAGGTATACAGAACCTATCTAAAATAATGTAAAATAAGGGCAAGGTATTGTAAAATCATTACCTTTACTAGTGCTGTAGTTTGACACAGATTTCTGTTTAATAGAAGCATCTGTTTGAAGTGTTTGGTACTTCTACTCAAATTTCAATATTTTAAGAATTTCTCAAGGAACAAACACAGCAGTTTCAAGAGTCAATTTTAGGTTTTTTTCCCCCACAAAAAAGGTACAGGTATAACGTCAAATGTCCTCTCTCAGCTTCTCAGAGACTAAAATAGGGAGATAGTCAAAACAGCTGTGGCAAGGCTCCAAGAGTGGTAGGAGGAAAGCTTTGTCGCGCCTGCCAAGAATCCCAGCGATGGAGAGCAGAGATGAACTTTGCCTTACATAGTGGCTGACAAGCCCAGAGGTCTGTAAGGCTTTCATGTTTTCATTTGGCTTTACTTGCTTACAGAAATGTAAACTCTGTGGGAATCCAGAAAATTTAAAAAAAAAAAAACAAAAAACTCTCATTGTAAGTTACTAATTCATACTGTGTTAAGCCAGTAGTTATAGGTCAGCTTTCACTATGGCATCCAACTATTACGGATTTCTTTTAACATACCTTCTCATAAACACCTCCCGCCCCCACCCCATATTGACTGATAGGGTGGCTTTATTCATCTCTTGACCTAAAGGGCCCTGATTTGCCAGAAACAGCCAAGAGAGAAACCTCACAGGATGTGCCGCACATTTGCGTTTCGCTGCCAAAGTATTTAATCTTGACCGTGAACAGCTGAGTGAACACAGGAGCCCCAAAACCTTTGACAGCCATTTGCTTCAGTTACCTTTGCCAAAGGACAACTGATTTATTCTTGGAGGGGCTTTATTTCCTTAATTCTTTGTTTTGTTGCTATTCTGGTGCCTTGATGTGATGTAACGTTCCCTCTTACCATTTCATCTTCGTAGATCTTATACCTCAAAACAGGAGGCTGAGACTACAGCATTAAGGAATTTTTGTTGTAAATTTGGTTTAGATCACAGAACAGCTTCAACCAAAATAAACAGACTTCCCTCTTCACTTGAGTAAAAAGTCAAATAAGCTGTTTGAGGTTTGACATTTGAAAAATATCGTAATGTTCTACTTTGCAGAGCTCCTTTTGTTGCTTTTTAAGTCATACTTTGGATAAAGCTCACTATTTTGTCTTTCCCAAAAATATATTTTTAGAGTGCTTGTTCTTTCGTTGTTAATTTTTTGTTGTTTTTGCCAAGAACATTCAAGTGTTTGAGGTTGAGCGAGACCCATGTCGTTTGTTTTTTTCCCCCCCTTCTCAAGAAATCTCTTTTTCCCCCAGTTCAGTCACTGAACAAATTATCTAGCTTTTTCCATCTATTGCCTAGATGGAAACTTTACTTTAGTTCTAGGTCATGGACTGAACTTGCAAAGGCATTTAGGTGCCTAACTCCCACAGGAACAACAGGAATCACTAAATTCCACCGAGAACCGTGCTGATACTTCCCACCTCTTGTTCCCTGCCCCTCCCTGCAAAGGAAATACCATGACATTTTTCTCCAGAGGAACAGCATTTGATTTCATGAATACTGAAAATTGCCCTTTGCCTTCCCACCGATCTTCATGCCCCGCAGAAGACAGACTGGGTGGGCAGTCCCTGGCAAGGTTGCTTCCGCAAGGAGCTGGAAGGCCACTTGGTGGGCTGGGGCCACCTCGCAACTCTGTAGATTGTAGCAGGTCCCACAGGCGGCATCTCACACAGAGGCTTTTCCTCTCCATGCAAGGAATGAGGCGGACATGTCAAGGGGCATCAGATGTGCCGCATCCTGCTTTCTGCCTGAAAATTAAAGGGGAGCCACGAAAGCTGATTTTATGAGACAAGTGGGCTACTGTAGGAAGGAGGCCAAAGTCCGTTCCCACAGTAAAGCACCACATCAGGATTCTTCCCAGGGAAGCTGAAGGAGGAGGTGCTCCTCCTGCACATGCCACGAGCCAGCTGCCCAGGGAGATGGCAGGGCAGTGGGGAGAGGGGATCTGTGCAAAGCCTTCCTGTGTGAATAAAGAAAGGGGATTTATAAACTGCTGAAGTGTCCATCACATGAGTTTTGTTTCCTTTTCAGTTCTAATCAAGATTTGTATGGCAAAGGCAGCAAGAACATTGCTTGCTGCTCATGATGCTGTATTTCTGCTATACAGAACGAACCTTCAACACATGACAGTTACAGTAATGCGCACCTGACAGCGGATTAGACAAGAACATCTCACAGACACCCCCACCCATATTTTAAGACGGTTGAATCCTACCTTTTTCATTATGCTTATGTTCACACTTACACTACCAGTTCAAATTTCCAGCCTTACAGCTGACCTCTGATTATTGGTTTTTTTTTTCTTGTCAATGTCAAATAAATAGCTGCAACCAGAACCCCAATCCAGGAAAAACAGACCAGTTGCTTCCTCTGTATTAGTAGCCTTGAGAAGATTACTAATCCTTCCACCCGTGTGCAAAGTGACATAAAAATAGTATGGTACAATATGAAAGTGTTGACCCTGCCGTGGTTATATTTCATGGGTTTCAGGTCTCCCTGGTTCAAATTTAATTTTCTCACAGGAATTAAAGAATTTTAAAGAGTGCCATAAATAATTTTAGTCAATGGGAATACCTTTATAGAGATCCATTTAACTGAGTCCTCTCACTATAGTGTATAACTTAATGTGCTCTCATACTTATTAATGAGTGATACATTAATAGATTTACCACATAATCACAGATAAAGCAAGAGAGGAAAACTGTTACTAAGAAACACGTGATAGCAAGTCCTAAAATACTCTGGGATAGGTTTGAACTATTTGCTGGCTGGGAAACTGCTGAATCATGCCCTTAGGCTCATACTGAAAATAGCGTTTCGTTTGGCAAAGCACATATGAGCTATTAACGTTCCCTATTGTTGAAAGCCAGCTGAATAGCTGGCTTCAGAAAGGATGAAGAAGCATTCTCCTAACTTTTCTGCCTCCTTGAGAGAAAGGCAATAGCAAGTATGTTTTATCCTACAGGAGTTCCCCCTTTCACATTAGCTTCTAACAGAAAAGGAAAGTCTCTAACAGGTTTTCAAAGCATTCTGTGAGCTTTCTGAGTGTGAGACACCTTAGAAGAACCTTTACTTGCCTTTTTACACATGCAGCGTTGATGGGTAGCAGACATCACTCACCTCTCAGTTGTAGTCCTCTCTGCTGAGGCTGTGATATTCTCACTGCATAGTCTCTAAGCTATTTTTTAGACTTAAGGGGAGAAAAGAGCCATTCTTGATCATTTAAAGAAGATTGAATTAATATGAGTAAAGTAGCTCTCTCTGAGATCTTGGAAAAGGTGACTGCTTAATGCCCTTAACAAGGAGGGAGAGGTTTTAAAAAGTTGAGTTCAAAAGCTCCAGCTGGAGTTAATTATGTTCTCTAATAGGCTTTGTAATGACTGTGTTTCCTGGCCTTTGGCATCCCATAAGCAGAAGGAGAGACAAGAGTTGCCCTCCGAGTTTCTCTGGGTGCCTCGTTACCTCCTCCCTTATTCCTTCTACCCCAGTATGATGGGGACCTAGACTGAAGTCCTGGGTTTATCAGCAGACAGGGTGTAGCGCAAGCTGCTGGTATGAACTTGGCAAAGTCCATCCGAGGTGGCTAGGCACCCCTCTTCCAGCAGCACAAGTTTCATCCTTCCTGGCCCCTCTGCTGGTGTGCAGGGACCTCCTGCTTTGGCCCCGATGCCGCACAGCCTTGCCCGGGGAGCCTTAGCCCAGCTGGAGGGACAGGTCATGGAGAGCAGCCCCTTCAGCAGAGCTGCCAGGGGACAGGCACTGAGAAATTGTAGAGAAGCCGAAGAAGGGAAGAAATATCGCAGTTTTCTCCGCTCAGTCTGGGAGTGTTACCTCCCACCCCTTCGGCTGACTTGACCTCTCCACAGTGGCTGACTGCCATCCACGTAATATCTGACCATTTAAAACACGGTGGTGGTTTTTAAAAGAACAGAAAGTATATTAACTTTTAACCATCTGCCCTGAAATCTTTATACAAGAGTTTGGGTATCACATAATGAAACATTCTCATACATTTTTTATTACAGGAGGGGTAAGAAAAATGTCTGTGGTGACACAGCCACTCGAAGTTGCAGCCTTTGCATTTTGTCTGTAACTTCCATATAATCATGTAATTTTTCTCGCAAATTAAATCCATCTTTGAAAAGAAAAATAATCTCTAGGCAGGAAGCGTGGGCAGCCCAGCTCTCCAGTCTCCAGGGAAGGTAGTTTATTCAGAAAGCAGAGCATGGTATTTCCAGAGTTTCCTTTACGGAACTTCAAATCATGGTAGGTGGGACACATGAGGTCTGCTGAAGAGATGTGCTGAGTTAATTTGCTGCTTTAGCAAAGCTCCCTGGCACAGGCCACCCGCCAAACCCACACAACATAAGGGGTTATAAGTACTTTGTGCTATATATTTCTGCTATACAGAATAAACCCTCAACACATGATAACTGCAGTTACCTTTGTGCTATGTATTTCTCACAAGTTCATGAGTAATTCACCAAACTCTTCAGCACAGCTGTAATTAGGTAATTCCTCTTGGTGCTTACTTGTTAAGTTACTCTTTTTCCTGAAATCCACAAACACATTTTGCTTCTTGGTCCTACTTCTTTAGATTTCAACAGCAAATGACTGAGACTATCAGAGCCCAGAAATGGCAGTCCCCTGCATTCATCAAGCCCAAGACACAAACGACCTGTATTAATTAACTTTCAGTCAGTATCATTAAGATGGCACAGAACCATCTCACTCCAGATGACTTCGGAGGCAGCAGTAAGACCTAGAGGTGGTTCACTGTAGCGTGACAAGTGATGCTTCAGAGAAGGGAGCAGGGAAAGATAGGAATGTCCACTGAATAAATTAAAGGTTTGAAGGATGCAGGGATTTAAACAATGGCTAGCAGCGAGGTAATCATGTGAAAGCAATTAATCTCATTCTGCAGTATCTGTGTGTCCTCTGTCACGTGCTCCTGATGGGCTGTCTTACTTCCCCCTTCCTTAACATTTTATACACTTTTATCATCCCAGTCTGAGCTCTCCAAGCCAATTTTCCACAGGCGCTGGACAAATCTTCATTTACAACATGTGCTTTCTCCCATGCCTCTCTTGCTCTCAGCCGTGCTTTGCTGCTCTGTGAAACCCAGTCAGAACTCTCTTTGCCATTTCTAACCAAGGTTTGTACTTAACGCTACCAGAATTGGTTTACTTTTTCCATCCTATTGTTTCGTGATTGTAGCCAAACTTCTGGTATAATGTGTTAAGCATGATGTAAGATAAAAATTGCTGACACATCCTCAAGCACATCTAATAATGCCTTGTATCACTTCCTCAGGATGATCTTGCGAAACTGGGTTTTCCCTTTTTTTTGAAGTGTGTTATTCGTAGATGTAAGCAGAGTTAGATAAATAAAAATGCATTGTAGGAATTGCAGTTAATAGCACCAAGGTGAGCTATTCCTACCTATTTTGTTGCTTAAACTTTTACTCAGTAACAGTTTTCACAGACAGCAATATATAATGACTAAATTGTTTTTAATGTATCTGATAAGAAGCAGGATAACATGCTGATATCCTTTTATTTTGAAGTGTTAACAAGGAGGATTGGGACTGTAATTTTTTGTTAATGATTCGGTCTTTTAATGAAGAGAATTAGAAGACCAAAATGGTCACAGAGAAATCAGTCTCTGAATATCTGTCTTTATTGATTTGGTACAACATTTGCTTGTTGTCCTTTCCAAAGGTGATAGTTCTTGGAATTTATAATAGCAGTGCATGGAGGTCTGCACAGAATGACCTCAAGTAATGCTAAAGTATGATCCCAAGTAATGCTGCACACATTCAGTAAACTACAAAAAAGAAAATTGCTGCTGCCTTGGTCATCTTGCTCGGCACTAGGCTACGTAAAAGTAAGGCCTGCACCCTGAAGCTTAGTCCATGAAGAACACCGATAACCCTGCTGAAGGGCTACTGACTGGGTAGCTCTTCTAGATCCCTCTTTTCTGGTGTCAAATTTGTCAATGAATACAAAATTATCTTCAGCAAATAGGTGATGCATGGGAAATGTACAGACCCAGAAATCAGCACCTATGCTGGACACAAAGGTGCAACTTCCATGGCTTGTAGCTCTGTGGATGTGAAGGTGCGTGGCTAGGGTTGAGGAGAATGCTGCTCTGTACTTCAATTCCTTTACCACATTTAAAAGGACTTACAATCGCCATAAAGAGCTGAGGTTATTAATACAATCTTCTAGCACTTCTGTTTCCATGCTCTGATACTCATCTAGCCTATGTGCTCTGTGGCTGAGTGGGGAATGACAACTAGACAACAGATGCAACACGGGAAAGAAGTACAACGTCAGTGTGAAATAACAGCTTTCTGATGAACATCCAGCTATCAGCCTTGGGCTCTTCTGTTTGCTCTGTTCCATTTACATAAGACAACATTTAGATTTTACCAGAGCTAAGCGATAAAATGCAACCATACATTCCTCTATAGCCCTGAACTTGAACTGGTAACCTATGCTAATAAGCCAAGTAAATAAGTCAAGTTATCATTTTGTTACTGAAAATCTAGTCTCAGTTGGGAAAGCAGAACTGGATAAGAATTCTTTATTTGTGGAGGGAGGACATACCTAAGCATTCATCTTAAGAAAAAAAAATCTCTGGTTTTTTGTCTAACCAGGCTGGTTTTGCTGTGAGTCCAAAGATTGCACATCCTCAGGTCTGATTCCTCTATTCACTGAATTCTTCTTTTCAGAAAATCTATTCCTACTTGTGTCCACATAGTCACAAAAAAAAAAAAATTAAAATAGAGGAAACAAACAGTGGGAGAACAGTTTCCTTTCCCTTTTTTGTCTAAGCATGAGCCTAATGACAAGATTCAGGGGAAGGAGTTAAAGGTGATGAGCCATATCTTTTGCAGATATTGTGATTGAGGCTAGTGGTATCTGCCAGCTTCAGGCATTAATTGGAGCAGGCAAGATCACAGAATCATAGAATTGTCTAGGTTGGAAGGTTCAGATCATCGAGTCCAACCATCAACAGAAAACTGCCAAAACCACCACTAAACCATGTCCCTAAGCACTGTGTCTACCCGCCTTTTAAATACCTCCAGGGATGGTGCCTCAACCACTTCCCTGGGCAGCCTGTTCCAATGCTTAATAACCCTTTCTGTGAAGAAATTGTTCCTAATATCCAGTCTAAACCTCCCCTGGTGTAATTTGAGGCCATTTCCTCTTGTCCTATGGCCTGTTCCTTGGGAGAAGACACTGACCCCCATCTCATTACACCCTCCTTTCAGGTAGTTGTAGAGAGCAATGAGGTCTCCCCTCAGCCTCCTTTTCTCCAGGCTGAACAACCCCAGCTCCCTCAGCCGCTCCTCATGAGACTTGTTCTCCAGACCCCTCACCAGCTTCGTTGACCTTCTCTGGACTCGCTCCAAAACCTTAATGTCTTTCTTGTAGTGAGGGGCCCAAAACTGAACACGGTATTGGAGGTGCAGCCTCACCAGTGCTGAGTACAGGGGGACAGATAGTTGAAAACAAAAGAGCCAAAGCATGACTCTACTTCTTTGACAACTGCAAATCCCTGGAAAGGCTATCCTGGGACAGTAAAAGCAGTAAAAAAGCTGTAAAGTTAAAGGTCCTGGAAGCGTGCATGACAAAAATGGCTGCTGCTTTATAGTAAGACATATAATAAGAGAAATGTTTTGTCTTAAAAATAAGTAAATAAAGGGTTCCTAAGTCATATAAAATTTCTTGGTATTTCAGATAGGGAAGAAAATTTCAGAAGACATTCAGGAGATTTTATTGAACAAAACTTTTCTCCCAGGAGAAACATTTAATTTTTTTTTTTTACATTCCTTCCATAGGCACATACTACTTGTACTACTGTTTTGTGTGTTTCTCTCCAGGAACTGGTTGTATTCCAACCACCCCACCACATGCCATCCACTCAGTCCACTGATACCTTGAGACTACGCTACTGAAATTTGCAGGGGGTTTCTGCAAAGCAGCAGTGCCTGTGCTCCGACATCCACCGAGGAACCGCTGCAGCTCAGATGGGCTGGTTAGTGTTTCTCTGGCCCCAGCTGTGTCACAGTTTGCTCCTTTTGGGCATGGCTGAACAACGCCAAGGTCAGTACAGCATGACAGGGAGTAGTATATTGCAGCCACCCTCCTAAAGTTTCGAGCAAGCCATTTTTATTATTCTGAAACTTTTGTCAAAACTGTCCCAAAGAATGAATTCTTTATCTTGTTTTGTTATCTTTAGAAGATAAATAGACGGCAGCACACTTCATACCACAAACAGTAACTTTGACTGGCCTTACTCCAGTAGCAGCTGAACAAATATTTCCGACATGGACAACTGCTCCTCCCTCTTTCTCAGCTGGACAGACCACATATTTTTATAACTCCCTGTCAGTTCTTAGGTCTAATGTGGTCAGCCAGGGGAAGGAAGCTCCCACAAATAAAGGAATTAAAACATCGCATTTACCTTTTCAGCAGTCTTAGAACCAAAATGTGCATTTCTAGGAGCAGCCCCAGAAAACACATGGTCCAAATTCTCCCAGTTAAGCTCTGCAGCTCTTAGTTAAATCAGCAGGCTGCGGCCAGCTAAGAGCTCAAGGCAGCAGACTGTATAGGAGTTGTATGCATATAATTCAGGCACGCTCTGTACAGGAATATTGCATGTGAGCATTCTGCAAAACAATTTTGGCAAGTCTGCTTGACGTAAACAGGAATATTTGTACTGTTGTACCAAAATAACTTGAGGGAAAAGCTAGTATTCCTAACTGTCACGCTAAATAATCCAGAAGACCTTGTTTAGTTAAACAAGATTCTCTGCTGGAATTATATGAATATTAATCAAGGGGCATCAGTTTGAGCCATGTAGTTCAAGATAAAACAATGTGAAATGCTTCGAACAGTACTGAAAATGTTAATGTGAGGAATGTGTGTTCACTTCAGCTGTCCTACTTAAAAAGGATCCTTAGATGAAAAGGCGCTGAAGCTGCTTTACTTTTACTTTCTAAGCATAAAGAGGATTTTTACACTAACCATTTTGTTCTTCCAACTATGTATTTCAGCTTTCTGCTTCAGCACCGCTCCTTTGAAGATCTGCTGTATCATTGCTCTATGAAATCTGGCTGTGGAAATTGTGGAGTTTTGACAGTCCATAGGAAAAAAGCTTTCATTCTTATAAAAGATGCCTGAACACTTTAATAATCCTGCAGAGCAGCTTGTAATAGTGAATTAGAGATTGCTTATAAACTGAAGGCAAACATTAAGACACTAAATGAAAGGAAAAGATGTATTTATTGATGGACAAGCTATCTATTGGACAATCTCTGGAGGGCAATTAACTGGTGGTTAGCTGGTGTGAAAAGTCCATGTGAACTAGTCTATTCTCTCAGCAGTGGTTCTAGAGGAAATACTGAAGAACTGCAGAAATACATTACATGCAATTGGAGAAAAACAGCTGGAAAAATGGTACCTGCCCTTAATGATATTCAGGATTAGAAACTCCACAGCCTCCAGAGTTTCAAGCATGCTGTAATCTGACTTTGTTAATGCTCGTCTTCTCAAGCAAGATTACACCTTTTTCCCCTCCCCTTTCACATAGTCAGGTATTGTGAGTGTTATCACCTCTTAAGTCCCTAAATGACTTCTTTCACTCATGTCTCGTTTCCTAAAGCTCTGATTACAGACACGAGGGAAAAGCGCGGTACTCCATTTTTCCCAATTCAAAGACAACAGCAGCTTGTATGATTCAATTAATGAATCATACGTGCTCTAGACTTGTTTCCATTTATTTTTTTGTGTTATGTAGTTGACTTATGTTTGGCCTTTGCTGTGCTATAACCTTGCAATTCTTTTCTACAAAAACAGATAGATGTTCCCTATCCATTATTTCAGCAGTTCTACTGAACATTTAGGTCTTGCCTAAATGTAGTGCCTTGCACTTGTCTACATTGGATTTCATCTTATTTTTTTCTAGACCTCTTTATCAATTTGTTAAGATGTGCTGTTGGCAATAGACATAAAGCCATATCACACATCACATCACAGGCATATCACATTTTCATCTGTGTTTTCTGAGGACACGAGACTTGCACAATCACACTGTTCTCTGTCACCTCCATCACTTCCTGAAAAACAGCTTTTGAACCACTTGGTTAATTTTGTCTAAATGTGACGAAAGAGGTCTCAAAGAATAACAGTTTTGTGAGAATCAGCAGCTGGGTAGAGAAGTTTGAAACTGTTTTCCTTCTCCAAGGGAAAAGCCTTTGGCGTGAGCACAAGCCTCATGTGTGCTGTCTGTCCTGTTAGCTGGCTAATCAGTCCCTGAGCACTCCTGGGCCCGCTGCACATGCGTGGCTCCCAAGATCAGGCAGAGCACATGCTCTACTTTGCTGTGCTGAGAAAACAGGGGAGAGGGGAGCACTGCAAGGAGACCTCGGGGAAGAGCAAGGATTACACAAGACAGGGGTAGGAGCTACGGTTATTGCATCTGTGGGTGCGTAGGGACCGAGGACACGTAGATACAGAAAACCATGCTTTGTTAGTTCTGCTGTGCGAGGAAGAACTCATTTTCAGACTCTGGTATGGTGTCATCGGGATGCAGATAGCCTGTTTTTCCCCTGACTGAAGTGGACAATGGCATGAACAAAGTGGGTGTGTTCTCCGAGCCACTCTGTACAGCTCTGACAAGTGTTTTGCTGTTTTGGGGGGCAGGGTGGGGGGCAGAGTTATGCTTAGATACCTACTGAAGTTTTAACAGCAGCATCTACTGTACATTCTCCTTCCCTTATCTCCCAACAGAAGAGAACCAGATTTTCTAAATGTAACTTCCCATGCATTTAAAAGGATTAGGAACTCTTAACTCTGCATGTGTGAAAACAGATTGCTCCATCACTCTATACTGAGAAGGAGCAGAAAGCACACATTTGCATGCTTCTCCTGTGACCAAATGCAATAAAGTTTAACTAGAAAGAAATATTGACCCACACAAGAACAAGCCAAAGTATTTGAAAAAGCATTATTGAACAGCCTGCACTTTGTCCGCGCGCTTTGCAAGCCTTTAAGCAAACATCCTTGTTCAGATTTTTCTGCCCTTCAGAGTTGCAAAACGCAATCTGCCTTCTTTAAAGCAGAAGCTAGAGGCATAGCCTTACTCCAGGAATAAAATACTTTGAATCCTACAGTGATTATTACACCATGTAGTTAACAGCACCCACCAGTGAGTACAGAGGGCAAGGACTATTAATACTTACTACCAGCTTCTCTAGTACTAACTACTTGAGAAACATACGAATGCAGAGTACAGCACAATACATTCCTGGAGGACCTGAAAATAGGTCAATCTTGAGACAGATCGAAAAGCATTATCATCTCAACAGGGCTAGATTTCAAAAAGCTAGATCTATTGGTTGCACTCTTCTCTAGCAGAAACAATCTTTACTCTGAATTACTTCAGGTTTGCTTGTAATTTTGTATTGTTTCAAAGTTATGAAGAGCCTATGACTTGGCATTGACTCTAATATCTGCTAGTTTTTAATACGAAAAAGCAGTAGGAATTATTTTAAATGTGTCTGAAATTGCCTGTTCATTTCTGGTTTCTTTATGAAGCTTTATCTTAAAAATGTGATCGTTTGTAGATTATGAGTTTAAAATACACGCTTTGCAAAACCAGTTGTGTAGGACGCTATGAACTAAGCCTCTGTCCAGCTGGAAAGGAGTGTAACAGTATGACATGAAAAAACGTCATCTTTGACAGTGATCACTGAGGGAACACTCGGCCAAATTAGGAAGGAAGTGAGCTTGCTCTGCTGACCTGGGACATATACACCATATACTTTGTAGAAGCAAAGACAGCAGTAACTGTAGTATTTTAAAACTACTAGATACAAACCTACTTACTCTTTTAAAATTTCTAAGAGACAGTCTTCTCATTAAAGAAACAGAAAATAGTTTAAACTGAAGGGACCAAGTTCACTGTATCCGTTTTCCTTTAACAAGATTCAATTTTCAATCCCTGTCTCATCAGGGCTCAGTTTAAGAAAACACTTTTGAAAATAAAAGCAGTTATATATTCCAGAGCAAAATACGTTGCCTTCCACAGGCAGGATTATCTCAACTACTGAGTAAGCAAAGTAATGCAATAAGCAAGTAAACAGGTGGTAGGTACCTTCAATCATACCTTTGGTTGCTGAGCACTGAATTCCACAGGGTCTTAGAACTTTCCAAAACATGAACACCCAAGTAAAGGAAAACAGTGAAACCATCAAATGGTAAATTGTGAAGGGCCTTCTTCAGTCAAGAAAGTGTTCTTTATCCATTAAGTATACTGCACAATACCATTCACAAATCTTTTTTTGTGCCTGTAGGGGTGGATCAGTGTAACTACATTTTCAAGCCAATATTTTCACAATTTTTTTAGTTTCTAAGGGGCAGTGGAAGTAAACATTCCTAAAAATGAAACCACGTTTTGGTAGTTTGTATTAAAGAGACACATCACTTACTCTAATGCTACCAAATTTAACCCCCACATTCTAATTCCCAGATGGGAATAACTAATTATTACTAATAATTCTTCTAACTCCCATAGGGGAATAACATGGTAATAACATAACTGGGGACAATCCATAAAGGTATTGTTCTAGGGAAATCCCTAGTTCAAAGAGGAATCAGCTCAGGGAAATCCTAGTGCATGAGCATAGCACCCTTCCAAAGATCAATTCATCACGCAAGCACATCTCAAGTATACGTATCAAGAAACAGTCCTGTATAAACTACTCAATTGAAGGACTTTTCAAGGCTAAAACCAGAATATTGGAAGTACAGCATTTATTTGTGACCACTTTTTCACCTAGTGTTCTCCCCTACGGGTTGCTGCTACAGAAGGCCATAATCTCAAACTCAATACAGTAAAAAAAAAAGACTTGCTCAGCACATCAATATACAACACTGCTGTATCACCAATGCTGGTCCTGGGTTGAGCTAAGACCACAACTTCTCCTTCAGCTGTTGTGTCTTAAGTTACCACTGTGGATGGTAGATAAGAATGAGGTGACTAAATACAGAGCTACAGGGCTGTTGAACAGCTTTTACTATGCTTGTCATTTGCTTCCTCCTCGATGCTATTTGTTTGTCCTCCATGGCTGTTTCCAGCCCATCACTATGGACAACTTTCAGCTACAGGATCCATGCAAAATATAGCACACCAAGATGAATAATACAGGACAAATAAATTTTTATGCAAATTTATTCATTAGCTTTAACAACAGTAATACATAAATCAATACTATGTCCAGCATAAGGTTGTATAATAAAATATGCTCTTCTGGTAAGATTGATTTCTAGTGCGTACATTTTAAGGGCATTTTTCATCCAGATTGGACATATTTAAAAAAAAAAATAAATAAATACAAGCCCAAAAATGCTTACTTAATGAAAGTCCTGCTAAGTAAGACTTCAGGTTCCACATTGCTTCAAAGCACTAATCAGTACAGGTGTCTGCGTACATCTTAGACTTATACACAAATAGGTTGTGCTCAAGCAGCATACATTTTTTTGACATCCAATTCAGACAAGATTTCCAATTTAGACCTCTTTACTCTTCTTAAAGCTAGCATACACCTTTTTCTTTCTCTTTTAGGATTGTCTTGCTTTCCAGCTATGTATCTGCACATATGAATCCTAGCAACATTACATGTACAAAATACAAAGGTCTAGTTCCCTCCCAACACTACTTTTTTGTCTTGAGATCCAGACTGCACTAGCTAGTGGAACTATTTATGAAACAAATTGCTACTCAACTCAAATAAGACTACATTGCTCTTGGAAAAAAAATAAATTTGGGAACAGATGGGAACATGGTATGCTCCCCACCTCTATTTGTTATGTTTTTGGAGCTCTCTAGATTTCAGGAATACAATCTCTCTGTGATGTCTGGTGCTTAGTGCTACAGCATTCAGCTTTAGGCACAGTGGGTTCTGTAGACTACAGACAACCCACAAGAAGCTACATTTTCAGCTTTGTTTCCTTGATGGCCAGCAAGTCCAATATCTACAGTGGCATTCAGATGTTCATCAAAGTGCAGTATAGAGGCATCCACTGACATTTGGGCTACCTTTATTTATAATCAGCAATATTAAAATCTGGTCCCAGTGTTGATTAGATACACATGAGAAAGCATATTTGGCAAATCAGAGGTATTTTATTTACTAGTTTACTTACCACATATCGTTTGGGTATATTTGTTCTATGAATCTAGATAAGCTTGGGTTTTTTTGTCTTGTGACTTTTAAATTCTGCTGACGGCAAAATTCCCTTTTGCTTAAAAAGTTACACTTAGGATTTAGTCACAAATTTTAAAACTACTCTAATTAACATATTTTACTTCATTATATCAAAACAAAACCGGAAAGCTTGGTCAAAGTATAAAGACTTATAAACCTAGTGAAAACATCCCTGAGAAACTTTCAGTAACATAGCTGTAATGATTAGGTTTTGGTCCATTAGAGGAGAAGAATTGTTACATCCAGTTATTGAATACTGAAGGCTACAAGTACATTGGATTCCCATTTGTTGACTTTCACTCCTCTTACAAAATATTCTGAGACAAAAGCCACTAGAGGTTTTTTTTTACATTCTATTTAGTTTGATATATAATGTAACCATTACAAATTTTAAAGTGAATGGCCTACATTCAGCCCTGGTGTAACATGTTTAACGTCAATGGAGTTCACACACTTACATTCCAGGGCTGAAGTCTGTCAACACAGATGACTGTGGGAGGATAGTACCTAAAATTAAAAAAAAAAAACAACTTAAAAGTTACAGAGGATACTTTTCACAAGTTGCTGATGTATGTTTTTGCATACTACTTATTTTGCAAACAAACATTTTACAAAGATTTAAGTTTAGAAGTTATACCATCATGCCATAGGAAAACTCAGAACACTACCGGGTTCAACTCTACTGAGAAAGCAAAGTGCATAGCGTAGTTTCCATAAAAGTGCACATACAGTTAATGACTATGGAAGTACTGTTAGTACACATGCAGGACGTAAAAAAAAAAA
>VXBH01008416.1:484902-541802 GCA_013400035.1 Rynchops niger
AACCACCAAAACGAACAGCAAGAACTTCTTGCAAATCAGAGCAGTATCATTCTTCATTGCTTTGAAGTTGCTTAACAGGGCCACACAGTCAAACATCTTGTTTTAGCGCTATTTTAGAACAAACTAAGTCAAAATTCACATACATGTGAAACATAAATGCAAGCAATCCACTTTTTTTTTTTTTTACTTCTTTTGCCTGGGATACTAATAATTTTCCAATACATCAGGCTTTATTATGGATAACAGCATTCAAAAATAAACTAAAGCTGCTTGTACTCTGAGGCAAAAACTAAGTTAGCCTTAGACATTATCTTTCTGTACCAGTACTCCTGACCTTAGCACTTTCTGCTATATAAAACCTGAGCAGATCTGTCATTTGCAATTAAAAAAGCCATGCTTTATAATGTTACAACAATAGCTTCTGCTAAATGACGCTATGTTTTACTTGATATCAAGTGCAACAAAAGTGTAATACAATATACTGTACCTAGCACTCGCCTAATTTGTGTTTGTAAGGAAACATGCAAAAAAAGCCCTACAAAGGTGTTTCTGTAAAGTTAAACCAAAACAGATAGGCTACCAAAAAGGTATTTTGGGAAAACATCAGAACTTAAGAGTCCACTTTGGGAATCCAAGAAGTATGTTTATATCAATTTGAGAAAACAGGGCAGCAGAACTGTTGTTCATGCTAAGCGAAAAACAGAGAAAAACCTCACAAAACCAAATACCGTATATCAAGTTTTTCTGAAGCAACTAAAAAATGAACCCTCTTGTTTTGCTCAATGAGCACAAGAATTGTTCAGAATTCATGAACAAATTGAGTATGTATAACCACTGAACAGTGCCATGCTGTGGGGGTCGCCAACAGAATTCAACATTATCAATGCTGATGTTCATCATGATTGTTGATCAAATACTAGATGTGTAACTTCTGGGGATCCTTTGAAACACCTGCTGTCAAGATTCAACTAGGCTGCTCTCTGCCAAACACAAAACATTTTTACAGGGTCACTGTAAGACGAATTTAAGGTTCCTCAAACAGCTAAATTATGCAGTCAACTCTAGAGAAACACCTTAGGCAGGGTCACAAAAGGCGGTAATGTATTTAACCATGATATTTTTGTAGCAAGTTAGTAAGAGAAGTGAATCCTTTCAGACAGTAGATGTATTACCAGGTGGTGAACTGTCAGAGACTGTTTTGGGATCAGGAGTGCAACAAACAAAAAGTTGTTTTCCCAAGCTTTTTTGGGCAAATCTGAAGTACATTATGTGGCCCATTGCAACAAAAGACACAGAAATAAGCACCAATAAGCCAAAAGCTTCAGGGTTTGGGGCCAAGATGACCATGATGAAGTGCAGTAAATCAAGAAGATAATTCATGGAGTTTTGGACACCATTTATGATGCCTCTTTCAGATTCTACCACGTTTTCTTGGAGCAACTGTGTGACAGTCAAATCAAAGGACCAAAGGCCTACAGAGAGAAAAAAAAAAAAGACAAAAAAAAACAGTTATCCATACCACTGGGCTTCTCATGGTACACCTTCATTACTGCCACAATTCAACTCATACTTCCAATTCCTCACTCCCGACAAAAAATGTGTGCAACAAGCTAGCCTCTTGTCAGACTCAAACTGATTTCACACTGACAGTCAAGAACAATTTACCTTCCCTTTACTAGTATTTCCTGAAATACATACGTACATCTTGACACATTAACTTGCCTGTCCCATCTTACTTCAACATGCAAATCAAGCTAACAATGTTTTGCTTATTTGTTCCTTATTTAAATAGCTGGTTTACAGCTATTCACAGTGTATTCATGCTAGCTACAATTGTGAAGTTGTAAGACGGTTGCAAAACAAATCAAACACATTTTAAACTATGCAAAATACTTAATAATTCACAAGGATCTTGGTCAACACTAGCTTCTATGCTGTTCTAGTCTATTAACAATTCAGTTTTAAAAGTTAATCTTGCGAACAAACTGAATACATGTAAGTCAAGTATTTTATTCCTCCAAGATTCAGCAGAAGATGCAGAAATTAAAGAGTATAAGAATTCTACAGGTGAGAATTACTGTCTGTTACACTTATGTATTTGACAGCCTTGTCTGTTGATGGATACTAATACCACACTAACCAGCAATTCCTCAAAAAATTAAGCTGTCATCCAAATCAAAGTTTCTGTTCTAAATTCCTTTGCTGGTCACAATTTTAAAGGTTAGACAGCTCATTTAATGAAAGAATGAATGTACTAAACTGCTAAGTTTTAAGGTTTTCATAGCAGATTTACTTAGTTCTGTTTCCTATAAACAAATGGTTTTCTTTGGTTGTGAAAGAAGATCATTTAGAGATGAATATTCCAAAAAACAAGTTACATTCACTCCCAATGTGGTAACTTTTCTCCTATTAGTGATATAAGATACGCAAGAAATCAGTATTGCAGTCTCTGCACCGACGATACTATTGCAAGATCATTTCATTTTTATGTGAAGTGTGATGAATTAGCCTTAGAAATGCAATATAACACTTCAACTGTAGCCTACAATTCTAAACTCACATTTGTACTTCGTTGACAGTCACTGTAATTTTTAGAATTAAAAAGCAGTCCATAGATCAGATTTTAATAGAGACACAATACTTACCAACTCTAGCAGCGATGACTCCTGCAAACAGGAGACTAACAGAGATTAAAGGCACAGGCTCAGGACTCATCTCTGGGTCGCCGTTAGCAGGAGTAGTAGACCCGTTTAACAAGTTGGGCATTCCAGTTGCAAAAACCATTTCAGGCTTATCTTCTGGAGATGCTATAGTAGGTAATGGTTCACTTTCAAACAGCCTGGCACTGATGTCAGCAAATGGGGAAACAGTCAAATCCATAGGACTTCCAGGCATGAATACAGAGATGGCACATAAGACCAGACAAGCAAACTGAGCAACTCCAGAAATAAGGCCCGTGCGAATCAGGCCACATTTGCGACGAAGCCAAGTGAAAGCTACTGTTCCCATGATTCCAGTGACTGCCGAGGCACCCATGAGGAGGCTTAGCACAGAGCCACTCAAGCCCTGAGTATATGCATAGCCTGTAGTAATACAATCAAAGCCCAGAACAGTCATATACAGAAATGCAAGACCCATGCCTGCAAGAAACACTGGCTGGTTGTAGTACGCAACCCATCCATCACGAAATGTGATGAAAGGTTCAGCAATCCGGGCACCGCAGCTGACTTCCTTCTCCTGTTGGGGCTCAAAGCCAGTTACATCTTTCTCAACAATTAACTGCACTCCTTCAGCAGGTTTCATGTCACTCTCTGTAAACAGAAATGTAACTGTTAGATATGCTCCTGCCTGGAAAGTGCAGTGTAAACTGCAAGACGATTGTTTGCAGTTAGTAAGGTCACTGCTGCAGAATGCATCAGTTAAATTCTGCAATCAGCCTTCCTCCAACTACTTAAATCTTTTAAAGTGTCCTTAAATCCCACCTATATAGTAAGATCAAGTAAAGTTTTAATAAAACTCCTGCTTATTTAAACAGTGGTACGAGAAAGCATAGCCTGCTTCTTTTCAATAGACTTGTGACCAAACGCTCCATTTCCATAAATTATTTGTTTAATGAATGCTAGTGTTAGTTGTCATTTTTACATAGCCTTGTATGTCCAAATGCACTAATCACAGAAAGCAGGGAATACTTAAACATCTGTGAACATCTCATGTCATGGTTGAAGAACCAAAGCAGAGATGCTTGCTGAAGCCTATGAAAGCCAAGAAGCTTTCAAAACTTGACTTCAAAGAAATCTCATACCATGCTTTTCTACAATTCCATTTTCACCCCAATTTAGGTGGCAGGCACTTCCACTGGTCACAAACAAAAATCCAGAAACCCACAGCAGTATTTAGATTAGTAATATGGATAGAAACGATACAAATGTTTGGATACCTGAGCAGTGTTTTTACACTGTCAAGTTTGAAACAAACTCCATAAACAGCAAGTGATACAAAGTATTTTTATAACTTTTAAAAACGCAAGTCTTCTACTGAAATCAGTAGCTACTGCTACTGTACTGCTACTACAATAGCAAAAATTAAGAGATCCTTCCTACATGTTGCCATTTGCTAAACACTTCACTCTTCAGGAGCATTCAAGAGCCAGTTCCAAAGCTATAGAGCCTTCTACGCTCCTTATCTTGCTCCCCTGTCTGAGGCTGCCATCAGCCTAGTACAAAAGCTTACTGGACCAGCTATTACCACAACGGATCTGCTGGCCAGGAGGAAGGTATGTCTCTTCAGCATTTTTAATAACTCCTACCTCACTATATAGTGAGCAAAGAACAGACTGCCAGCTAGTTTTTAAAGGAAAAAAAGAACCCAAAGAATTCTTTATAACATTCCTTTAAAAAAAAAAAAAAACAAAAACACACACAACATGTGAGCCCATAGCTTGAGCTTTCAGTAGTGCTCACATACTGCTATCCTAAAACGTGAAAATGCTTGAGTTTTGTATTCCAGTATCTGACTGGCACAATAAGTCTGCTTCTCAAACAATTTTAATTTCTGCTATTAAGACTGTGTAAAGTAATCTTAATATCAATTTCAAGGTTGCTTATAGTCATAGTCATCTACACTGCAAATCCCAGCTGTTCAGCTTGGCCAAAGAAGCAGAGTAGAAGATCAAAGTAGATTTTTTTTTTTCCCCCTTCCATCATTTCCTGCAGCATGTGGAACTCATTGAAGCATTATCACCTATTCTACAATCTCCTGAAAGCCTGTTAGTACTATGCATAAGTAGAGATGAGTTGTCAAGAAAGAGTCCTACACAGGTTGTTTTGAGTGCTACAAAGTGAAGGACTTTAGTAGTTTGTTAGCTATGCTATAGATGGATAGGAGCATTCCTTGTGATCAGCCCTAGATAACAGGGCACACTTACTCTAAAGGACTAATTGAGAGCATTCATTCTTTGGCTGCCTTTTATGGGATTCCTCAAACTGCTGCACAAAGTATTGCTATTTAAGAGTCTCTGGTATCTATATGCAACACCTGAAACCTCAAAGCTATGAGTAGAAAATCTCAAAACAGTGTCTGTAGAAGGCAAAAGTCAACATTTCAGTTTGACTGACACAGTGAATATACTCTGAATTTCAACAGTTACTTTTGTGTTTTCAATACCTTTCTTTACATTCAACTGTTTCAGTTCCGATTCTTCAACTTTTGCAGATTTGAGAGCCAGAGTAGGGGTTTTCTGATAAACCTTCCAGAGCAGCAGGTATTCCACACACATCGACATCAGGTTCCATCCCGAAATGAATCCACAGCCAATCATAGGAGAGCCATATGTCATTATCTGGCCAACTGCCATTGGTGCCAAGATATTGGTCAACTGATCAATTCTTCTTATTGTGGCATTCATATCTGTCAGGAATGATTTTATGATATTGAAGTAATTGCTGAACACTTACAGTGAAATACTCAGTATAACAACCCAGGATTGTGTATGTATGTGCATCAAGCTAAGTAGTCTTGTTCCAAGCGTAAGCAGTTCCAGCAGCGTGAGACTGCTAACCAGAGGCACCTTTAGAGTGGTCCAGTGTTAAAAGTTTACTGCAACCAACCAAGGTGTTTGTAAGCCAATTCCCTACTCCCCATCAGTTTTGCCTGCATGAGGTCTTCCAAATTAAGCATACTGGGTTTACAGTGGAAGTTTAATCCTGCAGGTAAAACAATCATGAGATCAAATTGCCCTTCCATCATAGGGACATTATGGACTCATAAACCTATCTCTGTAACACTCAAACCTAGCATGCACAACTCTAGACATTCATACGAATCTCATATGGTAGAATTCTTTCCTGTATAATACAAGCAATTTCCTATGTAATAACTTTAGCAATTACCATCTCCCAGTACTGGACCATCTATTTCTTAATCTCCTCCATGGAATTCTAGTAACTGGTGGCCACAGTACCCACTGTGATAGCAGTGGACCTTTGAAATGACTTTAAATTTCCTTATTGAGTCACACTGGTTGATGGCAGTTGTAGGCATTCTCAGACTGTACTGAGCAAAGTCCTCACTACTTTCTGTTCTTCCACACTTTGATGTTCAGAGTCAAAACAAGCAGCCTATTCTTAGCATGAACACATCTTCCAGCTGCTGGATGTCTCACCCTGTCCAATCTTACCCACTTTAGTGTCATTACACCCTCTGGGTTCCTGTAAAGTTTCCAATTAATGATGCCATTGTTCCACTCTGAAAATTTGCTAGATGCTCAATGGTTTTGCGCATCAGGGCTTCAGGCTGCTCAGAAGTACATCTCAAACCCATTTTAGAGTGAAAATAGAGCTTTTGAAAAGCAACTGAAACCGTATACCAGTGTGAAGCTGCTTTTGTAGAGAATTACTCCTTGCTATTCAAAGAAATGTTTACGTTATTCTATTTAGAATTCAAAGTCAATTCAACGTTAACTATTTGACTGATGGTTAACTAAGATGAGTAAGTTAAATACTTGCATAATATTTGGCTTTAGAAATTCCAAGAACTGAGCTTTGGATTTTTGAGTTGAGGAAGCCTAATATTTCCACTCAGGAAAGGTACAAAGTAAGAGTGAATGGAAAAAGGAATGAAGGACAATGAAAAAGGGGAAGCCAAGGCAACTTTTTATTTCCCTATTCCACTAACTTACTTAACCAAGGCTCCTCTTCGAGGAAAGGTAACAGTGCAGAGATGCACAACAGTATTTGATGCAAAGTCAATGCTGGCATTTAATTTTTTAAGTTAAGGAATTTCAACAGCCTCCAAGTTACACTCTGATTTAACACATAACCCCCCTATTCAGCCTGGAAGATCCTTTAGATAGAACTGTTGAACTAAGGTGCTTAGTTCACTGAGTTTTTTGTTTTTAAATTAAGTTGCATGAGAATTTAGAGTAATCTCTTGCCTGAGTTTTCAGTACAGAATATAAGTGGTCATACAATTCTGTCTGAGCTCATGAAGCAGCACAGAAGCAGAACTGCCTTCCATGTAGCAGCTCTCTGCAGGTGTGATCTGTACCTCATTTCATGCGTATTTAGTACAGGGATTGGGGAGATTTGCTAAGTAAGATCTGACACAAGAAGGAAAGTTAATGAGAACCATTAGAACTTTAAGGCTTTTATGGATAGATTGTATTTTTCTACTTGTAATTCTAGATGCATAACGAAAATTAACCTGTACTGCTGCTCTAAAAAAGGCATGACCTAGAAAGGCACTGCAAGGACAAAATAAAAGACTATGGTAGAAAATTTGTATGCTGGGAAATGAAAGCAAGATGCTTTTTATACATCTAAGAACTAACCTCTCCTGGATGGGGAAATAAGATTCCTTCATTGGAGATAAACATCAAGAATAAATCTGCAATATAGGACTCAAATCTCTAAAAGGACTCTGGCACGTAAACCGAACTTCATAGGCAATTTAGGCAATTAATAAAAAATTAGAGTCCAGAGGCTGAAGGAGGTATCTAAACTCCCCAAGTGTGAGCTGTAAGTGTCTTGGCAATGTTAAGCTGCTCTGTGTCTTGTTTGCACTTCAGTATCAGTTCCTCTATCTGGGAAGGCTTAAATCCCCTTACAGGGTTGATTCAGAGCCCATATAGCCTGTTCATCACAAAGAATGCTGCTTCCCATGCTGTCTGTTACAATCAGAGCAGCAGCATAGCCAAAGATCACTCACACATCCCTTGGTATGAGTGGCCTTGCAGCTAGCAGTAGCCCCCAGCAAAGGAGAGTCAGGTTCAATGCATCCACGGGGAAGACCACAAGCAATCTCTCACATCCAAGTAGTGTCAAGGCCACCAAGCTGCAGCAGAATTTGAATGGGAACTCATTCGCTTTCCTAATAATGCCATGCTACTGTGCAAGAAAGGGGGGAAAAAGAAAAACATTTGCTAGGTGAAAAAGAAGATTAAGTCTGTAGTCTAATGCCAAAGGTATCGGATGTCAAGGAATACATAACAGAACTTTCAGGTCCAACTGAAGAAGCGTTCACAGCTCTAAGTTAGACATCTAATGCTAGAGAAGTGCAAGATTTCAAGTATATCTGCACGTACAGCATTTCCTACTGGCAACTTCCTGATACACCTACTTTACTGTTCTGGACTTCATTCTCATGTATCTCTTTCTTTGATCCCTATGTGAGGAGCCCAGTTACGCAACAGTTTTCTGCTTCATTCCAGGGACCTAAAAATAAAGTATTGCAACACTTGGCTTTAAGTGCCTGGAAGTTAAATAGCTTTTCTATTAAACACTGGTTATTTGATTTAAGAGCGTGGTGTATGTTTATTTGTTCAGCAAGAATAAAGTTTTCCTGACAAAGCTGCAGTAGGACTAAAAGGAGAACAAAACAAGTTTAGGGATGAACTGTAAAAACAGAACTGTAATCACAACAGTAATTTCTAGTCTTAGTAAGTTCAGGCCAGAAGAAGGAAGAGGAAAATAAAGGCTGCCCTTTTTATCTGCTGTTTTCTTATAATCTGGAACTCAAAAATGAGATGACCTCTGTAAAACTCTAGCTTGGAAGTAAGACATTTAAGGCATTAAAAAGGCAACAACATGTTTCACCTGCCAGCTTGCTTCTGTCTTCCCCTGCAACCACAACAATCCAGTCCCTCTGAATTGTGATCGCTGTGGCAGTGCTGGCCAAATTGGCAATATTTGCTATTGTGATAACCAGGATATAGCACACCGTCTAGAGAAATGGGGGAAAAAGTTACAAGGTAAGAAAATTGATGAAGGCAGAGCTCCACTCCTACCCTGTACAACCAGAAAAGACACTTTCACATTTGAATCCATACATTTTACCGTTATTCTTCAGACAAAACAAGACCAAGTCTACTTTACAATTCTTGGCAGAAAACAATCACCTCTGTTTACCCAACTAGCTCAAAGTTTCATTTGCTAGTTTTAGCTCACAAGAATGTCTTAACAGACTACAGAGAAAAATAAAAAATAATCTGCCTCCCGTGCTCCCCAAAGTTTCTTTGTAAGTTAATTCCTTATTAACAAGTCCAAGCACTCACAAGAAGCCATCCATGGTATAAGGTCAAAAGCTGTGTCTTAAACAAGAAGACAATCATCAGGATAATACCACACAGGATGACAGACGCGTTCTGTACAACCAAAGATGTCTGAGCCACTGTTTTAAATCAAAACAGAAAACATCAGTTATGAACATAAGAATGACGTAACTATAAGCTTAAGGAGGTTATAATTAAGGAACATGCACAGATTCTTTAAATGTTTTTATTTTCCTATTCTCCCCCCAAAATGTAAGTGGTAAAACTATACTTCATATTACATTTTGCATCTTCTATTGTCTTACAGAAACAAGTTAATGTCTGATGTAACTTTGTAGCTCTTCGCAATTCATAGCTCTTAACAGTTTACAGCACAAATAAGTCTCTTCTCAATCAAAAATCAAACTACCTATTTAAATGCTGACACTATTTTTAAGGGGGTAAAAACAAGAATTAGCTTGAGTTTCTCAAATTCATCTTCGGCATACCATGGAAGTGATGCTAAGTGTGTAGGTAGAACTTGGTGCCATGTTATTCATAAAGAGACTACAGCACACGATTAAAATATGTCTAATGCAAATGCAGTGCCTGTTTACATTTAAGTGGAAGATGTTTGTATCCGGGCAGAAAACAACAAATAATGTGAATGTATGTTAGTATTAAACTGTTAATGACTACAGACCAAGTTCTTGAAGTTACATGCTTTTGACCTTTTGCATTTCTACACATCATACAGGCTTAGCCTAAGTAGTGAACATAAAGTGATGTAAAGCTGTTTTCCTTTGTATCTTTGTATAATCATTACCACTGAAACACCACCCTTCAAAAAAATAAAAAAAATGAGCAAGCCCCATTCTCATATTTGACTTGACGAGTTAATTCTAACAGCTTTATCTTTTTACATTAATTTGATCCATCCTTAAGTAAATAACCTGCTCTAGGCATCTAACCTTTGAGCCTGGAGTTCTTGTCCACCCAGTCTCCAATAATGGCTCCAAGGAGAAGAACTGATCCCGCCACAACCAGTCCATACACTGCAGTCAGGAGTAAGCTGTTTCCATAAAGTTCAACCAGGAATACAGACACAGCAAAATGCCACATACGATCTCCCTTTAAGAGTAACAGAGAGTACATACACATTACCCTTTGCACTTTGCAAGCACACAAGTTGACTGTTTTACTAATGCCCTGACAAAAGTCTGCATTAAAATAAACATTTGTTATACATGCAGGAGTGGGATGTGGGTTTTTTTTGTTTATTTTAGTTATTGGGGTTTTATTTATTTGGGGCCTTTTCTTTTTTTAATGACTACATCAAATCACCATTGTTTTATCCCCGTATCACTCAGATCATTTGTCCTAATCAAGTGCAACACTACAGCTTGCCATACCACGTCAAAAATCCCAAGTATTTTCCCTTATAATATTACAGGACAAAGTCTGTTACCTGCCACATCCAACAAGCCTCAGAAAGATAGATTCCCCAGCACAGTTCAATTATCAGGGGAGTTATTGATTACCAGTACTATTTAAATAACTTTTCAAGACAGCAGTTTGCTCTTAGGTGATCAAAGCTTAAATGCTGCTTTAAAACACAAGAGCCAGTCAAGTCAAAGCAAGTCACGACATAATTCAAGATAGACATGGGTAAATCAAGGAAGCTGTTATCCTAAATGCTAACTGAAGTTTCTGAAGTCAGTGAACTTACGCTCTTAATCATGTTAAGCATCAGCATATTACTAAGAGGCAGGGTATCAGAGCTCATTTAGCCTACTGCAAACTCACTGCTAGCTCAACATGTTTAGCCCATTGCTAGCTTAACCTAAGGCTCAGAATACAGAATTTTCATGTTCTGATACTACTTACTACAGGTAAAAAAAAAAAAAAAAAAAGGCCCAAAATGCTGAACATGTCTAAGTGCAGTAATTTTCATATGACTCCAAATGTTTTTAGGTTTGCTACCAAACAGACCTGTGGCTTGCTAACAAATAAATCGAAGTGGTTTTTTGTCACATGATGGGAGTCACATCTCACTTGTATCTTTAAACATATCACAAGATATGTGCTACAGAAAATGCTTTATGTAATCAATAACAAAGCAGATGAATAGAAATCATTCATACTATGCTAGGGCACACAGCTTGTTTAATAAGGGTTCCTAATGTTAGTCGTGCATAAATCAAACACGAAACTGCTGCCTTTTCTTCTGCTGCCTTATCTAAAATAAGCAATTGCTTATTGGTCCTTAGAAATTTGTACTATTTGATGTGTCACAATACATCAAATAGTACAAATTTCTAAGGACCTCAAATATTCTAAAGGGCTGAGGGAGGTGTAATATAAAGCACTTCTTAAAAGCAAAGTCTGCCAAATCTAACATACCATATAGCACAGCAATCAAGAGATACATAAAAAGCATGCTTTTTGGAGGATCAAAATAATTACAAAGTTTGATTAAAGTCTTCAGCGCAGTATAGACACACGAAAAGAATTCACCTTTTAATGTTTTTGAAGCTCTCTGAAGGAGGTGTCTTCAAACACTGTAATGTGTAAACATTCGTATTTGTTTCCTTAACCATACGCAGAAAAATAATTACACCCCAATCATGTGGGAAGAAAAGTTTCACCTGTTCTAGGAAAAACTCTGGGTATTTTTTTGTTTTCTAATTAAAACCAATGAAAAAACGTAAATATAAGCATGATCAGCTTAAATGTGCCCTCTCGTATATAGCAAACCATTTTTCACTCTCCAGAGACACCTCAAGTGTTCTGTAAAATATGTTCCATTTATTCTATGGCTAGAAGTATATATAAAGTATTCCAGCAACTAAAACACAGGGATATAATTTTCCAAGTCTAGCATTCATTTAAACTTAGTATGACCTGAGGTACCTCCTTACTGAATTTCACTTAAAATACATGTAGGTGGATTAAGTAAGTTTTTATTAGCCTGGGTAACTGTTTATTAAGGTAGAAATAAGCCAAAAGAGTACTTTCACATTACAATTTTGTGACAGAAGTTTAGGGTTTTTTTTTTAGGCAGAGATGTTTCAGTTACTGAATTCTGACAAGATAAAAAAGGCTTTATTAAAAAAAAAAAAAAGTAAACATGCAAAGGTCAGTGCAGCCACTACTGTCAGAGTGAAAAACCTGGTCTCACCTGAAACTCACAGAAAGATTCCTTTGACTCCAGTGAGATCGTTATTTTGCTATACAATTCATTAGGAGCCTGTGAAAGCTGTTCAACCTTATCCAACACATTTACCCAGAGTATTTAGATCAGGCCAATCCACACAGATCATTTTTTGGGTAACTAAAGCTATTGCAACCTGGAAGAATGAATTTCTTTCAAGAATTGAAAACCATAAAGAGCAACCAAAGATAAATCAGTGTCTCAGAAGGGCAGTATTAGTGAATTACAGAGGTTTGAAGCAGGTATGTAATTTCAAGCTAAGATCTACTGGAATTTAAGCAGTAAATACTGCCTTCAGAAATGTGCAAAGCCTTGATTATACACACTTCATTCCACTTTAAAACATCTCAAAATGTGTATATTTCAACTCTTTTAAATAAATAACTACAGATGTTTAACCTCACCATCCTTTAAGACAGTCCTTCCTCTTCTGTCACTATAATTATCATTACAATTATCACAGACTGAACATACACAATCCCATCTCAGAACTGAAGCCAAGTTAAGCCGCAGCCACACTACTACCCTACTGACATGCCTCCAGAGGTCTGAGTGGCACAGATAAGGCTGTGAAGTTGTAACTGATCTCTTGGCAAGCATTAGGCATGGCACCAACAAGGAGAACCCAGTTTCATTCTGTTCTTTCTTTAGTGCAACAGCATAAGGTCTGAGACCCCAGTTCAGAACCGCAGTGCAGCCTATTAAGATCACTGAGGCCGAGCACACATTCAAATGCTTTGCTGAACCTAAGACATAGTCTAGACTTTGTTCAAATCTGAACATTTGTGGAGATGTGACACGTTTAATCATTTACAGCTTCCCTCTGTATTTGGGAATGGCTTAGTAACACAGAAACCAAATTAGCTCTCTCAATTACAGCAAAAATCACATTTCCATCAGGTTTTGTATTGTGGACATAGCCATTCTATAACAAAGATGATTACTTTGAGTTCTGAAGATTAAGGTGCTTGTTTATTGTTCCTGTTAGCAAAACCATTCAGTCTACAGGAACACTAAAGCTTAGGAGATACAAAAGGTACAGTCCTGCACCTAGTTCTGTCAAAATAAGCTGTACTTCTGTTGTTTCAGAAGGTTTGGTTGGTGTTTTTTTTGAGTCAAGATTTTCAGCACAAAAGAAAACACATTGGAATAAGGAGTATACTATTAATATTGTTAAATCAAGCTGAGTAGACATCTTGCACTGTAATGTTTGTTACAGTGTGCAATATTATTTTCAAACTCTGCTTTGTCATCTTTACTCATGTACTCTGAGAGCAGTCCCACTGCTGAGCTTTGAAGCGCTCGTCAGAGAGGAGTAAGCAGTGTTGTCTGAATTGCTGGTTAGGCTCTGTGTGGGTATTACTGACAAAAAAAACTGTGGCAGGTAAAACCCTGGTCTCTGAAAAGCAGTGAGCCAAAGAGAAACACCTCCACTGAGCTCCTTCAATAATATTAATAATTGCTAAAATATTGCACTTGTTTAAACAAGCATTTGATACCACTCCAAGCCTTCTACCATTAACAGAAACATCAGTATGACCTTTCAGGTTGGCGAAAGTAAGGAGCTGCCAGAGTTAGGCACGCAATGTTGTAACTGTATATCAGCCATTTTTCAGTGCTATACAAAGCACAGTCCAAATTCATGACTAGAAACAAAACAGAGTATCAGGAAGGAAACTTTCGACTTGTTTTTTTTTAAGCAAGCCATCAGATGGAGGCTTAATATTGTATTACAACATACGTATATTCTTAATTTTATTATATGGAATAGAACCATATTGTCCATTTTCAGGGTGTTTTAAGATTTTTTAAGTACCTTTCAAGTGAGTAGAAGAGGTGTAGTAAGTTTCTACCCAGGAAAGCACTTCAGAAGGCAAACATTCTGACAGAAAGAGAGACATCCCCCTGACACTCTCAACAGGTCTGCTAAAGTGTGGCAGTAAGGCATCCATTGTAAACATGGAGTACTGCCCATTAGTTAGTGTAGTAAGCATACAAGCCCTTCAAACACATGTTGCAAAGGACTGCGCTTCATTTCTTTCACTCAGAACTTACTCTCTAAGGAGCCTCACTGGTTCTGTAGTTACTTAAAACCATAAAAAGGTACAGAACCAGATTCTCAGGGAAGAGAGTACTGCACTACTCAGCACTAATGAAAACTTGAATCCACTGCAACTATGAAGACTTTTAGCAGCAAGGTGTTGTAAAGAGACCTGTGTCTTTATGGCTATTTTGTAAAGATTTTTTTGGAAAGTACCAATAATCAGGTAAGTCATAGCTAGATTAATGAAGTCCTACTTCTCCCAGGCCAATATTTTACTTACCCAAGTGGACAGCGCATGTCCAAGATAAAGAAGAAACTTTGCAGACGTAAAATAGGCAACCACAGATCCTAAATGAGAAATAAGAAACAAATGCTAAAGGAGGTTCGGGCACACCCACCACATTTCGCTACACACCGGGTACTATTCGCTGCCGTGGAGGAGACCAACATCGCTTTCCAAGCGAGGCCACCACCGGGACACGGCGCGTTTCAGGGCGGCGGCCGCCTCTCCGGAGCCCACCACCCGCGGGCAGCACCGCGCAGCGGCCTCGGCGGGGCCTCTCGCCTCCCCGCCCCGCTCATCCGCGCCCGGCAACCGAGCGAGAGGCGCCCCGGCTGCCGCCCCGCACTGACCGCAGGGCCGCCGCTCGCCCGCCGGCTCCGCTCCCCGCGCCATGCTGGCCCGCTCAGCCGCTGCCAGAGCCCGATGCCGAGAGGAGGCGGGGGGACGCGCGGCTTTGCTCCGTGTTGCCTTCCCCGACTTAGCTAGCACTGTAGCTGAAGTCGGAAAGCCTTAGCCTTATGCCCCGCGGACGGCCGGGGACGCTCCGCCGCGGAGGGGCCGAGCGAGCGCCGCACGACGCCCGGCTCGGTCTGCGCGGCCTCGACTGCCGGAGGCGCCGATGCCGCGGGCTGGGCGCTGTGCCGCGCACCGCCCTTTGTAGGCGGTGNAGGGGCTGCGGGGGGGCCGGCGGGCTGCTCGGCAGGCTGGGGTTCCTGCGGTCGGGTACGGGACCCCGAGCAACAGGAGACCCGCCTGAAAGCCGTCACAACGCGCTTTCGGTATTGTGGGCCACAAGTCTCCTCCGTTTGGTTTGGGTCCTTGTTGATTCTTGTTGTTGCCTTTTTACTTTATGACCTTTTAAAAAACGTGACATTCTTGAACATTCAATTTGAAGAAGCTGGGGTTGTAAGATAAGCACCAAGTATCACAAGGCACCTGCAAATGACAGTGCTCCCACTTCATCGCCCTCCAAAAAAACCCAACACAACATTTAATCTCTTTAACTGAAATAACCTGCCGTTCTAATGAGATGGTGGAGAGTTCACTCACTCGATGCTGGCTGGCTCAGCCCGTCTGCTGTAGATCAAGTATCACAGTTCCTACCATGAATACATTTTTGCATCCTATATGACCTATTCTTGGTATTGACCACCAGCAAAAACTGCATTTTTACATAACTTAAAAAACAGTCAAAATGTACATCAGGCTAGTTTTCTCAGAATGCTATGAAAATAATTCAGAAGTATCTGTCTCTGTACTTCAGAAAACAATGATTTCTCTTGGTTACAAGGGCTGAAATAATTTTTTCATTGTGTAATACTGTAGAGTTCCCTCCTATATGTGTAGAATTGCTTCTGGTTTGGGCTTCTTTTTTTTTTTCCTCAAGTATATAGGCCATCCCAGAAGCAAATGCCTGACGTAACAGACCAATAATCTGTTCTGGTTTTGCTACTCCTGTGATCTTGTTCAAAGTATTTCTTGTATTAATTAGATGACTTTCTATGCATGAATCATGGTTTATCCTTTGCATAAAGAGAACTATACCTTGGGAAAAAGTAATACGGAAATAAAAGTTCATATAAACATAGGAAGCCTAAAATGACTATTTTAATGGGATTGGTTACCCTAGGTAAGTTAAGTGTTTCTTCTTATGGTATGTTCCATAGAAAACGCAAAAAATCTTTTCTCAAATTGGCATCAAGAGCAGGGGAAATTTTCTTGATGCCTTATCATATAAGCCTTCCTGCTTGAACTGTATCCTTCTTTACTAACAGATAAAAAGATTTATTTTCCTAAAACTTAACATTTTTAATATTATTAGGCCTCAATAAATAAATAACGTACAGTATATCAAAATCAACTGTGATACTTACTTAGTTTTAAGTCTATTAACTGTCAGTGCTTGCAACTTTACTGGCAATTCCGGTGCACTGAATTAACTCGGGTTTCTTCTGAAGCTAGGCTCTGATTAGTGTCCAAGTTACTTGCACCTTAGGCAGTAAGGTGACGCACAATTTCTAGCAGCACTGTGAGAAGCCTGTACTGGTCCATACAGGCCAACACATTTCACTTGCACCTTTTCTATCCCTCTCCCTGGTGGCACTTCTGGCCACTGTCACAGTTTGTTTACTGGACCAGATGGATCTGGGGATCTAGTCTGCCAGGTACCACACATAATACAGCAGCACAGCTGGATCCTAAAGAGATTTACTCTCCATGCAATGACACTAGGAACACTTACCAGAAAAGCCCTGCTGGTTAGACCCTATTTTTGTTCCTAGAGAACAATTCATCCTGGATGAATTATATTTTAAATAACCATTTCTGATGGAATGCTTGCTGTACTTTACCTGTGCCTTGGATTATATAGCTGAAATCATCACCCTCATTACTTTTTCCTACCAGACAATGAATCTTTTTAACGATATTTAAGCCATGAGAAATGGGCAAGAAAACGTACCTACCATCCTCTGGAATATAAAAAGCAATAGTTCCCATATGTCTGAGACTTCTCAGACAGAAGTATGTATAGTCTGTCCAGTGTATACCACGTGAATCTAATGTGTCTGCGAAATATTTAATTTGGTGGATATCAGTGAAAGACTGTACTGTATGCAACGTAGAGCTGAACTGCACACAATGAAGTCAGCCTGTCCAGAGTGCATAACGTATGATGCAAACGATTTGCATAGTGCAAATAAACCATGCAGTTCACATACTGTAAGTCGTGTATGTCCCAGATGTACAGACTCACTGCAAATCTGATGTAGAGTCAACCTGCCCCAGTAAGTACAGTAGATACCATCCAGAATTTGTTATATCTGAAGGGAGTAACAGCACCTTTTCTAACAATTTGCCTGCCGAATATCCAGAGGTCCTAGACATATAGCTAAAAGGCCATAGCTGATTTATGAAGCATCTGTCTGCTTCCAAAAGCAGTGGAGTTGACAGGCAGGGGAAATCCATAGTTTTTCTCATGAATTTGCAACCACTTTTCTGCATGATCTTTCCCCAGGGGCTTATTAAAATAAGTCTATTGTAAGGTTTCTTTCCCTGTCAAACAGGGAATAACAGAATACTCCTTACAAGACCAACGCTAAATCTAATACACTAGCTTGAGCACTTTGATATTTACATCTAAGATGCTGCTAAAATAGTCCCAAATATTCTTCTTAATACTTCACTAAATCCAAATTTTATTATGTTGCTTTGTGAAGCCCTTGTGAATATTTTTAAAGAGGCAGCTCTTGTTTCAGGTTGGCTGGCTCACTGGAGTCTTTTCACCACAATATTTACAGATTTCAGATGCATTTAGGGAGGTGTTTAATAGCTGGAAGCTGTATGAGAGGAGTTACCAGTTCTACTTGGTAAAGACCCGACTCAGCAGTCTTACAGCAATAATTTACATAATTGGACAGCATACCAGCTGTGGATTTGAGCCCAGGTCTGACTAATTGTCACTAGCAGAGTGGAAGTGGAGACAAAAAAGTGGGATTTTGGAGACAAGTGTTGACCAAAACAGGAAGACAGCCTTACTATGCACATAACCCTGGCTTTCCACCACTTTTTGGAATAGACATGCTTGTGCGTAGCCTGAGAGCCTCTTCAATTGCAAGGCCAGCCCTAGCCTCTTACTTAATAACTTGATGTTCTTACCTATACCTCTGCTTTTCCTATGTGAAGACTTAATAATTTCTTTTATTACTACTTTTCCAGATTATTAGATAGTACAATTTATCTTTGTTTTGTTTTATTTTCAGGTGAGGAAAACCCTTTCAGAATTTATATTTACTGCTATCGTAGATGTCACAAAGGCATTTTATTCTTAATAGAAATCTCTTAGTTTTCCACAGCCTATCACTGGAAATGCACAGGAATTAACAAGACTTGTATTTGTGTTCTAATCTTCCTAGCCAAAGTTTTTCAGTGGATAAATTCCTTATGCTTTATTAAAAATATATGACTAATGTAATCTCTCCAGTTATTATTTGAGTGAAGAAATGCAACTACTGGACTAGGTTTTAGAATTTTTACATTTCAGATTAAAATACAAAAATAATTTCATTCAAAAGACAGAAACATTCTTCAAAATGTTTCTGATGAGATAGCTGTCTCAAAAAAAGTTACAGTATATTTAACTTGTCTGGCAACATGGGCAATAATTCAACTAGAAGATGTAAACAACTGAAAATCTTTTAGTTATTGGTAAGCGCATAACTATGATGCCAAGAATACTCAAAGATATACTTCCAGGAAAGCCGTGTCTTGAAAAATAAGACAGGATATATTTTGGCTTTAAACAACCGCCCACATCAGTGGCAGCTTCTTTAAGCACTATGCTTGTAAATAGAGCTGCTGAATCTAGAGCAATAGCAATTTTACAAAATAATACCCACAAACGTCATCATGGTTTAACCAAAGAGGCATGAATAATAGTGAGAGACCTCATGTAAGCTCAGATCTTACACTCAGCTGAGAGGTTTCATGAAGTTTAATTATCATGATGGTACTATATATTTCATTAAGACGCCCCTCTTGGTAAGCAAAGTGGTTTTTTACACAACTAGCTTACACAAGGCCTAGCAAAACTGGAAAGAATATATATATAATTTGCCATCTTTTGAAGGGTGAAGCATAGAAGCCTTTACTGAACTGCCCCCTGCTATGACTTAGGCATGGAAAGCTGTGTCTCTGTTGCTCATAACCCCACACATTCAACTACCAGAACCACCGTCTCCGTATCAGCTGACAGAGTTTGCAATGCACTTGCATAGGGAAACAGGCAGAGATGGGGTGGAGAAAAGTCTTCCAGGTTTCTTAGGATTCCTGCTTCCCTTCAAAAGAGATGCTTTTTACCGCAAAACTGGTTATTTCACTTACATGTAAGTAACCTGAGTATCTATACATACTGATCCTCAGAAGTAAATGTCCACTCCCTCACACTTTCTCTAAGATTCATAGTGTGATGCTCCTATTGGATTTGTTTCGCTCGGACTTTGAAGTGACAGCTCCTGTCTCTCAGGGCTAGATGACAGACTGCAGTCATTTTAACCTGAAACAATCATCATTTTCATGACCAGAGATAGACTCCTGTGACAAACTCTTGAAGGAAAACCAGCCAAGAGCTCTAGCATATTCAGTATTCAGAGGTTTATTTGGAGGCTAGAATTATCGAGCTTGTACAAAACTCCGGCAAGGGGGCTGAACCAGCTCATTGCCCACATGCCCAAATTAAGATGTTTGTAATTGAAAAGTGATGGCCTAAATAGTGAGCAAAACAACTTGCTTAAAATCCTATGTTATGTGTAACAACTTATTTCAATAATTTCCTTTTGTCTGATCTTTCTCGGTCATAAGAGAACACTGTACCCAAAACACAAATAAGGAAAACATCCTGTACCAAATGAGAAAAAAGTAATTAAAAGAAAGAAAACACCACATCTACTAGGAACAAGTGGATATTTCACACCCGAATGTTAACAGTAGCATTTCTGCACATTCCCTGATTCATACTGAACATTAATTCTCAAGAGTGGGAATACTGACTTGAATTGGAACACTGTGCATTGAGGAAGGGCCTGAAATGAGTCTGGAGGGTAAGATTAACAGCTTATCTGCAATTTAAGCTCATTTTGTTTAGTTTTCTTCGTTAGAACTTACTACAGTTTGTCTCCTACAGGGTGTCATTGTTCTGTCACTAAAAAATAAAACAATGCTTAATAAGCAGTATTATGTTTCCTGTCTGTATTTTAGTGTGCAGTATGAAAACACTGGGATATGTTAATTTCCCTAAAGCCTTCTAATATGTATAAATCTTGCCTTTATTTCTTAATTCAATGTTGAGGAATTTTGACACATACAATAAGATCAAATGTGAAAGCAAGTCAGACAGTATTTGCATCCCTTAAGAAAGAAACCCTGTTATAAGCAGAGGGCATTCTTCTCTCGAGGAACTCCTGTTGAAGACTATGGTTGACCTCTTTAAGACAGTCAGATTTTGACATCCCTGTTCACCTTTCTAAAATATTCTACTCTGATTCTATGCCAAGAAAATACTTAAAAGCACATTTTTAACTCCAGGCACATATTTAGTTTCCACTGATTTCAATGAAAAAAAAATAATCCTAGATTTAAGACAATGTTGAAAGACTTTTTGGAATAGAAGTGAACCAGGGAATAAAAGCTTCTTTTAACCTGCCGTTAGTTTGAACTAAACAATCTGTAGCATCAGTGATCCCACAGCAGGAAAGGGGAAATCCCCTAGAAGAGCTTCAGTTGCACTATCAATTTCTGTTTCTGGGTGTCTCCAGAAGCCTTCATAAAAACATGTTTGTCTTTGGAGACAAGTATTCACTTATGTTCAAAGTAGCCACAACTTTTAAAGTAATTTTTTGGCAGGCAAAGCATAAAGTACAAGAAGTACTTAGAATTACATGATGAAATAAGTATACATCAGTAAATAAAATCAGTGGGTCACAACAACCCCATGCACTGTTACAAGCTTGGGGAAGAGTGCCTGGAGAGCTGCCTGGCAGAAGAGGACCTGGGGGTGTGGGTCGACTGCCAGCTGAATATGAGGGAATACCAGGGAATTCTAGGGAAGTGATTGTCCCCCTGTACTCAGCACTGGCGAGGCCCCACCTCAAGTACTGTGTCCAAGTTTGGGCCTCTCACTACAAGACAGACATTGAGGTGCTGGAGCGGGTCCAGAGAAGGGCAATGAAGCTGGTGAGGGGTCTGGAGAACAAGTGTTATGAGGAGCGGCTGAGGGAGCTGGGGTTGTTTAGTCCGGAGAAGAGGAGGCTGAGGGGAGACCTTATCACTCTCTACAACTACCCAAAAGGAGGGTGTAGCGAGGTGGGGGTCAATCTCCTTTCCCAAGTAACAGGCAATAGGACAAGAGGAAACAGCCTCAAATTGCACCAGGGGAGGTTTAGACTGGATATTAGGAAAGATTTTTACACTGAAAGGGTTATTAAGCGTTGGAACAGGCTGCCCAGGGAAGTGGTTGAGGCACCATCCCTGTAGGTATTTAAAAGGTGGGTAGACACAGTGCTTAGAGATATGGTTTAGTGATGGTTTTTGACAGCATTAGGTTGATGGTTGGACTAGATAATCTGAAAGGTCCCTTCTAACCTAGGCATTTCTATGATTAATTTGAACTGTTCTGCAATTATACAAATAACATTCACCTACACAGCCTTCAGTTTTGTAGGCATCAATTTTGCAGGTGAATGAATACAGGTGGAGCCCTTTGCCGATACACAGCACCCTACGTGAACAGGGCTCTGCACTGGGACATGAGACTTCGCCAAATAAATCTTTAGCAAAGCCTGCATAGATGATTCTAGCATGCATTTGTAGATATGAGAAAAACCTTGTACTACCATCTGACTGTACTTGGTGTTAGATATTAACTACATTTCCATATCTTATTAAGAATTAATAAGCCTGTCTTTTCCCCTTTTGCAATATCATTAATAAAATCCTTTGGTGTTAGAGCTGTATTAATTAGTCATAATAGCCCACCTAGTAATTAGCCATCATTCTACAATTACTTCGCTTTCAATTGTCATAAATTCTAGCCTTGGCTTTCAAAGAGTAGTTTACCCATCAGACTTGAGCTGATACCTTCTTGTCAGTGATGGTATGTCCCTTCACTAACACTAGTTAACGTCAACTAACTATTGTTTCAATAGGTAAGGCTGTTCCCATAGAAAGCGTTGTCCATCTTCAGGCTTTTTTCTTAAAATATGTTTAGCATTAATAAGTAATTAAAAAATTAAAAAGAAAACCTGAAAAATCTAAGTTTGCTCCAAAATTTCTTTTATAGTGGCTCTAACAAGAACATTCATATTAATATTGTTATATTGATTTTCTAGTTTATCTGAAGCGAAAGTTAAAGTAATACCAAGGGAAGCACTCCCTCTCTGTTCCATTAATGACAACCATGGCCTAAATTATATTACAGAAATATTGCCAGGGAGACTCCCCCAATATCCAGAATGGTATGTGGAATCTGTTGGCACTGGCATATTTATGTTGCTGTGCTCAATGACAAGATGCAAACTCTGTCTCAGGATGCTTTTCAAAGAGACAGTCTTTGGCCACAATGGCGGTCTTAGCCCCTCAGTTTCAGCTTTGTGCAAGCACTGCTCTACCAGAGCTGAAAGTGTGGCTTACAGTATTTGCAGAGCTCTTTTATTCCAATATCTTAAGCACAAATCTACTCATTAGCTTAAATCAAGCTAACAAGAAAAGACAAATACAACTGATAGCTTGCTCTTATCTTGCCATAATACTTCTCCACCCTATTATTATGGCTAGCACTCCCAAATGGATGGAATGACCTGTTATCCTAACCCAGATAGCTGGTTAAAGTACAATTTTTCATGGAACAATTATGCCCAATGGCCCAAATTGTGATACATTTAAATAATTAGGGAAATCAAGTCTCAATATAAGTGCCCACTGAAAAACAAGTGTGGTCAACAATTCAACAAAAAGTTCATCAGAAGCACATGCAAAGTCTTATATCTGTGATGGAATAATTCCATCCAACAGTACAGGCTGGGGGACAACTGTATAAGAAGCAGTTTTGAAGAAATGGATGGCAGAGGCTTGGTGCACAAGAAGTTGAACACGAATCAGTTGAACGTGAAGCAGTGTGTCCTTACAGCAAAGGTGGACAACCGCATGCTGAGTTGTTTTAGCAAGAGCATAGTCAGCAGGCCCAGGGAATTAATCCTTTCCCCTCTGTGACAGCTGTGAGACTGCAGCTGAAGTGCTGTGACCAGTTTTTCAGTCCTTTGGACAACAAAGACATTGACATATTGGAATGAGTTCAACAAAGGTGGTCAGGGGGCTGGAGCACACCACATAAGACAAGAGGCTGAGCAAGCAGGGCCTGTTCACACTAGAAAAGAGAAGGCCCAGGGCACATCTTAACACTGTCAGACAATACAGAGAAGATGGAGCCAGACTCTTCTCAGAGGTGCACAGTAACAGGACAAGAGGCAACAGACATAAGTTGAAACATGAGAAATTTCAATAACTGCAAGCTTTTGTGTTTAAAAAAAAAAAAAAAAAAAAAAGGTGGGCAAATACTGGAATAGATTACTCAGAAAGGCTGGGGAATTCCCATCCTGGGGGTGCCCAATACACAACTGGACAAGTCCCTAAGTAACATGCTCTGGGACCTACTTTGAACATGGCATTGGACTAGATGACCTCCAGAGGTCCCTTCCAACCCCAATTATTCTATGATCATGGAAACGTTATCACCTTAAATGCTCAATTTCTCAAACTGCAGGCTGTGGCCCTCTCTTTTGGGCAAACTAAATACATCCCATTACAGATCCACCAAGTAGAGTCAGCGTATGTGAAGAAGAAATGGTCAAAACCTGATCCTGTCTGTTTGAAAAGGCAATGTTGATTTGAATTTGGGGAAGGGTTGTAAATAACTATATATCACAGAAGAACTGCTCATGAAAAATAAGTCCATACTCAGTGCTCATGAGTCAATTCAATTCAAATCAAGTTAAATTAATATAACAAACACAATCAGATCTTTAAGATTTTGCACATAAGGAGACCAAACATTAATAACTTAAGGGACCTGATATGGAAAGGTAGCAACATCATGGGGGTCCTGGTCATATGAAGCCTGGCATGTAAGTCAAATGTGAGTTTGCAAGAATTGTTTCCACCCATATCAGCATCAGGAAAAAGAGCAAATATTTTCAAACAAGTATGAGCAGTAAAACGATCTAACAAAGTCTGTATATTACTGGTACTGCAAAGAACAGCTGTATATTAGCTATATTCTTAAACTACACCGCACAGGTTCGCACATGGAAAAAGTAAAACAATGGCAAGATCAATAGATTTCAAATTGTCTCTTAATACTGTATATAGATGCTTTTTTCTGACCTCAAATGAGGCTAAGGCAGGGCTCTTGCTTCACTGCAAAAGAGATTGACTTAAGTTTCAAGTAAGTAGTATTTTACATCTATGGGCTGCTGACTAATTATGTCTTCAGTCCTATAAAAACACGTAATTGCCCACTACTGTAGAAACGTACAGTAGAAATAGTTAAGTATTTATCATGCACGTGCTTCCAAGTGTTTTTAGGATGAGAGTCCATGCCAAAGTCAATTAAGTATAGGGCTCCAAAGCGGTTGGGAAATTATACAGGATAAACAGGCAGAGGAAGTTTCTTAAGTGAAGGTGCAATTCTGGATGTCAGACATGGTCAGAAGCATTGTTGTGATGTATTTAACCTTGCGAACAAATAGAAGAGTTGTTGTAACATATAATTATTAAAGAAAACATTGACACAATTAAACCTCTAACTAATGTCTATTTACACAATATTCACATCCATCCTGAGGAGCACAGGTTTTTCATTTGTGAATTCCTTTCTTCTGTAGTCTTTCTGTTTTGACCACATTTTTATTGTCACCAATCGATTTCATACCTCCTGTTGCAAAACAAGTATTTTGTTTATGCTGTTGTGCATAACAAATTTCAAAATGGTGATTAATCTAGCTAAAAACTGCACAGTGACAACATGCTACGTAGGGCCAAAACAAGCTGCCTAAGCATAGGCATGTAGTTTGAGAGACCCCTGTGTTATCTGAAACGCCCAAACAGCAAATACAACGTAAGTCCTGTGCGAGGCCTGTGCTCTTCTGGTGTATTAACTGGGTGGCAGACAGGATACCCTCTTATCACCTCAGATGATAACAGATGTCTAAATTTAGAATAACAGAATAAATTTGTTCTCTCTAAAAACCTCACTGAGGCTGCTGGAGACATGCTAAATCTTAAGACAGCATGTGTTTATTAACCTGGTAAGTTTTTGGTTTATATGTTATCTTCAGAGTACTTTGCCAATATTTCTACATTGAGACTTGGCAGCACTTCTGCACTAGGTATTACAGCTACACTGTAGAAGAACTGAGATTCGGGGAGATTGAGAGCCACATTCAGTTTTCCTCAATTCTTCTTCAGTCTTTCTGCCCAGCATTTTCCACTTCAAAAGCCTATAGTCAACCAATCGAAACACTATCACTTAGTTGCAATTTGGATGGCCTGAGTTTGGCCTTGCATAACTTTCTCCATGATGATCACTTGGAGCCATCAGAATCCTTGGATGGAGTCCTAATGGGGAACTTGTCCTGAATGATTTTTAGAAGGCAGTCTGGAAGGAGAAAATGAGGGCTCTACAATACCTGAGCTTGTGCTGTTGTAGTGAATAGCAGACTGTAGTAGTAACTGAAGGAGCCTACTCACTGGGAAGGTGAGAATCATTCTGAATTGTCTGGGGGAACATGCTTGTCTTCACAATTATTGTTCCTTAGATAATTAAAAACATGGAAATTGTCTGTCGGAATCACTGTTTGGAATAAAATAGTTCAGTTCCTTAACATTTTGTATAGGTGCCTAGATTTAGAAATTAAAAGGCAGCCATCAAAAGAAATATTTCATTAACTAATTCAAGGCATGAGATTCACTCTTGTGATTCAGCTTTGTTAGGTACAGCCATTTAATTCGTAGAATTATATAATTATGCTCTGATATATGAAATTAACAAATGCAAGATACATTCAATTCAAGGTTTATTACTTTTTCTAAAATGCATAGGCCAAAGACTGGACCTAAGAGAACATGAAGGCTGGACATTTAATTAAGCAGCAAAGGATAAGAGAAGAAAAATTCAAGACTGTACCTGCCAATGTGGACATGATCTGATATCCAGTGGGGCCTGTGGGAAGTAGAAGGCAAATGGGAAGAAAGCAGCAGGAGAAAACAAACAAACAAACAAAAAAAAAACAACAAAAAAAGAAACTTTGGCACACAGGAAGACAGGACTGAGAAAGAGACCAAATCCAGCGACTGACCGACAGCCTGGGTGCCAGGCACTTCTGGATTCTGATCTTAGATTCATTGCTGACTCACCATGTGGCCACTAGCAAATGACTCCACCTTTGTGTTTCAGTTTCTCAATAGCAGGGTGATATTTATCTACTAGTCTCATGGAACGTTGTATAGATAATTAATAAATGTTGGAAAAGTACTTTGAAGGTGAAAGGCCAAGTCCACAGTAATGGCTAGGAGGGCATTGACATAACTTGCTTATTCCTTTTCAGCAAAACCAGTCTATACTTATAGAAAGCATGCAAAAAACCCGACAACACAGATTTGTTATTGCTGCTGACTACTCTCTCCTCTACCTGTTTTCACCTATGATTGCACTCAGTATTTAGCTAATGTTTGATTCAAGCAAATCACGTGTGTACAACTATTTATCAGCTAAAGTTAATTATGCGCGCAACTGATTGTCAGATTGGATTCCAAGACTAAATGGTGTGTAGAGGGCTGTCCTTTATCGTAGATCTACAGAAACATCTGATAAACACTTTTTCAAATACAAATAATAATAGCTGGTAAGTTATAAAAAGTGACAAATACATTTAGCATTGGTCATCAGCTCTCTGAAGCTGGGACCATTTCTAAGGCCTGTCTTTGTGCCTTAGCATCAAAGTACACTGTTGGTGGTGGGCGTTCATTAGAATTTTATATTATTAATATAAAATTTTAAAAAAATCACAACAAACTATAGGATATGTTTATTATAGGATACATTTGTCCCTGATCATTGCAGGGGAGTTGGACAAGATGACCTTTAAGGGTCCCTTCCAACCCAAACAGGTCTTTGATTCTGTGATTCTTTCATCTAATGTCAAAAGCCTACTACATCTTAGGCAGCTTCGTGCTTATTTGGTCACAATTGGACCAGAAGCAGACTGGTATTCTGGGCTGATAAAATTCTGGTTATTTACTTTCCCTAATGATTTCTCTACTCAAGGCTGAGGTCTTTCAGAAAGGCAAAACAGTCCTAGCTGTTAGGCCATTAGTGTCTTACAGGTGCCATAAGTCAACAGTAATTTCTGTCCAACTTAATGTGCTTGTCCTTTCTATGAGTCTATTTAAAGTTTTATGTGTCAGGCTTTATATATGGAACTATTTATGAAATCACAACTCAACCTAATTTAGTAATATTGAATAACAGAAGAAAGCTCATTTGAGAAAGTTCACTAGCCATCCCTAAATAAAGTGTGTTCATAACATATTCAAACAAATTATTTAATTAATGTTTTTGAACTATATATTTAGTTTGTAATCAATTAAGATTTACTGTGTTTGGGTCAGGTACCGCTGCTGACTTAAGTAAATTATGATCTAATACAGCAATAGAAAAGAAGAATGCTATTCAGTGTGAATTAGTACATGCAATACCAGACACACCATACTAATCAATTAGTCCACTTTTACTTCTCCTGTACCTAATCAGTGAGTAAACCATTTTTTCAGTCTAAGGAGAACAAGAAAAATATTATTGAATGCTGAAACAAAATTTGCATTTATAGCCTAGCACATTTTTAATTTTGGACAACCAGTGAAAAATAATTTATCATCTCTGCACGGCAGAAAGCAGGGGCGTGTGCTTTATTACCCAATCAAAAAGAAAACTGGGTTGTTCAGCCCATTTTCAAACCAGAACACACACACATAGGTTTTGTAAAAAAAGACAGAAAGTTGTAACAATTTAGCAAACAAAATAACAGCTAGTTTAAAAACAAACACAGGCTGTATCTCCAAGCCATAGCACACAATCAGTAGTTCTCAAGAACCCTATGTATAGCATCACTTGAGAAGTTACAAAAAGTGACATTACATCTAAATATTCATATCTGAATATGACAGAAAAACAACAGTAATTTTGTGGCTTGAGTGGCTTAACTGAAAATTGGGTGGAACCGCTGATAATTCACTGCCTAACCAAAATGCAATTATATAGCAGCTTGCTAATCAGGAATCCTGGATTCATCCTGCCTCTGGCTTTGTCACTGATACAGGGTGCACCTATACTGCCATCTCTAATAGCAATCTAGTTATGGCAGCACTGACTTGAGCAGAAGCTGCACAGTCTGTCTAGAACATGGGGTACATGCTCAGTTGGCGCATGTCAAGCTTTATGCTGCATACCTCCTGGTACTGATACTGAACTAATACGTCACGTGCTATTAACTCCAGGAAAAACATACCAGTAGCGTGTCACATTTTCCTTTGAGCTTTACAAGAAGCTTGATAGCTGTAGAGCAACAATCCACTGGTCAGAGTCCTTTGGTTCTATTACAGGTCTTTTGTGTATTCCGAAACAAGTGCGTATTTTGTCTTAGTTTCCTGTGCTATAAGAAGAGAGAGATTTTCTGAAGTCTTTTAAGATTTGTGGATGAATAGCATCCTGCACAGTAAATTCTGAGTGCTGTCACACGCAATCACATCTAGTTTTATATCCTCCAATTTCCTCATCTATGGAATGAGGATTATTTTATGTGTTATAATTAACAAGTCACTAAGAGGTTAAATTCATGAAGGTCAGTCAAGTATTCTGAAAATGGAGACAGCATTCAAACAATATTACTATTAGTTTCACCACATGCACGTTACATAAAGCTTAAGTCTACGGAAAGGCCTGGGAGCAGGAAACAGGGAACAGTGATGCTATTGTACCCAGAGGGGTATTAGAACAATGACCATTATAAGCCAATGATACTTTATCAACTGAACAGAACAATGTCTGAGGCTTAGCATCCAGGACTCTATTAGTTGTGACATTATAAATCAGAAAGATCATAAAAATGAGGTCAGTTCTCTGGGCTCTATATTTGACTATCTGTTGAGAATTGTTTGTATAGGGAAAAAATATGTAATTCAGTTTACAGATCTACTTTACTAAAAAATGAGAAATTCAGAACAGCTAAAACTCAGTTCCTCCCGCAGTGGTACCAGTAAGGTTCCTTTGTAGTAGGATGCTGAGTACTTTTAAAAATCCAAGCAGAAAGTGTGGAGTTTGCAAGATTCACATGTCATGATTTGTACTTTGGGAGGAAAAGTCACACTGTTAACACCTAAAACATATCTTTACACACTCTCCACAGTACTGGGCGCTCCTCAGGGAACAAAGCAGTTGGACAAAGCTAAGTATGGGGGCTACCACTATATTCTTCCTTACCTACTTGGTTACTAGAAAGATATAGAGATATCTTATACTAAATGCTTGGGTAATTCAACCACCATTTTTACATATATATGAATATATAACTAACAGCACTGGACTTGTGACACTGAAAACTATTGACGAGAGAGTACCCAGTGTGTCTGACCTTACTATAGCTCTCCCAAGGAAAGAAGATCCTTATACAGTCAGTGAAGAGGTGATGAAGTTCAGACAGACATCACCTTCCTTGAAGGTCTTCAGAGCCCTCTCACCACTGCATGTGTTCCCAGTATGTGTGCCGTGTGATTTCTGATGCGAAACAGCTTTTTGGTGAGCAATCTGCACAAGAATTGTGCGATAAAGTACAGCTGTTACAGCAGTGACTGTGCAGCCGTACAGCAGAGTGTAGCTGCAGAAACAAAAAATGCTTATCTATTGATTGGAGGGGACAAGAAGGGAAGCAGAATTAGTAAAAGCAAAATCTGAAATGCAATTCATTTATTTTACGTGTTTGAAAAAACATGGGAACTAAAGAACAGATGGAGTAAAAGGATGAAAGTGGCTTGACTGGCCAGGTCAAAAAGTTTATTCTGTAGCAAACAGTATGATAAAAGCATGAAAGGTAGGAGAAGACATTAATTGATCACATACAGGACTATTATCATCATGACAGAGGTAAGGAAATTAACTTCAGTAGTTGAGCACACAAAAGAAAATAACAGAAGACTTCCTGCAAATATAATGAATATGGTACACACTGACCTCTCTCCAGTATAACTTCATGGAATTTAAACAGAAATTCCGTTGCAGCCTTGGGGACAACTCATGAGTACAATCTTTATACTGGAGTCTGGGGCAGATCAGTGGACATGAGAATAAGGTTTTAGGTAGCATTCCACATAGATGCAGGTTATCTAACAGAAGCAGGAGACACAAGCAGCCTTATTGGAAAGAAGGGCAATCAGTTAAAGGACAATGTTGCAGGTAAACATCAGGTCAGATTGTGGCAAGTTTTATGGGCCTTGTGAGGTGCTAGGCACCTTCAAGCTTTCTTTGATCTCAAAAATTTGAATAATAGGACAATTCAGGTTTGAAAGGACCTCAGAAGGTCTCTTGTCTAATCTCCTGCTCCAAGCAAGGTCAGCTATGAGATCAGGTTACTCAAAGCTTTATCTAGTCTGGTCTTGAAAACCTCCAAGGTTGGAGACTACAAATCGTCCCTGGACAACCAGTTCCACTGCTTCTCTGTCCTCATCTGCATCATCTTTATCTCATCTGAGACATTAATTAATGCTTCCAGTCACCAGTATCTCCTGTATCTGTTCCTGATTCATTCTCATTGTCATTGGCATCCTGGAATTGCTTTTATTCTGCTAAGGAGTCATAACTGGCTGAATTCTTTTTTTTTTTTTTTCTTTTTACAGATTTCATACAATATGAACTGTGGCAACGTGACGAGAATAAAATACAAGGGAGATGATGCTGCGCTACAAACTTAAAAAAACCCAACTTTGTTCAGGGGGATGTAAAGCATTAGCAGATGGCACTGCCGTGTTATGAACAGTCTCACAGTTGGTATATTTAAATTCTGTAGGCTAAAAGGCTCTAGTGTAGTGATTTTAGAAGCTCCCACCTGACTTCAATACAAGCGGAAAAGATACTCACTGTCATCAGAACAAGGATTTGAGTCCCCAGGGATGTTTTATGAAAAGAGAGAAGCAGCTGTGCAAGCATTCCTGCCAAAATAATCAACAACACAGTAAATAACAGTAACTGGAGTAAGTGACTATATGTTTTGCACCCTGAGAACCACAGGGAGTCAAAGTGAGAGCAACAGCTGTGGAAGTAACAGGGAAACAGAAAAGGACAGCAAGATGCTGCATGATACAGATTTTTATTCATTCTGAGGTATGCATATGTGCCTTCTAAGATGGGGCCAGGATGTTCATCACCTCAGAGAACTAAAAATCAGCAACATCATTTGTGTCCCAGACAAAGCAACGATAAATGTTCTTCCCAGACCTATGCACAGAGGTGTGGCATTCAGGTCTTTCATCAAATCTCTGTTTGCAGGAAAGCAGCTTCCTTGATAAAGCTCCTGCATAGTGACAGCCTTTCATAATGCACACTCTAAACTTGGCTGGGTTACCCGGGAAGTTTCCTCCAATTAATAATCCTTCCAGTTTGAAGATGGCTTTTTTTTGATAAACCTATAGACTGCAGTGTGTTCAAGGACAGAATATTGGCCCAATTACACAACTCTCCCTCCTGAGACAAATGCAAAAGTTTCAGTCAGGATGTTGCAGCTGTTCCACTGCTGTGCACTCTGGTACGAAGCAATAATTTAGGCCAGGAAATGGAGATTACTTTATACTAATGAAGAGCTGGTGATGATTTTTAAAAATTCTCAGAGGTAAAGTTTTATTTCACAATAAAACAGTAAATAAATAAATACATACATGTAGCAATGGCACCAAAATCAAGCAGGAAGCCTGCTTAATAACTTCCAAATATGATGGACTAAAATTACAGTCTAACATAAAATGACAGTAACACATGCAACAAATAAAAATACCCTCAGCCTATTCACCTCAACTGCTGAGTTTACCAAAAATATTTAGCCTGCTGTTGGATCATATAGAAGCTGCTCATAAGCAGCAAGAAGTACTTGATCCAAGCACACACTACACTGTTTGATGAGAAACAAACTGTTAAGAATTAAATAATGAAGTGCTGCTAAATAATTTTTTGATGCATGAGGTCAGTACTATTTTAAAACAACTGCCATGTATTCTGCTAATCAGAAATTGACAGACATATAAACCCTTGCAAAAAGACCTATTCTGCTAATCAGAAATTGACAGACATATAAACCCTTGCAAAAAGACCTATTTATTATGTATAGCTTTATCATAAAGTCTTACTTTTAAAGATGAGCTAGTTAGAAAATCATTAAAAATGAATTATATTAACGCCTAAGCAGAATTCTCTTTTGTTCTATCTCAGTAAAAACCATAGCAAATGCTTCAGTGGAAAACCAAATAAGACATTCTAATGCTAAAATGGAAATTCAAACAACTTCAGTGAAACCAGTTATTTTTAATTGATCATGCTAATCAGCACAGAAAATCCTCAAAATTGAAGATGATAACCAAAGGCTAGCATTGCCAACTGCCTATCTTCCCATACAAGATGACAACTCAGACTACACTGGCATTTGTGACATAGTTTTATTACTTAACAGCTAGCAGTAGTTAGGTATAGCACAAGATAGTGTGCCATTTTGTTGTTGTTGCTGGCTTCTTAAAAGGAACATTTGATACTGGAGCATAAGATCTAGCACATTCCTCTAAGTGACTGACATTCTAGCCTTGCTCTGACCAACAGCCAGTACAACAGAGCAGTTTTCAGTGGATGCGCAATTCACTGTTGCATTTGCACACACTAGTGCAGAAGGAGACTTAAGGGCATAAACCAATTCCTTTCTGACACCTGCTTATACACTGAAGCATGAGATTTTGTTCTCCTTTTCCTACTGTACCCTATGACAAAAAAAAATATCATTAGTCCTCATAAAATTAGTCTATTAAAAAAAACAAATCAGCATTTTAAACTAGGGATTTCTGCAGCATTACATTTCACCCACCAACTGTGTGCAACATGAATATTTTCAGTTCTAAATATATTACAACTCCACTGCCTATCAGTGCTTTTTCTGTTATAAAATTAAATTAAAAACAGGCAACAAGCCCTACTATTTGGACTTCCCATTCAACCATTTTTTCAGTTCTAACCAATACAATTGTAAATAAGCTCTCCCACACATCAACCATATAGTATCAGTGAAGTGTTAGATCAGAAAGATAATTAATGTCAACACTGTATGCAATCATCTTGCCAATCATCTAGCAAGTATTTCCTCATTGTTGTTCTGTGTATGGTGAGATAGGTAGGCAGAATAGATGGTGCAACCTGCCATTAGAAGCTCCGCTGGGAAAAGACTGTATACTACAAACCTCCTCCTCCCCCACTCCGCAAAATCACTTCCCTATCTACATGTTAGAACAGAAAATCTTAACCATCAATGACCTCAGCTTTGCCCTCAGCATCAGAATGAGACACACAACTTTACAATGGCTAGAAACTGAATTGTCCAGTAACTAGAGTTAAATCTGCAGCTTTCTTCACCAGCCATGTGCATGATGCAGCCATCTGTCCTACCTTGCCAAACAAAAATACCTTCAGTTTTGAAAACCCACAAGTAGTTTGAATAAGACTGAATATATTATCAAGATAATATATTGAGGTATATAGTGAATACTGAATATCAAGATAAATACTAAGACATTCTGCATGGGTTTGGAATGGAGTAGTGCCTGAAATACACAGTAAACTGCAACGATCTTAGATGTATATTTAGGTCTGATTCATTACATGTGATGTGGAAACTGACCCCTTGCTGTTCCATATGTACCAGTGTTTTAATTCACCCGACTTTAGGTTTTAATGATTTCCATAAACTTGAAAAAGTATTAGTTGAGCCATCTATGATGACTTTAAAATCCTTTTCAAAACCACATCTGGCATCGTCAGAGATCATCAAGCCAAAGAGAAAGTTTTTTATCGGTAGGCAAGCCAGATCAAAAGTGGAGTAAGAACAGCATCTATTAAGGTATAAAACTACTTAAAATTCTTCCTGTTCTCCTTAAATGTTTTTGGCTTTGGGTTGGGTTTTTTTGTTTGTTTGGGCTGTTTGTTTATTTTTAAAGTATTTAGTATCACCTAACTTCCTTCTATAACTTCTAATTAATAGTGAATTTCAAACAGTGTTGGTCCACTAAAAATCCAGACTTTTCTCATAAGTAACTTCTAGATTCTTCACGCTGGGAACAGCTATTCAATACAACACTTTTTGTCACTTAGGGCTTCATCCTGAAATGAGTTTATGCTCTACAATAAGCCTGACCTTGTCACCTATGCAGAACACCAATTATTCCCAGATATTCCACCACCCATACAATATTTTCCAAACAGTTTATAGTAATTTGGGGTTTTATACGTAATGTATCAACAAAATCTGATCAAGTCCAAACTTAATTCTGAAACTAGTGTGGGTTTAAACAGAAGAGCTTGCTGAAAGTCATGGGTTCTTTTCTACAGATTCCTAGCGATTTACACCTGGACCTAACCAAAAATTCAGAAAAATCTAGAACTATTTAAGTAGAGAAGCTGTTCTGCAAACCAAATCCAGATGTGTATTGTATCATCATCTCTGCTTTGATTTCTAAAAAGTCTCCTAATCTCTTCTTAGTGTACAATTTTAATACACAGTTCTCAACTTCCAAACTGTTTTCTCTATGATTCAGCCCTTACCAATCTTTCCACATTATTCGTGTTTGATTTTCATTAACAATTTCTTAAGCTTTTCTGTCTACACTTCCAATATTTTATCTCTGCTTCACTTTTTCCTAGGCATGACACTAACTTCAAAATATTTTTTTTTTAGTTTAACTACAAACTCCTTATTTGACACCATATATACATGTGAAACAGAATTCTATAATATAAAGAAAAGCTACTAACAATAATTAGAATATCTAGGATGATGATTATCTAATACAGTATGCTTATGTGCATTTATATAAACTTGTATTTCTGTACTCACACACAGACTTGCACATACTTAAATTTATACAAAGGAGACATGAAATTCCATTAAAGCTAATGGAAATCCTCCAGCAGAAAAACTTTCAAGACTGTGCTTCTTATATATTCCCTACAGAAAGAATGCAGTCACCAAAGTAGTTCTTTACCAGTTAAATCTTGCTCATCTTGCTTTGTAATCAACAGTCATTCAATTCAAATTACCTAGAAGAGGAATGTGGCAGAATTTGGCTGAGGACCAGTACTTATTTAAACAAGTAAGATGCAGATCGTATGTCCAAGTTCTTATATAACAAGATGATAATGATGTTTATTACAGTTAAAAATAACAATATGATTACCATGTAAAAATAAATCAATTTTCCAATTATTACTCAGAACAAGAAATGCTTTTTATTTCCCAATATAAACAAATTTTTCCAATTTTTCACTCATACAGATATGTATTTTATTCTCCGAGGTGTTAGCTGTTAGCTCTTTTATTAAAAAAATAAAGGTACAACACTAAAGGGGGAAGCGTACAGTCTGCAGGAGTCTACTCTAGTGCATGATTGAAAATAAGCATGACAAAGTCTCCTGGCAACACTTTGTGTAAAGATGAAGTAAACAAGTAACTAAGTTACATGCACAGTAACTGAATGCTTGAGCCTTCATTTCTTATCCAAAATATTTTGAATGGTTCTACCTATTACTGTTAAGGAGCTGTTGCACTCATTTCAGTAGCAGATAATCCATGTAAGAGTGTATTTAGTGGATTTATTTAACAGAGGATTAAAAGTCAATTAGATACTTCAGATAAAAAGTAAAATGCAAAAACACAAGGGTTATATAATCATCTTCCTCTGATTTTCAAAAATAGCATGACTTCCTTCTAGTTAATGTAATTTTTAATCAGATATCTTAATGTAATTTCTGCAGTAACTGTTTAACTAATAGAGTAAATCTGATAGTTGCAAGGGCTGGCTACAAGGCCTTTTCAGCAGGTATTTGCCAAACCTGTCCTGTTCTAATTGTACTGAATACAGTATAAATTCTTTAACAGTTGTGACAAACTTATCACTTAAATTCTGCTCACCGATAAGCCAGGCACAGACTGTGACACTGCTGTTCAGGGGCTTGGGTGTGGGGCTCTTTTCCCCACAGGGACAGATAACTCAAGAATCCTTGCAATCCAACTGTCAACATCTCAACCATATTCTTCAGCCTAAGGATTGCTTTAAATTTTGAATTGCCTTTTGAGTTTTGAACACTGTTCATAAGAAGATTTTGATGATGATTGCAGATAACAAAATGTTAAATCTGAACACTTCCTCAAAAGGAAGTAGCACAGTCTTGTGCATTCTACATACCAAGAAACCAGGGACTAAATTATAACCCTGACATTGACATGAACAGTGAGAATGGGGCAGATCAATTTACTGTAGTCCCCTATTTAACCTATGTTACGTGCATATTAAAATGGTCTCCAACAGCTATTCTGGGGATTAATTACTTACCACTTATTACTTTCTGTATGCCCCAAACACCCATTATTACTGCAATATAACTTCTTTCACAGATTGTTACCGAAAGAAAGTGTGGCTTGCTTTTCCTTTTTCCCATGCACTTCTGATAGAAAACTGTCGTTCTCCTAGTTTAATAAGTTAAAAGAAACAAGAAACATTTATTCCTTAAAAATTCCTCCCAGATGCTTAGCTATCCACCTGTAACAACTGAGAAACAAGTTCCCAAGAGATTTTGTTAACACATTTAGCTTGCTTTCTCTGCTCTGAGAAAAACGCACACTCAACTCCTCTGTGATCAGCAAACAGTAGGAGATAAATCCATCTCATCTTGTTAAAGGAGGTAGTATGATTTCAAAAAACAAAAGAACTTCTGACACATAGATCATCTTTTTTAGTGTAATCAGCATTTGAAATAAATTGCTTTTTCTTGTTTAAACTACTTTGCATATTCCTACCTGGGCTTCATTTATGAAATACAGATGGAGACAGCCTATAGAGCTAGATGGCCCTTTGATCTGACTCCATGCAGTCGCTTGCATGTTATCTTATGTTCTAACTTATTTACACGCACACACACACAGAGTGCCTTGCATCAGAAGTAGCAGAATTTTCATTGTGCCAATTTGGTCCTTTAATCCCAACATAACTATACTAACATAGATTTATGACTGAGATAACATTATTGACTATTTTTGGTGCATTACAAAGAAGAGCCACATCCATACATATAGTCCACACTAGAAAAATCTACCACATACCTCAAGTACCTATTTTCAGCTTCCATATCAAGGACTGAAATCTATTATGTCCCTGATAATAATTTTTCAACATTTCATTGAAGATGGAAACCAACTGAGAAGGCTAAGAAGATACAAAGAGAGTGAAAAATAGTTGTCAGTTTTCCTTTCTTTTGAGACAACTTTCATCCTTTGGGACTGGAATAATTTTAGAAATTTATGTTCCTTCATTACAATTCATTGTCATGCCTCTTTTTTTGTTCTGGTCTGAAGAGAATCAGATGTAGTCACATCTTGCTCGAGTTGCTTGCAATCCTACCAAGAAAGGGTAGCTCCATAGTTTAGTTTCATATGCTACTACTGCTAGACCATTCTAAATCTTCCTCCTTATGCCCATGTAGACTGATATTGGCATTACTGTCACCTTCAGCCTATGAGATTGTAAGCAAAATTTGGCAAAGGTTGTTTATTCTAAATTCAGTATTTTTATTTCGGACTTCCACTGCTAACCAAGGTCAGTACTTCCAAGTATGTCTGTCAAGTTACACTGATACTCTCATATTCTTTTTAAAAGGTTTTAGAAGTTAGCTCTAACAGCATTAACTGAATTTAATATATCTATAGGTTGAGATTTTAACTTACAAGTATCTAATGTTAGGTTTGGGTTGCCTTTTTTTTTACCCAGACAGCTACCTTACTGTCTTGATTTCAGAAGTGCTAAGTACCAGTATCTTTCATTAAAGAAATATTGAAATATTTATAAAAATTATATGTTACTCAAATGTTCAAAGTTGCAAAATTGTATGATTTATCTATGCCTTTCTCACATATGCTAATGTATGTCACTGTCAGAAAGATCTTTTTTAAGCTTTTTATTACCTAAACTACTGTTAAATTTCTGAGCCATGGACAATGTTTTGCTAAATATCCACCAGTTAAAATGCATGCCAGGAATTATCTAACGATGCCTCTCCCTTGCGGTCATTCTTGCTCCAAATGATGGAAGCATCATACTCAAAAATTAGCACTGTGAATACTAGGAACTCAGTCAACATTACTACATTTCAAGTAATCCTACCAGCTAAAGATAATGCTATTAACATTCAAGTTTACACTGGTGGTTTCTTAGCTTCTAATGGTTCTGCCTTGGAAGAAAAGGAAAAACCTTTTGAGGGCTATTATACTATCTAAAAGCTGAGGTTCTTACACCTAGTCACAGTAGTTACAGCCCTTTTGTACTACTATATGTCCTTTGTCCTTAATTGTAGCAGCTTTAATTACTCCAAAAATTGTGGTAAAAGTGGGAAAGAGTATAGGATCAGTGATGGTGTTTCACAGGACAGTTGGGGAGAAGACTTAAATCTCAGTGATGTTTAGACTGTAAATAAGATGACAATCATAGTAATGCACAGAACACAGCAACTTGTGACTAAATAGTTCTCTGACAGTGACTTTATAAAGCAAAACCAGACTCATTTTAAATATGAAAACGGTAATTTAAACATAGAATAGAATAATTTAGATTGGAAAAGGCCTTTAAAAATCACTGAATTCAACCATTAGCCTAGCACTGACAAGTCCACCACTAAACCATGTTCCCTAAGCACCACATCTACACATCTTTTAAATACCTCCAGGGATGGTGACTCCACCACTTCCCTGGGCAGCCTGTTCCAATGTTTGATAACCCTTTCTGTGAAGGAATTTTTCCGAATATCCAATCTAACCCCTGGCACAACTTGAGACTGTTTCCTCTTGTCCTATCCCCTGTTACTTGGGAGAAGAGATGAACACACACCTCACTACAGCCTCCTTTCAGGTAGTTGTAGAGAGTGATAAAGTCTCCCCTCAGCCTCCTCTTCTCCAGGCTAAACAACCCCAGCTCCCGTAAGACTTGTTCTCCAGACCCTCACCAGCTGCACTGCCCTTCTCTGGACCCGCTCCAGCACCTCAATGTCTGTCTTGTAGTGAAGGGCCCAAAACTGGACACAGTACTGGAGGTGGGGCCTCACCAGTGCCAAGTACAGGGGGATGATCACTTCCCTAGTCCTGCTGGACACATGGCTCCTGATACAGGCGAGGATGCTGTTGGCCTTCTTGGCCACCTGAGCACACTGTTGGCTCATATTCAGCTGGCAGTGGACCAACACCCCCAGGTCCTTTTCCGCTGGGCAGCTTTCCAGCCACTCTTCCCCAAGCTGGTAGAGCTGCATGGGGTTGTTGTGACCGAAATGCAGGACCTGGCACTTGGCCTTGTTGAACTTCATACTGTTGGCCGTGGCCCATCGACCCAGCCTGTCCAGATCCCTCTGCAGCGCCTTCCCACCCTCAAGCAGATCAACACTCCCACCCAACTTGGTGTAATCTGCAAACTGACTGAGGGTGCACCCGATCCCCTCATCCAGATCATTGTTAAAGATATTAAATAGAACTGGCCCCAACACTGATCCCTGGGGAACACCACTTGTGACTGGCCGCTAACTGGATTTAACTCCATTCACAACAATTCTTTGGGCCCAGCCGTCTAGCTAGTTTTTTACCCAGCAAAGAGTATGCCTGTCCAAGACATGAGCAGCCAGTTTGTCCGGCAGAATGCTGTGGGAAACACTGTCAAAAGGTTTACTAAAGTCTAGGTAGACAACATGGAAATAATAATGCTCATAGGTGGAACATGTGAAGAAAAGCCAGGACCTCGAAGTTCCATTCCTCACTCTGCCAACTCACACAACTTTGGCTTAGATTTGCTGTCTGTATTTATCTATCTCAGTTAGGCATTTTGAGTTCTGTGGACCCTTAAAGCATTCAGAGAACTAAGTATCATATTCATCATAAAATGATGGTGAACAAGTATAACCCTCAAGACTGAAAGCTCTACTAAGATTTCAGTTATGTGGGTCCCAGGTTGTTTTGCCACATGTGCAGGCTGATTTGTACCAAAACTTCAAGCAGAGGTGGGGAAAAAAAGGCTACAGAGGAATAAGGACAATGGGTAAATGGGAAACCATCCGCATACCCTGACACAAAGAATGAAGTACAAAAATAAACAAAGCCCAACAAACTGTCTAATAACATGGCCTCTGACACATCAGAATTTGAAAAGCCAAGAGTTTCCTTTCAAATAACTCCCCACTCCAAACCTTGGAAAATTCTCCAAGTGGCCATATTTGCTCATCAGCAAGCACTAAGTCCAAATGTTTGTAACAATGAGAACAAAGGGACAAAAAGCACTTGAGAGCAATGCATATAATAAATCCATCTAGGTAAGATCCTAATCCAACTGGGCGTCTTAGGTCTTAGAAGAAACATCCTTACCTTCACTCTTGCCTCAGAGAGCCTTGCAAAGGTATTAGGCACTTCCCCCTTTCTCCACCCAACGCAGACATGTTCTAGTCTGCCTAAGCTCACACTTAGGCAGTCCATTTTGTGTCTGCAGGAATATGCTTTATGGGACCAAAACCTATCTCAGACGAAATGACCAAGTCCCTGATTCTAAGAGAGCCATATTAGAGTAACACAAGCAGGCTGCTACTTCTGTACCTTCAGCCCATCCTGCCCAGGCCTGCCTACCCCTTCAAAGCAACCTCATCTCTGTGTTTTATCTCCAAGAAAATATCAGTCATACATAGTATTAAACACAGTACTTACTGTCAGGGAGGCACTCCCAACAGGAAATAGAAGCAAGCACATAATTACCCCTCTCGTCTTCTCCAGGCTTCCTAGCTCAGCTTGCAAAAAGCAGACTTACTGGGCAGGCTGACTCTTCACTCAGAGCGTACTTGATGCAGTTCTCTTCTCCGTTTCTCATTAGGCAGAAATATTAGCACTGATCTGATTTTGCATCAAGATGTCCCAATCCAAGGTAACACAAATAAAGCATAAGTCCATCTGGTGTTCACAAGCAGTTCTAAGTCACTCATACCCCTGCTTCTTCGTGGCATCAACAGGAGGGCTTTCAGCCACCGGACTTCCAGCTTCATGCTGCAAACAAAACATTAGTTGTTATAAGACAGAGCACTTGGTTTTTTAAGATCCCTGAACATTCACTGCTCAAAATGTATATCTGGAAATCTGACCCCATAGTCAAACTAGACGGTGACCATAGCAAACCTGTGTGTTTGTTATTCAAAGCATGTGAGGGACTGCCGTGCTAGATTATGAACTCTCTATAACAAAAAAGAGTTCATAAACGAGAGACAAACACCAATCTTTTGGTTCTACCTTTCTAAGTCAAACTACCACCCACAGAAACTTCTAAACTCTCTTCTAAACTCTAACAAAGTGCACAACAAGGTGTTCTGCACTACGGAAGGAAAGATTATGAGAATTAAAGGTCAAACTGTGTTCTCAGCTGCAGCAACCTGGAGAAAGGTCCTTGTATTCATGGGAGTTATTTCAGTTTTACAGTGAAGAACACGGAGTAGACTTGAAAAAGTCTATTTTTAAACCCTCTTTTATTTAAATCATCAGACTAAAGACTATGCTGGCATATTTTACAAGCAAAGTGCTTGGTCCAACATTTCTAGAAGCTCTAAGGAATGAAATCAGATTGTAAAAATTAGTAAGACTGATGCTATGCAAATTCTCAGCTATTTTCACAACAGCCTTAAAATTTTTTATGTGAAGGAGATGAAATTCTGCTTTTAATTAGAAAATTAGGAATTTTATGCATCTGACCTATGCAGATGCAGACCTAGACAGAAGTTTTGTGCAAAGGATTTTCCAGATTGTTTTAACAGTGTATCAGAAGTAAATACTGAAAAAACTGACTGTAATTCAAGCTCATAAAAGTGCTCAGACTTCATGTTTTGTTTGCAGTAATAGGACTTTTAAAGCAGAATGATTAAAGGGTTTGTAAGTTTTCTTATGCAACTGATAATCTACATATTTAACCTAAGGAAACAAACCAGAACTTTACATAGATTCTAATACATAGATCTAGATCCCTGGTTGTGTAAACTAAGCTAACTCCCTTTAAATACTAATGTCTCAATCAAATTAGCATAAAGCAAACCCAATTCATTTCAGCAATTTTAATTTTCTTAGACTGGTATGAGTTAGTAAGTTATTAAAATGTAGGTTCAACTGAGAAGTTAATGTAAAAATCAATGTTACATCTCAGAATTTACTCATGCGGATTCTGAATTTACAATGTCTGAATACAAAATAACCCACTATCAGAACTGAAAATGTTCCAAAAAAGACAAAAAAACGTAATTGCAAATACGCTCTGACCATGCTCTCCCCCTTCTAGAGAACTCATCTACCTGTCCTATAGCCCAGGCGCCATTCTTTCTTTGACTACCTGTGGATTCACTGAACAGCCAGCACAGTTTCGGCTTGCTCTCTTGTGGCCAACATTAGAGCTACAATTGTCCTGGTACTGTTTAGTTCCCAGGGCCTTCAAAGTGGCTCTTCTAAAGCATGACAAGTTTCCTCAGATTGCAGTCACTTGCAGCTGAATCTAGTAAATGACTCAAGTTTGAACCCACTATCAAGTTATCATGGCTTAACATGTTACCAAGCATCAGCTTAGATACAGAATTGAGTACACGCAGATTTCTAGCTCACATCAAAGCATGGAAACTAGGCACTGCTAAGCCCCAAAGGCATTATCAATGCTACCCTGTACCTCTCACATCCATAAGATCATCTGACACAAATATACTGCGAACATCTTGAAAAGAGGTCTTCAAGACTGACAGCAGTTTTCAGAAGGACGACCTAACACTTTCAGCATTTTTTTAACAACAGCCTGTCAGAGCTTGAGCTTGTTTATTTGAGGATACTCATTTTTGGTCATGTGTTTGCTGACGCACAATGACAACTTAAAATATTTTCTGGCATTGGTAAGGACTGTCTGCTTTTTAACTGTTTACATTGCTTTTTGTGTAATTAGCATTATTTCATATATTTTTAAAGATCCCAGATGTTGAAAAGGTGAGGACTTCAAGACTCTGAAATATTCCTTGATACTTTATTAACTTGTGTCAGGCGTTATTAACCTCCCCAAAACAGTTTCATGCCAAAAACAGTTCAGAGCACCTGAGCTGGCACACGAGAAGTGCACAGACCCAAGGAGATTGACTGAAGATATATCACTGAACTACACTGCCCACTTAGTTGTTAGTCAGCTCAGCTCCTGAGCCACCTCACCACCTCTCATGAAGAACAGTGCAAGTGCATAGCAAACAACAGAACTACAGCAGCCCTGAAATAAGGTTGAATTAAGACATCGCAGCTCTGCACGAGGAGATAAAAGGTGCTGACCTTTTTTCCTTTGTTGACTTTTAAACATAGCTGCTTTTATCATGGGTATGAATGTGGATAATTTCAGGAGTAATCATGTCGCAGGAATCCATTCGTTTTGAAAAGGAGTTACCAAAAGAACATTCTGTATCAGCAGAAGAATCAGCAATTTGCGGTAAGACCAGAAGTGGAAAACATTCCGCATTCACTGTGATGCCTCAAGACCATTATTATCACTCTTAGGAGCCAACTGATGAAACAGTCTCAAGAATAGAGTGATGAATTTTTGATTAATAAACATTAACTGTATTTATTACTGAACATGAAAAGGATCATCAGTAATTATACTTTGACTTCTGGGTTACTTGATCATCAACCTTTGTAACATATCAATAGCAAATAAAACACTCAGGCAGCAGAGAGTTGGGAGGAACTCAGATTAAACAAATTACTCCACAGAATAAGAGTGACAAACTACAAAGGACACAGAGCAATAGCATCAACACTGTTGTATGTGACCCAGGTATGCATATTTCTTGTAGAATTTGAAGGACAAGCCCCAGAACCTCTCCAACCCCTAAGCAACAGTTCCCCAGCAGCTTCAGTTATTCTGCTTTGGGACTGCCAGAATCACATAATCACTGGTATACTGCAGAGAAAGACGGATCAACCACCTAACCTGTCTCACTACACAATCCCACCAGCAGCCATGTTGATGCAAGGGTGGAGGCAGAAATGTGTGGCTGAAGGTGAAGGGAAGAGCGAGAACGACCTTTTATGAAACATATGAAACTTCATGTAACCTCAGTTTCTCTTTCTGTTGAAGGTAAATAAGCATAACATTTGCAAGTTACTATACTGTTAAACATTCTTACAGCCAAATTTTCTTTTTTTCATGCTTCTACTAGGAGCCAAAATCCATAGTCTCCCTCTACCACTGCTAAAAATGTCAATCAACATCACAAACATTCCAACCGAGCTCACAGATACCACCAAAAACAGGTTTAATCTTGCTTACAAGCTCTAATTATTATCAAAATACATAACATATCATTATGCAAGCTACAAATCACAAAGCAGCAAAAGTCAACAATCCTACTTCACTTATTGAAGTAGCAAATATTTCAAATAATTCCTAAAGACTTGCATAATATTTGCAGTGCAGTCAATAGCATAAGGACTTACAGGATTTGATGACATTTCTATCCCAACTGAGCTTTCAGTAGCACTCTCTAGGTTTGCAATGGCTCTTGAGTCTTTACAATAATTACACAGTAATATTTAGAGAGGGAAAGGGACAACGTGAGACCAAGAAATATCTGTAATGTTTCTACGTCAACCACCTTGACCAAGTCTTACCCAAACTCCCCAACAATATCCACTAAGTCATTAATATATGATCTGTTTTCCATGAAAATCAGACTTCTGATTTCCTGCAATATGCAGTTAATTCACCAATTAACTCTGTGATGTGAACATATAATTCCTTTCCTAAGTAAATCAAACTCTATCTTAATTTTTTGTTTCTCATTGGTGCTACTGGAAGACATTTTCAAAACCTTCTTGTCACAATAATTGGCTCCTTTTATCGCTTCTCAGCCTAAATTTATTTATGATAGCAAATCATGACAGTATTATTTGTCCCTGTGCCATCACCATCCTGACACTTAAACAACTTCTTCGCTGGCATATTTATAAAGACAGGAAGACAGACGCGTCACTGTGATATATCTATAGTAGAATGGAAGACACAGAGAAATACTAAGAGGAAATAAGAGGAAGGTGTATCTCTGTAAACATAATTCATATCTCCTCTGGAATACCTTTTAGTTAACTGTCTGGCACCAGTCCAGGGTCACCACCACACCAAACAGTTCCAAGACAAAGCACTTCCTTTTTCTACTTTTTCCCCCTCTTTCCCCTCCTTCACACTCCGCAAGGCCCAGTTTACAGCCCTTGTTCCGAACCGCTTTCTCGCCTTGAGCCTGCCAATACCTCACAGGCGAGGTGAGCGCACGGTTCCCGGTGCCGGCAGGAGTGGGCCCCCTGATCCGTTACCGCCAACGGCTGCAAGTGCGAAGCCCACAGCCACGGCCTCGCGCGCTCCCGCCTAACGGCTCGCGCGTGCTCAGCTACGCCTGCCGATCTGCGCTGCGCGGGGCGGGTCCCTGCCGCGCGCATGCGCGTGCGCATTCCCCCGGCCGGCCTGTTGCGCGCGTGCCCTGGCGCGGCGGGCGGCCGACCGTTGCCGGGGCGGGGTGGGTGACGCGAGCGGAGCTGCCGCCGTTGCCGTTGGGTGTGCGCGCGTGGTGATGTCGGGCCGCACGCTGCGGCAGGAGGAAGAGGAGGAGGAGGAGGAGAAGGAGAAGAGGGGGGAGAACGCGAAGCTGCGCCAGAAGGAGGAGCTGAGCCGGAGGGTGAGCTGAGGCGGCCTTCCGGGAAGGGGAGGGCCGCGTCTCCCCCGCGTATCCCCCCGGTGCTCTCGGCTGCGTGGGGTGGGCTGAGGCGCGTCCAGGGCCGTGCTGCCGGGGGGGATGTGAGGGGTGGCGGCCCCGCGAAGCCTGTGTCCTCGGGTATGATCAGCGTGGAGAGGTGGGCGGGTCCTGTCAGGAAGCTGGGGCCGCGGTGACGCGGGTTCTGAGTGTAGGGCTCGGAGGAGACCGGCTGTCGCGCAGCGAGTTCTCGTCGGCGTCGCCGTTAGCTCTCTCGTCAAATTAGCTTTTTGGTTCTTGTAGCCCTGAGCTGAGCTTGAAATGTCAGGTGAGTCGCAGTGAGGTTTTTCTCTGTAGTACCTACTTCAGCTGTACCTGCTCAAAAAGTCCCAGGGGATTTCAGTCACAGAGGCTGGCACTTCTCGTAAATCTGCTCCATCTTCCGTGGTGCCGATAGCTTTCTTCAAGATGAAATCTGTCAAGTCCTGTGGAACTGCTTTCCCTCAAAAAATGACCTCCTTTCCATATGGCCATGTTGTATAAAGTCAGTGGTATTTTTGTTTGCCTGGGAAGATACAAAGCTAGAACATAAGAGTATTACAGGTTGTAATTTCTGTTATGCTTAAGTGTCTGGCTTATTCCATAGCAAACAATGACACTGCTGTTTTGTCTGTTGGAATTGCGAATATAAGCTATTGATGTAGCTGCTGGAAAAGTTGTCTTTTCTGTATGTCACATTCTGTATGCTAACCTAGCTCCGGGGCAGCTTTCTACTGTTGCACCAATTCCAGGAGACGCAAAAGAACAAAGAAACCCGTATTGTTTGTTTCTAACAAAAAGCATTAGGTGCCTGCTGACCAGATTTTGTTCTGTTTTATTGGCTTTTATGATAGTCATCCTGATTGTTCTTTAGCATTGACTGCTATCATTGTAAAAGAAACTGGGAATACCTGCCACCTCTGCCAGTGCTGTTGAACAGAGTGGTAAATCCCACTAAGGAAGTTTGTGCAAAACTCCAGAGCAATAGGAAGGCTTCCATTGCTCTTAATACAGTTTTAGGGGGGTTGGGTTTTTATTGGTTCCATTTTGAATCTGGAAAATACCTGTGATTATAATGTCTCCTATAGGTATTATGCTAAATTTTGTTTTCTAAATTATTGTTTGATGTTTTATTAGTTGTTTGCATGTTTTCTTTTTTTCCTGGGGGAAAAATGTGATCTCTGATTATAAATAGCTAGAAGTACTCTGGCTTCCCAGTAGTGATTGCTTTTGATGGTAGGAGGAATATCAATCTGTGCAAGATAACCCATTTCTAGAGCAGTTATTTAGTATTTAATTTTGTATCTACTAGCACTTTGTCTTCAATGGTCCATGCAGAGAACAGCAACTATGTATGCCTGTAGCTGTCTTAAAATATCAGTAAGCGTCTTCACCATCATGATTATAATACAGTGGTTTATTTTTAATAATTAAATTGAGGTGCATCTTTTGCCTTTCAGATTAAAGAGCAGAAGGTTGTAGTTGATGAGCTTTCTAATTTGAAGAAGAACCGTGTAAGTATTTATGAATTTGCTTTTGACTGTTTCATTTTAGCATCAAAAAAATAAGCATAGAGACAAGAGGGGAAACAAAGTCAGAGCACGCTGTCTTTAATTTGTTGTAATACAGATTTTAGTACAGATGTTCTCAGAATAATTTGTCCTCCAAATGATTTGATTATGTACACTTGTGCACTGTAACACTGTATGGTTTTGGGGTTTTTTGCCTTTTGATGTTTTATCTGACTTACTTCATTAAAATGGTTGAGTTGGTCAGAAGACTTCATGAAGTATTCTTACTTTTCATGTGTATGTTTTAAATAGAATGTGATCCCTCACATATGAGGAAAAGACAAGTGGAGTGTATTTATGGGTTGATCATGGAATGTTTTTGATGGTACGACATTAGAATATTGGTGTTGTCGGGGCAGAACTTATACCTTCACTTTTATGTCAGAAGAGTATCTCGGTGGACCTGCATCAGCTTCTGTTGCAGTGTGGCTGCTGGAGTTCGTTGCTTTGACTTAATGCAGCGTTGTTTTTGTTTTACAGAAAGTTTACAGGCAGCAACCCAATAGCAACATATTCTTCCTTGTAGACCGAACAGAAATGCTATCTCAATGCAAAAGTAAGTCTGCAGTGATCAAATTGATCAATTTTGATCAAGTTGATCTAATAGTTAGCTATTTAAAAGCTGTATTTGTAGCTGTTAATGATTTCTAAGGTTTATTACAATGAAAAACTGGCAACTGTGTATCAAATACAAAGTAGACTTCAGAGTCCTGCTTGTTTTTCTGGATTGGATAAATACGAAAGTGTTTCCATTTGATAGATGGATTTGATAAAAGAGCTGAAGATGTAGAAAGAGCAAGTCCCCCACAGAGGAGTCACTATTCTCAGCTTTGGGAAGCTGTATAGTCCTTTGCCCCTTAAATAAATAAAAATAAAAAAAGTCTAAAAGTTGCATGGGATGAGTAGGAAGAAAATAATGACAAATTAAACTGGAGACTTAAGCTAGAAATCTTTATGTAGTCGAAAGAATGGATCTGTGGGATTATGAAGATAGGAGAATGAATGATAGGGTTGATGATTGTACAAACATTAGAAATGTATAAATTTAGAAGTATAAATTTATTTCTGGAATCAACAATTACTACTCTCATTTTCTTTCCTTTGATTTGGGTTGATAGTGTTGACATTTTAATTGACAGTTCACTTTTCTTATTATAAATGTGTAAGTCATACTGATCATATAGTCAATAGTTGACCATTCCCCTAATTCTTCGACTTGCATTGTGGCTTTCTTTGGGAGAAAAAAAAATTCATAATCTTTGTATGATTAAAGAGGAATAAGGTACAGTGAGCTATAGTATTGGTGTAGCACAAACATAGCACTTTTGTTACTTAGCATTTCATGTTTATCTCTAATTGAACAAGTGGCTGGAGTTATGCATTTCTTAGATACACTCTTAACTACTCGTAAACTCACTCATAAACTTATCAGTGTATGAAACTGATCATTTGTGTATTTTTCTCTTACACAGATACATTAGATGAATTAAAGAAGGCACATCAGGAGATGGAAAATTCAGACAAGACTAAAATCAAGAAATAATCTATCTGAATTCAAAGTCACAATGTGTGGTATTTTTTGCATTGTTACCTTGTGTAGCCAGCATGCTATTCATGATTTCTTTAATGAAGACATACTCCACCGTCTTAGAAGAAGAGGACCAGACAGTAGCCAACAGTTGATAAAAACTGTGTCTGATCCATGTTATGAGTGTCTGTTTTCTGGCCATGTACTTCACTTGAGGGGACTGGTGACTCCTCAGCCTCTGGAAGATGCCAATAACAATATTTTTCTTTGGAATGGAGAAATTTTCAATGGAGTGCATGTAGGAGATCTAGAGAATGACACTGAAGTAATGTTTCATCGTCTTGCATTATGCAGTAGTGAAGCAGACATTTTGTCACTCTTTTCATCACTTCAAGGTCCATGGTCTTTTATTTATTATCAAGCATCTAGACATAGTTTATGGTTTGGTAGAGATTATTTTGGTCGTCGAAGTTTGCTTTGGCAATTCAGTAATGAGGTTGACAGTGCTTTCTGTCTCACATCTGTAAGTGTTCATTCTGAATCGGGTAACCAATGGAAAGAGGTTCCAGCATCTGGAATTTTCAAAATTGATCTCAAAGCCTGTGCATCGACTACATCTTTGTCTTTAACATTGTTTCCATGGAAGTACAGCTGCACAGAGGTAGCAGTAGAAGAAATATTCATTAACATTCTGGACCAAGTTTCAAAAGACTTACCAAACCACATACGTCTCATGATGAATGAATCAAAATTATGTCTCAGAGCACCAGTTATCCCCTTAAATAAAACAATTTCTGAAGCTTCAGGTGAACATCTGGACAGCAATATTAGCAACATTATCCATACGGTTTCTGTAGAAACCCTTCAAGGATTTCTTGCAGAGGAACACAAGAAAAAATTAGTCCATCAGTTTCTTGATGTTTTAAATGAAGCAGTGAAGAGACGGGTTTTATCTCTCTTTAGAGAACAAGATCAGAAAACAAGAGAAGTTCCAAGCATGTCTAATAGGAAAGCACACGTTGCGGTGCTCTTTTCTGGTGGTGTTGATTCTATGGTTATTGCAGCCCTTGCTGATAAACATGTGCCTTTGGAGGAACCAATTGATCTTCTCAATGTAGCTTTCATGATAAAAGAACAAGCTAAGCAAAAGGGTAACACTAAAAAACATAGCAACCAGGAAGTACAGCTTGATTTGCTTTGTCCTCAAGAAAGTTATAAAGATCTTGATGCTAAAATTGGTGCTCATTTATCTTGCTTTGATGTTCCGGACAGAATCACTGGTAGGGCAGGACTGAAAGAATTAGAAGCCCTTAACCCTTCAAGAACCTGGAACTTTGTGGAAATTAATGTTGCACCAGAGGAATTGAAAAAAATGAGGCAACAAAGCATTAAGCACTTAATTTATCCACTGGATACAGTCTTGGATGACAGCATTGGCTGTGCAATTTGGTTTGCTTCCAGGGGAGAGGGTTTTATTGCTAACCAAGGAAGACTGAAACCATACAAAAGTCCTGCAAAGGTACTGATTGTTTTCTGCCTTATGCTTGACCTATGAATGTAAAAACAGTTAATGTTGTTTTAGAAATCAGCAGGGGTCTTTAATATTTATAAGGCTTCTGAAATTCAGTGGCAAAATATCAAATAGACCTGTACTGATGACCTTTGTGTAATTCTGGAGTTAAAAACTGCATTCAGTTCTTTTGTCAGGTAATGTGGGCAGCTTTTCATTAAGCTTGAATAAGCAACAGTGTGACTAGGAAAAAAATAACAATCATCTATCATTTTCAGTGTTTCAATTCCAGTAGTGGGTAACTGCTATTCAATCCAAATTGTATAGGTTAACAAATTTAGAGATACATGTTAATGAAGTATTAAGTAATGTTGTGTACTAGCTGTCGTGGGCAGATTGATTAACTTTACTCGTAAGAGAGTAGTGGTGATATATTTATTAACATAAAACAGTGATTTAACAAAGTTAGTAGTGAACGCGACAGTATTTTACGAGATTCAGTGGAAAGGTACACTTGATTAATTACTGCATAGAGGACAGGGTCAGACAAGTTGTCAGGGAGACCCTCCTGTTGAGTCACGAAGTTCAGAAAGGACCCCCCTTGCTTTCTAAACTCAGAGAGGAGTCTGGGTACAGCTGGATCCAATCCTAGTCCTAGATTTGTTCAATGGTTTATGTCTAAAGGATTATATACGTGCAATCAATCCTTTATATCACTTAGCTAAGATTTCAAAGTTCAGCATGCTATTAACCACTTAGCAAGAATCTGTTGTGGCAAGGAATCTCTCAGCCTTGAGGATCAGAACCTTAAGTGAGCATCCCCACTCAAGGGGAGATCCTGGCGTGCAGCCCGCTGCCGTGCAGGAGAGCTCAAAGGGCTCTTGGGCTGTCCGCTAGTTATAGAGTAAGATAATTGACTTATAGTCATATTTGCATGGAAATAGGTGCCTACTCCAGACAGTGTTTCGACAGTGTTGCCAGCCAGCCCCCAAAGTCCAGGTGAAACTGGTAACAACTCATAACTCCCACTGATGGTTATGGCTTGAGCAGGAGCTGGGGCCAGGGGAGGGGGAGAGAGAGGAGGGGGGAGCACACCACCACACCGGCATCCCAATGGCTGTGAAATTACTAGCTTGTTACTTAGGCACAGCATCTGATAAAATCGCAATTAATAATGGTAGAAAAGATGACTGCTTGGAATCTTTTGTAATTAGAGTATGATTGAATGACAGAACTACAGAAAGCAGTTCTTTCTTTCTTTGTAACTTATTTTCATGTATGTAATTTTAAGTAAAGTCCTTTTAATAACTAGGTTATTTTCTTGGGAATTTGATTCTTATTTCTCACTTCCCAGTTCCTGATGCTTTGCGTAGGGAAGAATAAACTGTTTGATTTCAGGAGTTTGCAGTCCACTGCTGCCTTTGCTTTTTGAGGCTTCTGGTGCTTTTCTACTAACTGCTAGATCTTAAAAGCACAAAAAACCACTAACAACACATGCAATAATTTGCATAAAAACTGCTGCTGTAGAACACAGTTGGTGTAGTTGACTGATCCACTTAAGGATGTGTATCTCAGATTTGCACAACATAAAAATTCACCTTACGTCCAGAATATGTTGAAATGGGTCATGAATTAATAAAACATAAAGCAAAATTATCATTCTCTCATCAGTTACTTACTACTATGCACAGGTTAAAAAAATTAGTTGACCACTAGCTGGTGTCAGATTAGTAAAACATGCTTTACTGTTTATGTTAAGAGACTTCCACTTTTGTAGTGAGTTGCTGTTGAAGGCACAGGAATGGACCAGATGTAATAACGTTTTTCTTTTGATAGCATTTTATGTGGTTATCATTGAGTAGACAGAACAATATGGCATGTTTTTATTTTGTATAATGCAGTTGTTATTAACCCAGTAGCCGGTAAATTAATAATAATCTGAGTGTACATTCAGATGACTGTTTAAAACCTACAACATACTGTGTAATCTGTGGCAACAATTTCTTTGGTAAACAAATGCTGTTTATTGTAACAGAAACAAACAAAGACATTATTCAAAGATATTGGTGTATTTGTGATGTACACGTTATTTTCATGTTTTTTCCTTGCCTCAGTGTGTACTTTTAGGTTTGATTGTGAACCTATTTCAAGTTTCCATTGACTGTATTGGGAGCTGTTTCAGGCTCTGCAAACATGTAAGGTACATCCCATCATCATAGGTAATATATTAAGAAGATGTGTATTAAAGTTATTATCCTTAAAATGTAATTAAACATTTAAGATCTGTTACGTGTTACTAGCTTGTATAGATATTAAGAAAGATTTCTTTTATTCTGTTTTCTTAGGTTGTACTTACAGGAATTGGAGCAGATGAACAGCTTGCTGGGTATTCTCGACATCGTGTTTGCTTCAAAAAATATGGATTAGAGGGTCTGAATAAAGAACTTGAAATGGAGTTAGATCGAATTTCTTCTAGAAATCTTGGTAGAGATGACAGGATTATTGGCGATCATGGAAAAGAAGCCAGGTATTGTTTTAACATGAAGCAAAACTGGATTTGCTGGTTAGATTCTGCTTTTAACACTCCAACAGAAAACTTAATTGAAACTTCTGTGCACTTTGTCTCTAAGTTCTGTTGCAGTTTCGTTAGTGTGCACTGTGTTGTGGCGTTTTTTAAGAAGTGGTCTGTAGTACTGTGGAAGAGTTAGTTAAGGAAATTAAGCAACTTGAACATTGGATTTCCGTCTGCAAGTTTTAAGAAGCAGAAAAGATGTTGAAATAGTCAACATCAAGTTGGTTTTATTATTTTAAGTGTGACAGTCTTCTGCACAACTTTGAAGTGTTCTGGTGTGGTCATTTGTGGAGTGACTTTGGACAATGACAGTGTAACATAGAAGCCATGTATCCCTGCCCGTGCAGTAAAGGCATGATCGATATCTACTGTATTTTCTGGTTGTTAAGTCAGAATAGTTCAAGAATCATTTTATTTGTGTTTACTTCCTCCATGCTACCACCAACTTGCAAAAAATTCCTTGGGTGTTGTCCAGTAGCAGTCTCTGCTACTAGACAACAGGTGCGTGAAAGGTCTTTTCACATGATCTTTGTGCCAGTGTTTTTCCAAATCAGTTCTTAGTTGCATGTGTTCAGTTTAGGAGTTGCAGTGGTGAACAGGCCATGCTGTTAAGCATGCGTGTGATTAGATATGAATGCCTGGAATTTGGAATGTTGTCAGAATTTGTTGTGTGAATATTTTTGTTTCAAAGTTACAGTGTAGATACATAAAGTTTTTAAAGGGTTCTTTACCACGTCTATCTTCCTTTAGGTTTCCTTTTCTTGATGAAGAAGTTGTTTCATTCCTCAATTCTCTGCCCATCTCAGAAAAAGCTGACTTGACTTTACCTCGAGGAGTTGGTGAGAAATTGATTCTACGCCTTGCAGCCAAGGAGTTTGGCCTTACAGCCTCAACCGTTTTGCCCAAAAGGGCTGTACAGTTTGGATCTCGGATTGCAAAACTGGAGAACAACAGTGAAAAAGCATCTGACACATGCAGCAGACTGAAGTTATTTTCAGTAGATGAATTATAAAGCTACATCTTGAGATGTTGCATTTATTCTATATACAAATTCAGTAAATCTTTGGAGTTTTCTTAGAATGTTTGGTCTGTTTTTTTACACACTTGGACATTATTGTTAATGAACAAAGTCGTATGTGTAGATGTCTACTTCTACTAGAGACTCACTGTGAATGCATCCCTGGGGGAGGAAGGGAATACCGGGCTCTGTAGAAGAGAGGATAGCCAGAGGTTGGCTTTCTCACGCTTCCTAACTGATGTCAGTGGCACAAAAAGCATATTGAATCTGTCCAATCTGTCACGTATATAGAATTGGGTATGGTAGATTTTCCTCTGGTGTAGAACAGGGCTGGTCTTGCAGCTGTGCTTTAGGAGAGGATTCAGCTTATGGTTTTAGGAGGGAGGGCACAGTGATAAGCTGGCCTGGGTTGCCACAGGCAAAAAGAGCTGAGGATCTTGGGCCTTGTCACCTCAGAGATCTGCCCTCCAAGACTCATGCTTGCCCTTTCAGTACTTGAGAAACAGGCACCCCACACACACCCTGGGTGTTTTGGGACCATCCTATGCAGCCTCCCAGTCCTCAGCCAGTTCTGCAGGACTGGGTTGGTTGGTGGTCCCCAGCCTGGGGCTACCTCTGCTCCCAGAGAAACTGGGAAGCTCCCTCCAGGCTGATCTTTGTCCATCGTTGGCTCCCTAGCTTGCTGCCTCTCCTTTTAGCTTTAGCTCTGATACTTTTACTTCAAGGAAGATCTCTTTTAAACAAAACAAAAAAGATCCCTCTTTCAAAAAAAACCAAAAACTGGGTACATGCTCTCCAGTGTTTTTGGTAAGGTCAGAGCTTAGTACTCAACATGCTACCTCACAGTTTTTTTTTTTTTTTCTGTTGGTCCAAATAAGTGGAGAAATCAAAAATCATACCAGAAAAAAAAAAAAATCAATTTTCATGCAAAACTTAATACATCAATTCCTACAAAATCTCTCTAAGGGTGTAAGTAGGTTTTCAAAATAATTTTTCAAGTCTGTAAAGAAATATTAAATAAACTTAATTTTCAGTGCTTCAAAGCACTGGCAGATTTCTTACCAGTGCTCTGAGGAAAGTGACTCCCTAGTACCTTACCCTGGGATGTTTGCAAGAGTTCTTGCATCTTGCTGTAAAGCAGGTGGAGGTTGGACTAAGAGGAAAAATTAGGCTGAGGAAATGCAACTATTGTTCATTATTTGTTATCTCTGTAGTAGTGTTGGAGTGTTCCTAGGAGTTATGTGTCACCTAGGCCACTAAGAAAAAAAGTTGTGCTTTTTGTACCCAGGCAAATAGTTTCCGTTCCAAACTAAGAGGCCTCTGATTTTTAGGGAAACATGAGAAATAATTTTGGAAGGATTCTAAATAGTTTTAGGTAGTTTAAAAAGAAAACGTATCATTTGGTGTTGGCAAACTCTTCTCTTTATCCAGTTATTCATGAGAAATTAATTTATCATTATTATTTATAATACTATTATTTGTAGAGTCTCTTGACCACGTTTGGTTCCAGAGGGGGAGGGAAAAGAAAAAAAGCTATTTTAAAATACTAGATGTATTGAAGTCGCATTCTATAACATTTTGGAGCAACCTACAGGAACGTTACTGTGTTTTAATCTCGTCCTTAAGAAATTTATTGTTTTCTTGCAAATACTAGTACAGTTCTTGATTAATTAATATTCTATTTCTTTTTTTGTTGCTGTTTTTTTAGTCCTTCTAAGTACTGAATTTTAGAAACTGGAGAATATTGAAGAATACTCGGGCCTCACAAAAGTGTTGCCTAGAGCTGAATAAGCTGACAGGGCAACCTGCTTGTCAAACAGTAGCACAGGTAAATGCTAGTGCCTTGTCTGCAAAGTCTGACAAAAGCAAGTAGCAAGAATTAATTACTACTGTGTCCTCTATCTGGCTGGCTTCAAAATATAACATACAGTGCTCAGTAGAGGTTCCCAGAGAGAGACTGCTGGGCCAGCTAAAAAATCTGTGTACCCAGACAGCAACTTTGGTAGCACTGATGGGTTCAGATATGCGCTTGTATTATTAAGAAGTCCACCAGATTTTGTGAGAATTGGCTGCTGGAAATTGCTGTTTAAACCTTCCGTAAATTCAGATGCAAATTATTATCACAGTACTTCATGTCCACTGTAACCAGTGGTGTCTGCCAGGGGTCAATACTCAGTCCAATTTTGTTCAGTATATTCATTAATGACCTGGATGAGGGGACAGAGTGTATCCTCAGCAAGTTCGCTGATGATACCAAACTGGGAGGGGTGGCTGACACTCCAGAGGGCCGTGCCGCCATCCAGCGTGACCTGGACAGGCTGGAGAGCTGGGCAGAGAAGAACCTAATGAGGTTCAACAAAAGCAAGTGCAAGGTCCTGCACCTGGGGAGGAAGAATGCTAAGCACCAGTATAGGTTAGGGGTGGACCTGCTGGGAAGTAGTT